>CM043721.1:34027685-34287685 GCA_023969325.1 Oryzias curvinotus
AGCTAAAAGACCACTGGGAACAAGATAGATGATGGGAGTGGGACTTTAAGGAGATCAATACTTGTATTTTTGTGCGTCTGTTTTCGAGCCTGTCGAGAGTGTTTGCTTTTGACGAACAGTTTTGCTGAGGGCGCTCAGCCACACAACGACCTTGCTTGGCTGTATTGAACTTGTGAACCCGTCACACTCGCTCTCCCACAATTTCCTGGCTGGCCTCTTCAGTGGGTCTGCCGTAATGGCAGGTGATTGTGTGAGATCCCCCCCCCCCACATCAACCCACGGCGGCGGTGACAGTCCTAACCGCCGGAGCCTCGGTAAGAGTAGGAATGAATTCCGCTAACGATGGCCTGTCAGCCTCTCTCGTCCCGACCTGCGCGGGGAAAGACGACATCAGCCAATCGCGCTGACACAAAACGGCGAGCTCGCTGTGCCGCGGCCGCCCTCAGTGGGGGAATAAAACCACTTCTGGAAATGTACGAGTCCTTAGAGCCCCGTCAACGTGTCCTAACAAACACTAGGCTTCCTGGATTCACTGCAAAATAAAATGATGTGATCTGAAATTTTTCTGAAAAATGAAAAACTAACAGGAATTCATTGACCATGAATGAAGATTACCTGGAGAAGATCTACAAATCCTGTACTATAAATGCTTTGACATCGTCTTAACATTTATATCTCACCTCAAACATCTTCATCTGAAGTTTTTCTCTGATTTTCTCCATGTACAAATTATGTATAGTCTCATCAGCTCATAAGGAACATGAAAACATAGGAAAAAGAGTCAAACTCATTGACTGTATATGAAAAATGGACTGAGTGACTCCTCCCCACTGACTTCTATAGAGAAATAAACAGCTGTTACTTATTCTATTGTTCAGAGCAATCATTCTTGATCTGATAACTTGTTGATAATCCTCTTTTTTTTAGGATATTTCTTTGTAGTTCAAGTCATAAACTGACCAATCAGATGCCTCAACAAAAGTAGGTGGAGCCTGCTGGCCCCCACCACCAACGTTTAAAACATTTGATTGGCAGATTTTGTGTCGCCCGCTTTCAAGTGGTAGGGGTGCGGTCTTCCCACAAGCCAACTCCTGATTGATGAGAGTGGTTGCCATAGAAACGTTGAGCCAGACCAACTCGGACCAATCACTACTTACTGACAACGTCTTGTTCCAACATGGCGGCCCTTCCTCACTGCAAAAAAATAGCAACTGAATTGACTTGATTTGGTTGGGGCTGGAACTAAACCATTATCGGGGGGGGCCACACTCACTCAGTTCAACTCTCAAGTACAGTCAAGAAAGCACTGCGGCATTTAAGCAACTATAAAAACCACCAGGAAAAGCAACAACAGCAGAAAATACAACAGGAGGTTGTATTTCCGGACACGAAAGGCCTGAAATTCTGGTCTGTACCATTGACTGTAGACTGGGGGGGGGAGCCAGTGCACACCAGAGATGGCTACAGCATTTACCCGGAGCATCCTTAACGTGTTTCTGAAAGGAATGAGACCTCTGTCAAGGGTTGAAGAGGATGGATTAAAAGACTGCACCCTGGATACCGCCTTAGTCACTTCTGCAAACTAATGGAGGAAAAAGTATCGTAGAATATTTTACTGCTCACTAATTGCAATACAGTAAAGCCCATGTTCATCAACATGTTTTCTACTTACTATTTCTATGGGACGTTTAGAGAATGATTTAGTGCAGGGAAGGAACCATACAGCTTATGAGCTTTGGTCCCAGCTTACCTGGGACATTAAACGTTTTGTCTTTTACAAGGTGAAATTGAAATTCATAAACTGTAAATGTAAAATTTTAAAGAAAATATGCTTTTTTTTGGTAACTCAGATTTTTTATTGTGTGGATCAGAGTTTCAAAGTGTTAATGCAAAATTAATGATGAGAAATGGTTTGTAAAGTGAAGGCAGCTTTTAGAGGAGGACTCCGCAGATGCTTCAGGGAACTTAACAGGCTTAACATCAGAGAAGAAGGAGCAGAGAAATGATCTAATGAGGCGAGACGGTTAAATTGGACTATCCTGATCAGAGATTAGCGGTGGCTCGTGCATAATCTGAAAGATAATCTGGATACCTGGAAAGATGGTGAGCGTTCAGGGAAGGTGAGATTTGGTAAAAACTGATCAAATTAGACAAATTAATTTTTGCAATCCATAAAGGTTCCTCCCTCCTATTCCTGGGACTAATGAGACGTTCCCTCTAAACCAGAGGAGGCTGCACCTGCAGAGGTGAGGCACAGAGCAAAGGCTTCTCCAGAATGGAGTAGAGGGGTACAAAGAAGTACAGTAAGACTGTGCTTGAGCCGGGTTTGGACAGTTAACCCATAGCAGGCAGACAGCGGCGACCCGTCTCACCTTCTCAAACTGACACGTCACGTTTTCCCAGCAGGCCATGAAAGCAGCACAGGCCCAACTCCCAACAGATCCGGAGACGGGGTTGTATTTCAGCTCGACTCATCAATATGCAAAACATCAGAGCGCCGCTTGCCACAAGAATATTCCCTCCAGTGCACACTCTGCAAACATCATCGCATTTTATTTTAGGAGGCTTCGATCAGCAGGAAAAAAAAGACTCCGTAGCCACCTCTTGATGAAAAGCGCCAGGAATTCAAAGCATCAAACTGCTCCGTGTGATTTTTAATACTCTGCAAGCAATTTCTCAACCAAAAGAGCCCCAATCAATGCACCACCTTTTTTATTTTGAGAGCAAACTTCCAACACCGGATTACATTTCAAAGCTCAGAGCTCAGAGCTCTGAGCGTTCCAGCTGGGAAAGCATGCAGAGTGCGGGAGCGGGGCATAATCATGGTGACCTACAGTACAGTGGATGTAGGTTAAGGTAGTCCCTCTGCCTCTGCCTGCACAGCTCGTTTCCTGGTCTGTCGTTCCTGGGTTGTTAAATCCCTGCTCCTTTAATCTCCTTACTCAGCTACATCCTCTTTAAAGATGCAGAACCACAGGAGAGACGTGGGATACGTCACCCGGGGGACGGAGCTGCGCAAGGCACTAAAAAGTTCAGCTCACACTGAGGAGATTAAGGAGCAAGAGCACCTTGAAGGACTCCTCAGATGGAGTGAGTTGTGCCAGTCGTGCTGAGCCGACAGTCCAAATCACTCCCAACGCTCCTCTTGATTGTGTCTCCGGTGATGGAGCTTCCTCGGTGGGAAAAACAAGAGATAAGAGGCGCCGTCGCCGCTCATCAATCTCCAGATCCATATCAACCAAAAGCCCCTCCTCCTCCTCCCCGTCGCTCTGATGCCATAAATCGCTCCGATTCTCCCCCACTGAGATTTTCTGGGAGGCAGCGCCCATCAATCACAAAGCACGCGGCAGAACAGCAACATTTCAATAAGGGTGCATCACCTGAGACCCGGGATCCATTAAAAAAACAGATCCCAGTCAGCAGCGAGGGGGGGCTGGGGGGGGGTGTCTCCTGAACATTTCTGGGTCATCTTTCAAGAGCTGCACCTTTGAAGTTCAGCAGCATTGAGTCGCAGAAGTCGACTAACTAATGCATGAGACGACCAAAGAGTGGAAGCACCGTCGATTACCGAAAGCCAATTAAGCAGAAGAACATGTGAACTCGGGGGAAGCTTTTCATGTCGGAACAAGACTCCCAGAGAAGTCAGCTTCCACAAATATTCAACAGAAATGATAAGATCTGAGCGCAGCTCTGCGAGCGTGGGAGGCTGCATGCCATAGCAGCAGCAGCAGCAGCAGCAGCAGCAGCAACGCTCTCATTCATCTCCAGCCCGCGTAATCACTCCACCAAAGCAGGGCTCAAATTTAACCTGTAATGAGGGGGTTAGGAGTACCTGTTTCCCAAAAGTAGACGGACTTCCCATCGTCTGTTTGTGTGTGAGCTCTCCAGAAACCACACCACAGAAGCAATGTCACCAGAAGGTACCAGCTCTCCTCTGTCCGTCTCCACAGCGTCCCTCCTGCGCCCCCCAGCCCCATGGTCCTCTGGAGGAGAAAAGTAAATCCACTCAGCCTCGGGAGGTCGAGAAAGCTCCAAAAAAACGGACCAGAAAAAACCAAAGGTGACGAGGGGGACGGCGGTGGATCCTGCAGGAGTTCAGGTGCAGAACTTGTAAAAAGACAGAGGAGGAGGAGCTGCTTCCTCCTGGCGGGTTGGGCTCCAAACCTGGCCGGACGGTCCTGGAGGGAGGCAGTCAGTGATGGGAACGGAGCTGCCGACGGATGGCACAGCCGTCCTCCTCCATCGCCTCGCCGCTGCTGCTGCCTCTGTCCTCTGGCTGCGGAGCAGTGACAGCGTCTGCAGTGTTACCCCCTACCTCCTGCTCTCTCATTCGCTGTGCCACCCTCCTCTCTTCTCCTCCTCCTCCCTCCGCCTTCCCTCCTGCCTTTCTCTCATTTCACTTTTGTTATTCTCGCTCTGCATCTCCAACAGACGCACTCCTCACTTTCTCCCCTCTGTCTTCCTTCTCTCTCCTGTGTGGGAATGAGGACGGACTCGTCTCCTCCTCCTCCTCCTCTCCCACTTGTCCTCCACGTGCGGTGCAGCGAGGGCGGCTGGAGACCAGCAGGGCTCCCTCTGGTCCGAGAAGCTGCAGCAAGCTTTGCTCCGAGGATCAAAGGGGCAGAGAGACAAGACGGGCTTAATGCAAAGCGAGAGGAACCGGGGGGGGTGGGGGGTGGGGAGGAGCAAAAACAACACAGAAGCAGCATTGAGGGGGGGGTACTGAGTTTGTGTGAAAAGAGCAAGAAAGAGATGATGATGAAGATGGAGATGTTTTCTGCAGTTTCCTCCGCTTCAGAACATTGTATTGCAGGAATAATGAGAATAGAACTGCAACCTGGAATATATACATTGTTTATTTTTTATTAAAAAGTTCCCAAACAAATTCCTGTTATTTTTCTTAAATGCAGTAACGTCTAAACATTAATCAGTTTCACTCCTACGATCATCTTTTATCGAGCAACGTATCAAAGGGTCGGCGGTTCGATCCCCGCTCCCCCCAGCCAACAGTCGTGGTGTCCTTGGGCAAGACACTTCCCCCTCTCTGCCTCCAGCGCAGCTCCACTGGTGTGTGATTGTGCATGACTGACCGTCCAGCCATTCATGCACAATCGGGCCGTAGGCGCAAATTGGCAGCCACGCCTACGTCAGTCTGTCCCGGGGCAGCTGAGGGTCAAAGGTTACCATCACCAAGTATGAATGAATAATGGACACATTGGAAGAACTTTGAGCGTCGGAAAAAGCGCAGATAAAGCCAATCCATTATTATTATCCTAAAAATATTTAAAGATCTGACCCAGGGGTCCCTAAATCCAGGCCTCGAGGGCCACCAGTGTCCTGCTGGTTTTCTAGAAACCCTGCCTTACCTGCCTTTAACACCTGAGATGTCGCTGGGGACACCTGAATAATGCACACTCTTTTACCTACTGTAACTTCCAGACCAACCGTTTAATTAACACGACACAGAGGCTTTCCGTATCGGCTTTGCACCGATATGCAACACATTAACGACGTAAAGTCATGATGCAAAGCCGCTTTTTTCAAGGACAGAATCTGCTGACTAGCATCGACTGTGTAAACGCTTCACTACTGTACAGTGTTGCATGGTACCGCAAAGCGGCTTCTCTCCACCTCAGAAACCGCTGGAATTCTGTTAATTGTTAATTAATGAAGAGTTGCGGAAGTCGAAAGACAGTATAGAACAAGAACCAGCAGACTGAAAACATGATCTCAGTGGCACTTTGTCAGTTCAAGTTCATCTCACACCAACAACTCGCTGCTTTTGGACACCTGAAAAATATGTCACTTTCTGCAACTGTCCCGTGGTTTGGCACAACTTGAACACCACCGATGCGGATAGCGATGTCACCTACAAATGGCTTGGAGCTGTCTGTTGGTCCCAGAGAAGCCGCAAATCCAAACCATCCGGGGCCGTCACAACTCTACAAACTCTAGGTAACGGTGAACATAAGACCCCGGTTCCCTCCTCCACACCGACCCAATCATGGGGGAAGGTGGCATGCCGCAGCAGCAAGAGGATCCATACAACTCAACCAAGCACTTCAACCCCGGTGAACCTGACTCCCTCTACGCTACACTGTCGGAAAGGACTGACCCCTCCACTTCTGCGCCAACGATGTCCCCCTGCTCACCTGAGACATGGCTGAGACCAGATCAGCCCGACTCTACCGCCGGCTGTGGACACCGCCCTGGTAGCAACTTCCATCCGCGCCTTGTCGACCCCAGATCATTTCATAGATCAAGCGAAAAATGGTGTCTCCTCCTGGGCGCTGACCGCATGTGAGCGGGGCTCATCTTCACCTGCCATCACAGTTCCGGCGCTTCATTGCTAGGGCTGAGCACAAAGGCGGGAGTCCGCCGTAAACATCTGGTGTTAAAAGATTACCAGCTGTCACATCAGGGCTAAGGAGTAGTGCCCCTATTTTAACGCTAGCATAGCAAAGATGTGGTACACTGTCAAAGCTGCAATGCTGAACTAAAGCACATTTTTCAGAATGAAATGCACTTCAGAGGCCAGTTCCAGCCCTCAGACCTGGATTTTGCCAGAATGAGTTCAAGACTTTCATCTAAAATCTGGTCTCCCTGTCGGACATCTACTCTTCCCGCTGTCTTAGCAGAGCTGGGAAGATCAGTCAAGACAGTTCCCACCCAGGCTCTGGACTGTTTGACCTGTTGCCCTCAGGAAGGCGCTACAGGTGCATCAGATCAAGGACAAACCGCCTTAAAAACAGTTTTTTCCCCCAAGCCATAACCATCCTGAACTCCTACATGCACTGTCACTGACAGCTCCAACCCCATGTCTCCCCATCTTATCATGTCAACACCACCCCATTACGTGCAATATATTAAGTCCAATACATCTCTGCCATCATAACTGTTTGTTTAACTACTACCTCTCTGTGGAAATTTCTAAATTTAGCACCTTTTGCACCTTGGTACATCTTTTGGTACTGGTACATTGTATTCTTCATTTTGTGAAATTATTTTATTATTCTATTATTTCTATGCATGCCAGCACTGAATAGTGAGCAGCTTTTTTCATTTCATTGCATACGAGTATGATGCAAATTGTACATGTGCACAATGACAATAAAGGCATTCTATTCTATTCTATTCTATTCTATTCTAAAACATTCAATGCAGCCACGTCTGTCCACTATAAGCAACTAAAGAAAACGTGCTTTAACTGCAGCCAATACTGTCCTATCGGAAATACAAATGAGAAAATCCTCTGACGGAAGCTGGAGGAACAAGCACACTCATTAATATGATGTGAAGGTCTATAAGTGGTTTACTTAAATAAATGAGGCAAAAAGGAACTCGAGTTTTACAGATTCACTTTTTGACGCAATGTTAGCTTGTTAATTAGCAGATCCTAAAACACTGTTAATCAAAAAGGTGACGTGTTATTTTTCAGCTCCAAGAAAAATAAGGAATGTTGTAAAGCAGCCTGTTTGTGTTAAAAGCATTCGTTAGCACCATTGGGTCTTAATAAAGACACATTTATTTTCCTATGTCAATATCTCCCTGATTCCAGCTGACCTGCATTTCGACCCCCTTTAACCCAAACAGAAGTCTTTATCAGGTAACTTGATGTCACTCAACATTTCCCATTTCTGCTTTGTTGTGCTCGTGGGGGCTGCAAGCTTTCTGACAGGCGGTGGCTGAGCGGCAGACCCGGCATCTCCGCTCTGTCTCCCCTCCTGACAGGGCGACGAAGCTTTGGCAGCGTCAGGACATCTGACTGGCAGGCTCCAACTTTGGCTCAGGCAGCCTGTCATGCAGAGTTTTAGTTTGGCTAAATAAAAGCGGCAGAAGTTTGTGCCGCAGAAACTAAAATGATCCACATGCTTGCCCTCAAAAGTCTGGATTTGCACCAACAGCTACTATATGTTCACGGAGATTAAGTCCCAGATCTGAGCTCTCCCCCTGCAGGAAATAGTCTCTACCGTTTGTTTGCCAGTACTTGGAAGTCATTATCAGGTGAGTGCACGCCGTCCTCCATCCCAGACAGATTCTATTTTCCACTCTGAGCATTAAAGCGTTGGCTGTTCATATTTCTATGGAGCGGATTTCTGGGAAAGCTTTTACTGGGAGAAGCTGATCAGATTGAAACTGATGTTCATGAAAGGAAGTGAAGAGGAAACTGGCTCACACATTTATAACAGTCCTGTCCAATACAGGGAGCTGCATCCACTCATACTGAAGGGCCCCGGGCAAACCCAAGCTCCATGGAAAAGGCCCCCAAAGTTCTGGATTGAAAAAGGAAAACGCTGCGATCAGATTTCGTTTTCTGCTTTTGTACCGTTCAGAAGAAAAACAGGAACAACTGTGCACAGTATTTACTGCAACAACTTCATCCGTTTGTTTGGAAGCACTGGAACATCTTAACTCTTTACGGCCAAAAGCCACTGCATCAGCCATGAAGCGTAATGTTTTCATGTCAGAATAAGTAAAATGTCATCATACAGTAAAATGTAATAAATAAAACAATAAATATGTATTTTATAGCGTTTAAAGCCTCAGATGCATGCGTCTGTACAGGAAATGACCCGTACAGGGTGGTGTGGGTTTTTGGGTTGTCCGGGTCCACGCAGGTGGGTCTTGCAGTCCCCTCAAGGGACGTCATGAGAATGGATCATACTGTTATTGTGCGTACGGAAAGTGCATCGTGACGTATTCTTATGATGATGTACAGGTGATGCTGTCATACGGTGTCCTTACGCCACACGCTATTCGTTAGTAAGGTGTGTTAGTCGCTCCTTATGGACCAAATGCAAATGCCACACATACGCATGTTTCACACAAACTACACTCTAATAATCTATTTCCTCATTGCTTAAAGTCAAGCTGTAAACAAGGAGTGTCCACTTATCACATGAACAGCACTAGCAGGCTCCTTGCTCTGTCTGTTGCTCCTTACGACTAGCCTGCATCTCATCTTCTTCACCCTTACGACTTGCATATGTGTTCACTAGGACCTATCGGCCCGAAGAAAAGATGCTTGTAAACATTTTCTCTCTACAGGTTCACTGAGCCGTCTATAACCATGATATTTTGTGCAGGTCACCCGCATGCACCATCCAGGTTTGACCATTTTTCCCTCACAGACAACCCATATGCACCCGTATAAGGGCAGTGGGACTAAGACTTTGGTACATTTATGATGACATCATAACCACTTACTGCCATGTGTGGTTTACTGACTGATTTTATTAATAATTCTTTTTAAAAAGCTTTATTTTTCTGGTCAGGAGATGCAAAACCTAAAAATATTGCTAAGTTATATTTGTGTTGCTAGTTTCTTGTTTAATTACCTTTTAACACTTGATATAAGACAAACTACCTTAACAGGAACTTTTCAGTGAGATGTAAGGGCTTATTTTAAGTCAGTAAATCTTGAACATCTTATTGAGTCGTTTGATACTGAAAATATTTCAGGTAATATATCTGATGAAACTAGTTTTTTTCCTCAGAATTTCCAGACTTTATCTTAAAATGGGAAATTTTTAGTCTTATTTTAGGTAATTAGTCTAGAAATAAGGATAGTTGGACTTTTGTAGTGCTTAATGGATATTTTGAGGGTATTTTGAGGGTATGTACATAATTACCTTAAAGATATAAAACTTTATTTTAACATAAAAGTCCTTTAAGACATAATGTTGCCACTGATCGGAGCTAAATACCTAAATATGAGTGTTTCTAGCTAATTTCATGATAACATTTTGCTTTAAAAGAGCAAAACATCCCAACTTCTTGTAAGAAATCTTAAAACGTTCCAGTGGCAGATTTTGTCACATAATCACAGTGAACTCTTCAGCCACAGTGCCCGTATGCCATGAAACGTCAGTTGTGATCGGCACAGTTTGAAGCTGAACTGATGGGAAATAAAAAACCAGATCAGGGACACGAGTGGGAATCTTGATTTATTATCAGACGCTACAAAAATCACTGGCAGCCTAATCTTCATCAGCAGTTGAAAAATGAGCCCACTCCAAAAAATGTAATTTTCTATTGATCTGATTAGACCCCCCACCCCCCACCAAATCCTTCAGTCAGAAAAATCTCATTTCTGAAGCGGTGAAAAAGGAAGCCACTCTCAGAAAATGTGCGTCTGCAAAGCCCATGCAGAAAAACAGTCGACATCAATAAGCAGATGAAAACAGTTTGGAATGACATTTGCATTTACTTCAGACATGGATTTCCTTTAAATGATGAAGGAGACCCTCTTTTGTCTGTCTTTGATCAAGATATTTATTTAAGGTTACGTTTCAGAGGCAGGTAAATGTGGACAGAATAGAAAAAAATGGAACGATTGCAGACATTTGTCTTGAATTCTGCTAAATTAGCCACACATAATGAGAGCAGTCATTGACACAGGTGTTCTGGATAACTGGCTTTCCTTTATAACCCTTGTGCTATCTTGTGGGGTCCAGATGACCCCACCCTTACACTGACGTGCTCTCCCTACCATGACAGAGGTGGATAAAGGTGGAGAGGATTTCATGTAATCCATGGACACCAGTGAAGATCATTGAAGAAAAAAAGGTTCAGCGCACTGTCTAGTGGGGTCTAGATGACCCAATCCTAATGCCCTTGGGAGTGGGGTCATCTGGACCCCACAAGACATTGCAAAATTCAACTGCACTGTAGTGAGTGGGGGGTAGAGGTGGAGCTGTGGGTGCGTCGTGGTCTCTGGACTACACGGGCCGGGCGCCTGTACCTGTTTTGGCCTGTGGTGGCGGCGAGACCTGCCCCCCCCCCCCGGGCAGGATCCTGGCTGGGTATTGGGGGGGCATGGAATGGCCTCCTCTGATGGTTTTAAGATTTGATGTCATATCCAAGAGCTACAGATCTGCCAGCATGATGTGGGTGAGGGTTTAACATCTGCATACACTGATGATGGCTGTCGGAGGAGGTGCTACTTAAAACGTGCTTCTTCAGTTGTTTTGATTTGATTCCATGCAACATTCAAAATGTATATGAAGCAATACTGTGACGAAGTAGTGTCACAGGTTGCAGGACAGCGCCTGAACACCAGCCTCAATGGTTTGTTTGTCTCTTTTCTCCCAGCCAAGTAGCAGTTTATAGTTTCACTCTACACATGCACACACCCAGGCAAACAAATCATTCGCATTGCATATTTCGTTTAATTCTAAGGGTGCATATATATCCACAGGAAACAGGAAGTGACTTCTCATGTCAGGATTGTTTGGATTTTTGGGTTTTTTTGCTTTGTTTTTCTTTCTATCTAATTGATTCTGTTTCAAACCTATTTCTGTATTTCATTTCTTTGTTTTTTGTTAAATATTTGTAATTTTTGATTTATGTTTAAGAATCTTCAAGGTTGCAAGACAGGTATTTCTTTTAAAGGTGTGTTTGGTTGATTGGCCTGTGGGAGGGGCTAAGCCTCTACAGTATAAGGGGTGAACTTTTCCCACTTGAGAGAGCCGTCTTGGTTGTAGAAAAAGCAACAGGCTCTCCCAGAATCAGTTTCATTCTTTCTTTCTTTTTTATTGTTATGGGATCAATAGAATCCCATTGTTTGTCTGCTGGTTTGGTCATCTTATTTTAGAGCAATTTATTTATTCACTGCTAAGAAGAACCCCGTCTCAGATATATTTAACTGAAGTTGAACTGTCCGTGCATAATGTGTAACATGTTTTAAAAAAACTGTTTTTGATCGTTTACACTTGTCCTTTGTTTACATGTTGCGGAAAACTGAGATATTTCTCACCAATTCTGCAGCTTTAATCAGTTAAAAAGTGTTGTTAAAGGTGTCCTTCGTGGGTTTGAATGTTGTGTTGTTTTTTGGGGAATTCGACTGATAATTATCCCACTTTTCAATCCTGTTGACAAGACGTCTCTGTGGGATCTGAATCCATTCAGCTGCAAAAGCTGCTCGTGTAGACTAGCAGAGACGACGTTTGACACGAAGGACAGAACCAATACAGAGAAAAGAGAGGGAAAGCTCCTCCCATCGTCATGGGCCGCCTAAGCTCGCAAGCAGATCATAAGAATGAGATTTGAGCACAAAGATACAGAAGATAAATTGAGGTAGGTTTTAGAAAAAACTTTTTTTTTGCCTAGTTTAATTTGCTCCAGTTTACTCTGAGGTCAACAGACACTTTTTCTTTTTCAGATTTCAAAAGTCAGAATTAGGTTGTGCAGTACTTAAGACATTTTATTCTGGGACAAGTTGTTGTGTCGTCAATCAATCAGTACCGTTACCGCTGGAAATCTGTCTGGTTCCAGAAAAACAGACATCATTAAGATCCATTATTTCAATGTTAGTTTAACATTAAGTTTATGAAAACATTATACGTTTTATGGTCCTAGTTTGACAAAGAAGTATATTGATCATAATTTAATTTCTGATTAATAACCGCAAAGATTGACTCTCTAAAAGCTGCAAAAAAGAGTATTCCAGAAGATCTTGTTCTAGTAAAGTCTACGTCTGTTGCCACGGAAACTGCCATTGCTACCATAGCAATTCTTAATTTAGAGTGTAGTCATAAAAATCAAATGTCTTTTGTCAAGATATTACAAAACAAAGCCTCAGAGTGACAAGTCCAGATCATAATACTACCTCCACAGACTGCATAATTGGCGTCAACCACTGTGGATGATTAACTGGTTTTGTTGCACTTCTTTATTTGATGCAGTCACTTTCAATTCAGCAAACAAATTGAAATTGGAATGAATTTTTTCTTCATATTCTAATCAATATTTTACTGTAATTTCTAAAGCAACAACGACATAACAGAAAATCTTAAAATCTACCCAATCATCAGGAGATAACAAGATGTTAATGCGTTGGGAAACGGCATTTAAACTGTTTTGTTGGCTTGGAAAATTGGAAGAGTGAGTGTTTACGTTAGTAAAGTGTTGCATAAAGGCATAAAGCTGCAGAATCAGCTCATTTACGTTGATTGTGCTAACACGTCCCTACTGTAAAGTGTTATATATCAGCGCAAAGCTACTTTTCTTGGCTTCAGATTAGGTAAATGCTTGAGGAATTACGGCAGTCGAAAGAATATAAACACTAAAACTACAGCTCACGTGTTAAAGGGTTAGCCTACTCTTGGTCTATTACCTGGATCAGGTGTGTCTAGCCAATTGGAACGTACCAAAGGAGGGGATGCTGAAAAACAAGCAGCCCTTGGTCCCTCCATCTCTGCTCTTCAGGGTTTCTTTGCTTTGCCTTCATTACCATCAGTCTGGATCCATTAAAATTACTCTTTTCTTGGTCTATTACAGCATTTCATGAATTCATTTAGATATTTGTGGTCAGATTAATAATTTAAAAACCAGGAGATCTGGGAGTGATGTGCTGCAGGCAGAGTTCTGGGCTTTTTACATTGACGGAAACTGATAATGTAATCCACACTGAGCTGAATGTTGGCCGTCCATAACCGACTCAAGAACGCGTCTTTTTTTTTTTTTGTCCTGCAGGGTTTCAGTTTTTAATATTCACTAGATTACTTTTGCATTAATGTCACTTTCATCACGGAGTGCACATCGTGTATGATCTTCCAAACAGAAAAGGATATTGGGTAACATGAAGAGCAATAACAGAAGTACATGAAGAAGAGATTAAAGCTTTGCTGCATAAAAGCCCATCTTGCTGTGGAACACAAAACACTGCTGTGAGCTCTCTGTATGTTCCAGGCTTGGTCTTAAAAAAACGTCAAAGTTCCTTCGTGTTCCACGCCGAGATCTTTCCATATTTTGCACTTCAGTAACTGTGACCAGCGAGACACTTAAGGTCCTACAAAACCAGACAGGGATCTGATGGTTTCAAAGTCTTTTTGCTTACAAAGCAGCTTTATTTATAGGGTTTATACTTCAACAACCACGTTGGCTCCTACAGTCCATATGGCTGTGGCTGCATTTTTTACCCAGTCTGTTGACAATGGGTATTTTTTTTTATGTTTACCCTCCACCACAGTTGAGTCTATGCATATTTATGGACATCTGCAGGCGTGTCAGATTTCTGCATATTTTCACATCCTGTCCTTTGTTAAAAGACACAGTTTTGGTGGTTCTGCAGAAAAAAGAAAACAGACCCCCAGTGCTGAACAGGTTGTTCTAGTTTATCTTTTCTAGATTTCCTTTTTTTCATTAAGTTAACGAATTATTCCTATTTCACGGTCAAGTGGCATAAGGATCCCTGAACACAGCTCACCACTAACCTTTCAACAAATCAAAATAAACATGAGAGCGCAGAAAAAAATGAAGGGAAAAAACCCAAAGGGGGAAAACATGTGGGCAACCTAAAAAATGCATGCATCAAAGCAATCAAACAACGCGCAAAATATGCATTTGTTAACCCTTTAACACCAGAGCTTTAGCTCCAGTGTTTACATTCTATTAACCAACCGTTTACGCAATTATTGTAACTCCAGTGGATTCTGAAGCAGAGAAAAGCGGCTTTATGCTGATATGCAAGACTTCACAGTACTGCTTATGAGATCGTCAACTTGTGCTGCTTTTCTCCAAAACAGAATTAGCTAATTCACGTTGATTGTGTAAACGGTGAAAGAGTAAAATAGGGCCCAAAATCCATTTAGCCCTTAATCATTGTTCCCTGTGTCTTTGCGTTCCGAAGACTGGATCTGACTGCCCCAAGCTGACTTGGATTTGATAAAACTGTAGTTTTGAGGTTAAAGTTAATGACAACTGGTGTTGAATTTACACCAAACACAGTTTGAGCAGCGAGGGCAGCTGGTTTTTAGTTTGGCTAAAAATGAAAGTGACGTTAAATATACATGAAGTCAACACTAACGCGCTCTTGGGAAGACGTCTAGGGATGCTGCAGGAGTTTGCAGCAGATCTGAATGTTTATATTTCTCCCAATTATAATGTGTTTTTGCATTTGCTGGTTTAAGTCAAACGGTTTAAAAAATCCTCCAGGAAAAAACAAGAGCAGACTGTTCTCGTCTGTGAGCTGAAACTGCCTTGTGTGAGTATTTTGGTTGCTTTGAAACCGGCAGCATTTCAGCAGTAGAACAGAAGAAACTGACGGCTTTTCTAAAAATATCACCTGCTTAAACAGACTTTCCAGGTGAGTTCTTGCTCCGCCGCTGAAACGATCTGCTGCTGCTGCTGCTGCTGAAGGAGTTCACACCAGGGCGTCTTTGTTCAGTTAATCCTTCCCGCTCCCGCTTAAAAGAGGCCTCCCAAACTAAATTAATACAAACACTAAAACAACTTCTGCTGCACAAACAAACAAGTATTTCCTGAAACACCAATGAGAATAATCAACAAGAAAGGCAGCAGAGAACACACTAATGATCTGTTTGCCGAATCCCGACTGCGGAAGTTTTCAGATTTAGTTGGTTTAAAAACGTCATTATTTTTGTAAAAAGCCAAATTTAAAAACTCTCCCAAACATTAGTTTTTTGCTTTTGTTTCAGAAGATGATAGCAACAAGAGGAAATATACTTCAAAGTCTTTGAGAAAGGCACATATATCCGTTTATAGAGTCAGTGTATGAAAGTCACTGAGCACTGCAAGAAAGAAAGTACAGGTATAGTTGTATTCAAAAAAACGTAAAAAGATGGGATATTAGATAAATACAAGCAGAGGAATTAACTAGGAAATACACAAACGTAAGCTGGAGACCTAGATGGGTTAGGGAGGGGATAGACACGTAGAAATGTAAGGTTTTGAAAGATTTGTTGTGTGTAAAAGGGACAGATTATATACGAATTTTCTTTATTCTGTTCCGATTGTTCAAGCCTAAAGAAGGGCTAATGTATTTTTCCTTGTAAAATGGCATGAACAATGAACCATAAACCATTCATTCATAGTTTTTCAAGTTTTTAATACTCAGGCTCTCAGCCATATTGTTTCATTCTGTTATGTGCAGCGGCTCCGCACTGCAGTCAACTAATTGCCTGATTCACTTCAGCTGTGTCTCCTCCCATTTAAGCTCCTCTCTGTCCTCCACATGGTACCAGTGTACAGAGTTGTCTGCTTTTACTCCAGCCTTTTCGGCTTCTGACTTTACGGAAGAGGTCCCCTCTGTTTTCTGCCCTGTCTGAGTGAGTTTTTGCCCCTTGCCCTGTACCCCGTTTGCCCTTTTTTATTGGCCCTCTTCCACTGGACATGAACCCTGTTTTCTGGATTGGAGTTGAATGTCACTTCTCGTTGAGGAGGACCTCACATGTCATCCTCCTACCCAAATTAAACATCCTTCTATCCTGGCGTGAATGTGGAGAAGTAAATGTAGACCACTCTCACGTATTTTGGAAGTGTCCGAATGTAACAGGATTTTGGAAGATGGTGGGTGATAAACATGCTAAGTGCTGGGATCTAAAATTCTTTTGGAACCAGAACAGTTTTATTTGTACGTGTTCTCAGGAAACTCAGTCCACCAAAGTGACCAATACTTCTTTAAAGTTATGCCACTAAACGCTAAAAAAACACCAATCAGGAATTGAGGCACTACGTCGATCCCATCAAAGGAGCAATGGACGTCAGCAAAGAACGACATCTATTGAACGGAAACAATAACATACAGGCTGAGAATGCAAGAGGCACAGTTACACCGAAAGTGGAAAAAATGGACACATTACAATGAATAGACCCACGCAGCACCTAGAATTGACCTCTGTTTTGATTGTGGTTTGTGTTTTGTTTTCATGTAACAAAAACTAATACAGTCATATACACGGCTAAACAGAAATGTTTAAGTCTAGATTTGAACATGAACACAGAAGAGGCCTGTCTTACGTCTTCAGGGAGACTGTTCCAGATTTTAGCTGCAGAATATTGAAACGCTGATTCCCCTTGTTTAGTTCTGACTCTGGGAATCAACAGGAGGCCGGACCCTGAGGTCCTCAGAGTACGAGATGGTTCATATGGCACTAACATGTCAGAGATGTACTTTGGTGCGTGGCCATAGAGAGACTTGTACACAAGCAGAGCTGCTTTGAAGTCTATTCTTTGAGGTACAGGGAGCCAGTGCAGAGACCTGAGCACAGGACTAATGTGATCATACTTCCTGGTTTTGGTCAGGACTCGAGCAGCAGCATTCTGGATGCACTGAAGCTGTTTTACAGCTCGTTTGGAGAGGCCGGTGAGCAGGCCGTTACAGTAGTCTAACCTACTGGAGACAAATGCATGAATAAGTATCTCCAGGTCTCGCTTTGACATTATGTGTTTAAAAAAAAAAACATCTTGCTCTCCAGCTGAGTCTACAACACCTTTGGGTTATGCCTTAAGCCTTACAATTCTGTCTAAAAAACACCAATTCATTGGTGACATTTTAAGGTACTACACAAAGAAACTAAGAAAAAATATATGATTCATGATAACAATCCGAATTTTTCCAAGTCAGTCAAGGTTGGTATTATACTACTCAGTCCACAAGAAGTGTGTACTTATCATTTGATCTAAAGTCTAAAGTCGACAGGATTTGGAAGGGTTTAAAAAAAGAAAAAATGTATACGACACGCCTGCATCTCCCCCCTTCTTCACCCTGACTTAACCTTGTGTTGCATGATGCTACATACACAGCAGGTAAGTGTGGCGCGTTCAAGAATCCACTGAAAGTGGGTTTTTAGCATACGGTGTTCACTGACGCCACCTGATACTAGCGCATGTACTCTCAGCTGGAAGAGGCTTGGTGCGATACGTCAAATGTCAAATCTGGTGAATGTTGCTCCAGGCTTTTTCTTTCACAACTTTATGTTGATATATGAAAGACTTGGTATCACAGAACTCCAACCAGGCACAAACCACAATTATCCATTTGTCCTGCAAGATCGGATTTCAAATGGTTGGCACTTCCATGAGTTAAAGGGGTTGCTACCCATGAGTGACTACCAAATCTGAGTCCCTGAATGGTCAAAGTTTAGCTGGTTTGACGTAGAGCCCAAAAAAACATAGACTTACATAGACTTTTTGTACAGGTTTAACCATTTTTCACCTGCTGTCAACCGATATCCACCCGTAAGGTCAGTTGTGAAAACAACACTAACTTCAGAGTCCCTTTTATTTGAAAAGTTTTAAAAAAGTGCTTTGTACATTTCTAAGGTGTTATTTTGTTCAGGAGAAATAATTTGCAGGAAATTAACATTTGTGGTCTTTCATTTTCAAGATGGTTTCACAAAACAAGAACCTGTGACAAGCTAAGGGACTGGCTGAGTAGCAAAGGGAAGAAACAAAGAAATCCCTGAGGCCATTACTCAGTCATTACTCCTAAAAGTATGTGATTTTTATTGGTTGCAGAAGATCAAAGAATATTGTTGTTATTAATGACAAATTCCAGTTTAGAGGGAGTTTCCTGAAATATGACTGGCAGCTAAGGACAATGACAGGGACATGAGGTCGAGTGAAAGTCAGAAACAAGCTACTCACTGGGTCTGGAGACGATACATCAGAGGTGAGGGGGAGGCCCAACAGTGCAACAACACTGCTACCCGTCAGCCTTCTCCAGAGTGGAAATGTTGGCTGAACGGGCTGGTTTTGACACAATCGGGTCAGTGTGTTTCAGCCAGAGCATCACAGAGCTGTGGGACACGGATCTGGAATCAATTACTTCTACTATACCAGAACATCCTCCATGAAAATGAAAAAGATCTATGCAATACTTGAGAATGTGTAGTGGTGTTTATACTGTGTTTTTCAGACCATAAGGTACATTGAAAATCCTTCAATTTCTTTAAAAATCAACATTATGTACAAATCTTTGTTGTTTACTGACCTTGAACGGATTATCTGTGGTACACGGCGCTCAAAAATCGGTTGGAATGTTTCAAAACGACTTCAGTACACTACTGCTAGATTGATCATTAGAGCATTATGGGTACCGTAGTCAGGAGCCTGGCAGAGCGATGCTTTCTGTGCTTCAACGTAAGGAAGTGGAGTATTGTTTAATATTTAATGTGTTGCAATGTACAGAATATTTATCATGTTCATCTGTCTCTGTAAAAGCTGATCATTAGGAATAACATGAAGAACAACACAGTTCACAAGAAAAACTTCCCATCAACCCATCTGACAATCCCCTACCTGTTGGCCCCCTCTAGGCATTCTGGGTACTGTTTTGTATCCGTTAGAGAGACCTAACTTCCAGTGCACCTTTTGGTCCAAAAAACACAACATTTCATAGAACTTATTTATCAACTGTTGTCTTGCGTTCCTGTCGGAATTACATCACGTTGGGTTTTAAACTCTTTTATGGGGTTGTGTGACAAGTATGTGCAGGTTTTTCTCTGCTGACAGTAAAATCCTGCACACTCGCAGTTCTTTCTAAAATTAACCCTTTGCCACCGATTAAAGCACCGTCATTTAGACGCAGCTCGTGCAATACATGATAAAGCTCAATGTACCGGGAGAGTTTTCTGAAGGATCTCATGAACCCAGACATGGAGACATGATCACAGACCTTTTGTAGAACTCTTCAAAATAAATAAACTTGATATCTCAACATCCTCCGAGTTTAGTATGATGTAGCGATGAGGCTAATCCCTTTTGACAGTAGCTCCTCCCACATGCCTTGGAAGTGGCGGGAATATGAACACACTTTTGGACAAGCATTAAATTTGCATGAAAACAGAGGCTGCAGAATGCAGATGCAAATTGGCAATCCCAAATTGCGTTAGGTGTGAATGCAGCAGAATTCCTCTGCCTAACGAGTTTGTTTGAACACAAGTTTCAAAAACAGGAAGCTCCCCTTTTTGGCTCTAGATTCCCTCCAGTCTGGATCTTTGTTAAATGATGCCACATGTGCAGCCTGTTTTTCTGAGGTCACCACAGAAAACCATCCGATTATAAAAAAAATCTTATATTTTTGTGAATTATCAGATTGAAGAAAAGTCTATTGGTTTTCTGAGGAGGACATATTGGACGGTCTACTTTGTAGCTTCACTTAGCCTTAAGGTGGCGCTCTACACATTGTCAAAGAGGAATTTAAATGATTTAATATAGACAGCTAATTTTTTACTCTGCATGTGTTTTTAATGTGCATGGTTGTCATGGCAACTGGCTAATAGAACTATAAAAAAATTACGAATCAGCTTATCATGTTATTGAATTTTCACAATGTGCTTTTTATTCTACATTTTAAATTTACTAACAATCTTTTCAAACAAACCTTTTTTTTTAACAATAATAAGAACTTTTTGCCTTTGAGGGGGATTGACGCAACAATGTAAAGCATCTGCTGGCAACTCCAACGAAAAAAACAATATTTGTAATGTTATTTTTAATGAAAGCCAATCTGCTGGATGGCATCAGACATTTCAGACAATTTGATATTCTCTGACTCCCTCTCGTCTCTTTAACATAAATGCAAAGCTAGCCTGCGATCATAGCTAACAAACACATAAAAAGGTCGACACAGCGGGAAGCACAACAAAGACCTTGTAGGGGGGCTTCAAATGAGGCAGAAGAAAGATGTTTGTGATGCTTTTAGAAATGCTAAACGGCTTTAGTCAAATATTATTCTCGTAAACCTTTTTGGAAATGTCCCTGGTTTCTTTTATGGATCAAGAAGAGAAATGTGAGAAAGGTTTTGCAGCAAAACCAGTTTGAAATTTTGAAAAAACTCCATTTAGATCCTAGTAGTGGATAATATCTTAAATAGTTGGAATAGATTTGTCAAAAAGTGTAAACAGGAAAATGATGTCCTAACTTTGATATGATAGCATGAAAGCTAGAAAGAACGTAAAACTGGAGCTCATGTTGCTCATAATTTTATAAAAACAGCGGTTTGTAGTTTTCCTGTTTTTTATTCCTTTTGTTTTGTAGAGGTAGCATATATTTGACAGTCTGTATTGTCTGCCGTTTGAGTTTCTCTTCATGCCTTACAGAAAGTTTCCTCAGAGCAGTTTCTGCGATGTCCTGTTACACCATGGAATTGATTTAAACTTAAAGGCCGTGTCCCAAAAGCCCTACGTACATTTTGCGAATATTGCACAGATGAAAATTGGTCATACGTAAATAGATGAGGAAAAGAGAAGAAAAGTTGTGGTCTTTGCCTGAAATTTTCCCACATGTATCACGAATGAACCACGTTAAAACCACGGAAGAAGTACGAATGAAACACGCAAAGAACACGGAAACCAAAGTAGAACATGAACCGTGCGTGATTATTGCACTGAAAACATCATCTAAAGTCATTGTGTAGATAAAAAAAGGAGACATGTTACATTCAAAAATATTATAAAATGGGCATATTTTAGGCTTAAAACTTGACTTTTTAACATGGAAGTAATTTGGAAATAGCTTCCTTTGCAACCTGCTCCATGTGATTATTTGAGGGACTGCAGTGATTGCTACTGCCATGTTCTCCTGTAACCCTTGTGCTATCCTAGGTACTTCAACGTTTGGAGTTGGGTCATCTAGACCCCACTAGACAGTGCGCTGAACTTTTTTTCTTAATGATTTGTGATCTTCTTTGGTTTCCATGGATTACATGAAATCCTCTTCACCTTTGTCATGGTAGGGATAACACGTCAATGTAAGGGTGGGGTCATAGGTAACCACAAGGGTTAACTCGAGACCAAAGATGGCAGCTCCAGCTTTAGTAGTTCAAGTTCTGTCTGTAGCTGATTTAAAGCACCAAATGATTTAAAGAGGATAAATTACTGATCTATTATTCTATTTTTTTTGTCTTCCTCAAAAAAAACCCCAAAAGTTTGAGACACATTTTGTTGAGATAAAACCTGGAAAAGTAATTTTAAAAAACAAAAAAAATAAAAAACGTTGAGTTTCTGTGAGCTCACTAAAGCTTTAATTTCAACTTTCCTCCTTTATCTACAGTGTTCAGCTGAAAAATAAAGAAAGGCGCCCTAACTGCACATATTCTCTTTGCCCTGGGGCATTCAAACAGGGTCCTAGTTTTACCCTCTGCTGCCAGGTGAATAAACCCCTCAGAGAAAGTTTAACTGTAAAATTATAGCCACTGCCTTTGGAGACATCATCTTCAACTACACGATGAAGAGCGTGGACTGAACAGAACCACCCGGATCACTCTGAGTCATGCATGTAGCTCTGCTGCCAACACGATCCTGGCAGGAACATGCATAGGTGGTTGCATAATAGGATTTGGGGATTTGAGTGAGCCCACATAGCTCACGCTTAGGATGTTCTCTTGATTTTGGCTCCAGCTGTTCCATAGTGTGAACCTGAGCAAAGGCTAAACGCACAAAAGTGCTGTCCACAAGTAACACTGACAGGAGAAACTAGTACAGCAGACGGCGTTACGACACAAAAAGTCTGACTGTGGACGTCAACACTGGAGTGATTTGTTCAAGAAACATGGATTATTGTTTGTCAGCAGCCTGGGAAACATCCGAACTCCTGGAATGACTAAACGACATGCAAAATGTGGTAATAAATACAAAATGACTTTTTAACATGATTTAAAAGGCTAAAAAAAGTCAACATATTCATGAGAATCTGTGAAAATGTCATGGTTTGTGGAGGCCCCAAGCAAGAAGAAGAAGAAAGGAGGACGGAAGAAACTAAAATGATTTAAAGAAAAGGAAACTATGTTTATTAGTCACTGAATCTGCAAGTTGTTCCCCTTAAAGAGATTTCCATTTTCTTTCCATCTGACCACATGACCTCCTCTGGATCGTCCAGAACTTTAGACCGACCTAGACACGTGCTGGTTTTATCGTTGGAGCTCTTCAGGATTGGAGTCCTGACTGTTTAAAGGAGTGAACAGGCGTCTTTATACAGATAACCAGTTCACAAACGCAACATTACTGCAGGTAACAAGCAGAGGATGGAGGAGGTTCTGAAAGACCAAGTAACAGGTCTGTAAATGACAAACTCTTGTTGGAGAGAAATCCTTACTTTCTTCAATTATCCAAATAAAGTAATGAAAAACTACATACTCAAATAATAAATACTTAGTAAAAAGATTTAATTCAACAGTAGGAAATAACTAATAAACTGAATTAGCAACAGCTGAGATTGATTAAAAAATAAAACCTACTGTGGCCAACAAAGAAAGTAGGACCTAAATACTTGATCATTCCTCTTAAAGCAGATCCAGCCTAAACAGAAAAGTGGAAGAAGTTGGCTTCCCTTTTCTCTGCTCAACTGTTTACATTTTCAACACTGAAGGATTCCACATTATCACATCAGTGACTTTGTTTCTTATAGCTTTGTGAGGTGGAAGAAACACGAGGTAACCTTTTAGCTGCTTGACTCCATCACAACTGCTCCTATTCATGGATATTTTTTATAAATCTGAAGATAAAACTCAGCTCAGCTTCCTATAATGTACCATAAACTATAAAATACCTCACATTTACTTTAGGAGTCAAAAAGTCCTTTTTCAGTTAAAAAATAATGTAAAAGTTAAAAAATAATCTTGTTTGAAGCACAAAAAACTCATTTGTTAATACAATGATGTGTTCTGAAATTATAATAAGTGATAGACGTGTTTTCATTACTGCATGCACGTTTTGTTGTCACTTTTTACCGTAATACGCGCTAAATATGATGTGTTATCTGAAAAACCCTGGAGCTGAGCAGAATTTCAATCAACCGAACCTCACAGGCCAGCAGCTCACTAAATAATGTAAACCCTAATTTTACAGGAGACATGGCAGGAGAACGGCGACTGACTGATTGACCCCAAGAGATACAGTCATTTCCTGGATGACAAGTCAGCAACTCAGACAGTTTCACATGAAACCTCTGAGCGTGGAGGTTAGTGTTGATTATTATCACTTCAGAAATATCAGTTAGTTAAAATACATTTAAACCTTAACAACACCAAGATTTAAACAAATGACATTTTACACATTGTTGTAAAGGCAGATTCTCTCAAACTTGACTGTCTGCTTTTTTGTTTGTTAAACTCCTGAAAACCAATAATTAGCCCTTCATCACTTTAGGTTTTTTCAAAACCACAATATTTTAGTTATCTTGGCCCAAATCTTTCTGTTTGCCTCCAGAGACTGCAATGTAATTCATACTGAAGCATCATGCCAGTTTAGTTTAGTGTGTTTAGTTAAAGTTTTAGTATTATCCTATCGATTTCTATGCATTTATGATCCTTTTTGGTTGTATGTTTACCTTACCAGACTTACGAAGCCCACTGAGACGACTGTTGATGTGACTTTGGGGTATATAGATAATATTGCACCCACGTGCACGAATGTTGACCCGTCCAGGTGCTGCGTGTTTTTGGCTTGTCTAGGGTCGTAGAGAGGAATCATCTGGAGAGGGGTGCAGGTGTATCTTACAGTTCCCTTAAATCAGAGGTTCTCAAAGTTTTTTTAGATGTGGGCAAAATTAGGACCTCGACATTTGAGTGGGGGCCGATTTTGGTGGAAAAAAATGGATAAACAGAAAAGTTGTTTGTTTTTACTACCTTTAATGACCAAGTGTCATTTGTACAATTAACCAGGCCCTCCACATGTTTTCCCAGTTGCGGTCGGAGTTGTCTAGTATTTGTACCATTTGACATACTTAATTCTTCAAACTTTTTCTTTTGTTCTGGACAAACAGTGTCAGCTACTTTCAGCATCCATTCTTTTCCAAACTCCCCGTCACTGAAGGGTTTGCTGCGCCGGGCCATTTCCAAAGCCACAATGTAGCTACTAGCTTCTGTCACTGCTTCACTGGATTTAGCCGTTTTCGTGAACATCTGCTGTGCAGCATAGCCTCGTTGTAGTTGTTGGAGCTTTTTGTTGCGCTCCTCGCCGGTAAATTTGTTATTTTTTAGAATATGTAACATGGTGACGATTTATATTGATTTCTTTGAGCACTGCATTTACCTGCTTGCAAATAAAGCACAGGACTCTATCCAGCCCATGAGGTACCACAAAGTAAGCATTTGTTCACTTAGCTAGATAGCGCCTTTTCTCGTTGCCAACACATTTTTTTTTCAAAAGGAACCTGCTCTGGCTCTCTCTTCGGATCCCGCTCTGATTCCTTTTCTACTGCTGTCGTCACGGTCCTTCTGGCCTCAATTACAAAAGAAGAAAATAAAGGAATGAATAAAATCTTCCCACGGGCCGCACTTTGAGAACCCCTGCCTTAAAGCTTGTATGACCACCCCCCCCTCAAGGGATGTCATAATGTGGTAAGTGTATCGTGTAGCATTCATAAGGATAACAGGACGCCACTTTAGTCGTTACCGCGCACAAATACAAAAGTGCCCAAAGGTTGCCCACACATACTACACTCTAATTTCCTCATTTCTAACAGTCACGCAACAGCAATAACGGGCTCCTTGTCTGTATGACACGCCTGCATCTCACCTTCTTCATCCTGACGTGTTGTAGAAGCGTTTGCTACAACCTGTCGTCTACAGGACGCCCATGGAAATAATATGCATGAGCATGTTCTCTCTACGGGTTCACTGAGCGGTCTACCACCTCAATATTTCATCCAGGTCCCCTGCTTGTCCCATACAGGTTCCACTATTTTTATCTGGAGATGGTCTGTGTCCACCCGTAAGGACAGTTAGGACTACATCTTAAAAGTGTTGACTTCTTCAGTAAAATTATCCAAATCTGTAATAATAATCCCATTCAGATCACTCATAACTGGACACAGTCGCTTTGGACTCCTTAAGATACTCTCAATGGTGGGACAGGTATGGGGATGTGATAGTAACAAAGACCTCCAGCTAGAAGGTCACTGTGTCTAAATATAAAAACATAAAGTGTTGGATTCCTGACGTGGAATCACAGGTGTGTAATGCACGGCTAAACTTTTCAGGGGGGGGTTTTTTGTTTCGTTTGTCATTTTGAAGGAATTTAAGGTTAGATTTGTTGGCTGTCACTATTTACAGCAGAACCGTGTCAGACCTGCTGCTACGATGTGATTTGGATTAACCCAAATGCAGGAAACAAAAGGATTTGATAAAAACATAAAGGGCGATGCCTTATAATATTCCACAAAGACTTGTGGGGATTAACAAACGGTACTTGGTACAAAAGGTACTTGGCTACCAGGGAGTATAGGCCAAGAACGCGGGGGGGGGGGTAAAAAATGACAAAGAAAGAAGGGATTTTTATGTTGGATAAGATTCAGGAAGAAACAATAACTGATTGATCCACTTACAAGGATGTATTTGTTATAATAAAAACATAAGGGAAAAAAAATATGTGAGAAAAATTTAAAAAATGAGTTTTAGGGCCGGGTTATAAACTTTTTTCTTTTTAAGTTACGACTTTTAGGCCATAAATTTACAAGAAAAAAAGTCACAAGTGTTAAATTACGAGAATAAAGCAGTAAATTTACGAGTATATTTTTCCAAAAGTCATAAATTAACGAGGAAAAAACCCCAAAGTTGTCTGTTTATCGGAACCTAGCTTAAAGATGACAGATGTGGAGCATTTTTTATGAAGCTCTATTTCCTGATAGGTTTCAAAAACAAAGAACGTTTTGGCGATTCAAAATCAGATTCCCGTCAGTGTAGCCGTCTTGTATATTTACCACTTTTTTCTTGTAAATTTACGACTTTAAATCTTGTAAATTTAATTTTTATTTTTATTTTTTTGGTGACCCTACAACTCTGTCGTAATTTTTAGAAAACAATGTTAAAAAAACTTTACCCTAAATAATTTATCGTTGCTGCAAAACAACAAAAGTAAACATTTTGTAAAGTCTACCAACAAACATAATTTCTAGTCTTCATAGTTAATCATCTTAAATAATATTTTGTTTGCTTCAAACAAACAATTAGGTGAAGCTTTTCATTTTAATTAGACAAAAAACTCTGATCATGTTTCTTAGCTTCTCAGCGGCTGTCCTTCACACACTCACCACAGATGTGGGTCAGAGCTTTTCTGAAAAACCTCCCAAACTGAGCCAAAGCAGAACGAGGTCAGACAGGAATGACTCTTAAATAGCTGTTCTGTCAGGTCAGTCACAAAAGACGGGAAATGGAAAAATTCGTCCCACATGTTAAATTTCTGGTTTCCAATCAGGCAGCTTTCACAGCATCTTCCTGACCACTCAAGGTTCAGCCGAACTCGCAATCAGGCCATTTATTCTGGGAGGGGGGCGTTGAATGCAGAAAGATGATGCAGAAATCTTACACTTGTACGTTTTTTTACTATCAAGTGAACCAAAAACTTGATGATGATGAAGAACAACTTTGGAAAGTTAAACAATAAAACATCTGTATTTTTCTAGTTTTCTCAAAGGAGGCAGAAAAAAAGGAAAGCCGGAACAGAAGACTGGTCTGTAGTTGTCTATGGCGTGCCACCATTAAGACCTTCACTAAGGTCAATGATGTATTGCAGTTTTAAAAAACTTCTCAATGAGCTAAAACTCTAAGGATTCTGTGGTGTGGTTTGGTTTTGTTGTTCTTGTTCATGTTTTTGGTTTCCTTTTTGTCAGTCACAGCAGTTCCAGGTTCATGATCCACAGCTGTCTTCAGTTCAGCTAATTGCCCTCAGCCTATTTCAGTGTCTTGTCCTTGTCAGGTCATCTGCTCTTTTCTACTTTGCCACCTTTTTGTTGCACCCCCATGGTTTTGTCATGTTTCCGTTTGTTAAATGTTTTATTTTCTGTCACCAAGCCTGGTCTCCAGCATTTTGGGTCCTATCTAACTATTTAGATCAGGGGTGCTTATTACGTTGAAGGATGTGACGGTAGATTGCAAGCCATCATAGATAAATAATCAAAAAATATATATTTAAATAAGAGTCTGTCTGTGAATCCTCTCCCGTAACTACATCAACTACACTGAGCGCACTTTTTTTCTTTTCCAGACATGCAGCGGGGCTTCTGCGTTCATTTCTAACACTGGGTGATGGATGAAACCGACCTCTTCTGAAAGAAGATGCCCTTTTCCACTTAATTGAAGGAGGAAGGACGTACGCCTAATTTTAAGGCACAGATTGACAGAGTGACACTCCTAATGTGCGTTATACGGATATACGCTATGGTACAGTCTATAGCTTTGAATTAAAAAAAAATCGTATTGTGGAGCAATGTTCTTTAATAAATGTTTTACAGGTGATCATTAAGGTTTCAGAAGGGTTTTTGATGAGTAAGGATCGGTGACGGCCGTTCTTCAGCCACGGTGGGTGGGGGATGGTACTCTGGATTTGGCGTGTTCACTGGTGTCTCTGGTCCGTAATCGACACATGAATCAGTAATGAATTGCACATATACAGTACAGACCAAAAGTCTGGACATTCGAAGAGTTTTCTTTATTTTCATGACTATGAAAATTGTAGATACACACTGAAGGCATCAAAACTATGAATTAACACATGTGGAATTATATACATAACACAAAAGTCTGAAACAACTGAAAATATGTCATATTCTAGGTTCTTCATAGTAGCCACCTTTTGCTTTGATAACTGCTTTGCACACTCTTGGCATTCTCTTGATGAGCTTCTAGACTTTTGGTTTGTACTGTACGTGTCAATAATCACGCACGGTTCATGTTCTATGTTGGCTTACATGTTCTTTGCGTGGTTTATTCGTACTTCTTCCGTGATTTTAACATGGTTTCCTTTGTGATACATCTGTGAAAATTTCACATAAAGACCACAACTTTTCTTCCCTTTTCCTTGTGTATTCACGTATGACCAATTTTCATCCGTGCAAAATGCGCAAAGTGTGACATGGCCTTTAAATTTAAATCCATTCCATGGTATGACAGGGCTAAAAGGAACTGCAGAAACCGTTCTGAGGAAAGTTTCTATAAAGCATAAAGAGAAACTCAAATACCAAACAACACGGACAGTCAAATATATACTGCATTAGGGCTACATGAGATGAGGAAAACTCGCAACTTACGATATTAATGACTAACGCTGCGATGACGATATAACTTGCAATACCTGAACAAATAGCGAAACAACTTAGTACATCATTTCCATTTAACTACAACAGATTTTTTTAAGTAAGTCAGCATACCTTCCACTCCAAATGACCCTCGTCTGCATAGGAGACGAGCATTTAACATAAAAGGGCTCCAATCCGATTGGTCAAATGCATAAAGGGATTTATTTGATTTGTTAAATACTTAAATCTGACTGTTATAGCACATTCAACGTATCCATCTTTTGCAATTTTGGCCGTCTTTAGCAATAGGCACATTGTACAGCTTGATATCGAGATAACGATAAATTTGCGATTTATTGTACAGACCTATGCTGCATCAACAAAAAAAATTAAAGAACTGGAACGCAACTAAAACTTAAAAAAATATAGATTTGTTATACATCTTAACCTGATCGTAATAATTATAAACATCCAGCAACTTGTTGCTTTATGATGCTCTATGATTTTACCCCCCCGTTCTATAATCACCCTCCTACCCCCCCCTCTCTCTAACATCCCTCTCTCTTCCCCCCGCCTTTTTTTTTCCGATCCAACAATAAACTGTTACAAATATGATTCATATGACTAAAGTTTAGCCTAAATTACAAAAGGGGTTTATTCAAATATACCTCTGCTGTGTCAGAAGAATCAGAATCCATGTTGTATCAGTAAGATATGTGCAACACAGAAGGCCTTCAGCTCTCATCTGTTTGCTCAGCTGTTGGACAGGACAAGTTCAAAAAATATATATAAAAGATAAATAAAATAAAAATAAAACTTTAAAAAATAAAAGACATTATTAGAAGCCAAAAGTAACCAAACTACAATAGTAACTTTCCCCACTTTGCCAAAAAAATATGAAAAACTAGGACAAAAGACAATAAAAGTTGTCAATTTTGCCTTTTCCAACCTCTTCTAAAGGATCACATTAAAAACCAGTGAGGACTAATAACACAAACCGTATACCCCGTCGAGTATGTCTCACTGGTTTTCAACCAGTTCCTAAAATGACAAATTACCCTTGTTTCACATAAATCAGCAGCACTTCATTCATTTTTTATAATCGCTCTTCCGCTAACAACCCACAGCGATCTCAGTAAGTTCCACCGATCGTAACGGCTTCAGCCCTGCTCCCTGAGACGTCTGCAGGAGCGACCTGTAGACCTCCACTCGCTGCTGCCATGGCAACCAGCTAAAAAAAATAAAAAGCAGCCTGACCTGATGTTAATATGATTTGACAGGCAGGAATGTGCATGTGTGTTTGTGTGGGGGTGTTTCATTGAGAGTATACAGTTTATTTGTGCGTGCAAATTCTCAGCTACCTTCTGTTGGTAAAGAAAAGCTCATTAGCTCCTCAATGTGCTGTTGCTATGCTTCTTAGCCGAGACTCCAGCCAAAACGAGAGTGGCGGCACAAGTTAGCGTGTGCACGTGCGTTAGCCGAGTATCAAATGAAGCTCACAACCGCTGTTTATTTGGCTCTTTAAAATAATCTGGAGGTGAATTCATCAGAGGAAGAACGCTCCGATCCATCACAGAGGTCGTGGATCAATAGCTGCACGCTCCTTGTAAGAAACTGGGACACGACACAAACAAGTGCAACAATAAACTGAAAAAAAAAGCTGGAAAATTGGTTCATTTTCCACAATTTACCCCAAATATTCCAATCCCTTTCTATCTTCCACAGCTCTATTTGCAGAGCTGCTAGTAAAACCCACTGCTTTCATTTTCTGCTGGATGAGGAAATTGCCCCACCCTTTCCAAACCTCCCCCCTTTATGCATCAATTAGTTCAGTAACTTCTATCCTGCTCGGTGCGGGACTCACAATCATAATACTCACAATCAAGGTTCATTCCAAACGCTGTACAGTCTAAAATTGCCCCCAACGAGCAATGCAGCAGCTGTCTTCGGCCTTACTTTGCCTTTTCTCACTGTCAGCTCCAGGACCGTACCATTATTTACAGTTCATGATTAAATGCATTCATCTAAAACAATATTTACAACATTTAACGAAGAGTATTTGTGAATCCACTGTGGTCTGATGAGGAAAACTTAGGTGGTTTATATAAATTAAATTTCCTTACTGTTTTTTTCAAATGACATAGCGCTCAAATGCAATGCATTGTGGTCTATATTTGTCAGACAAGTGAGCATCGATCCACTCTGGTTTTTCGCAGAGACTTCTGGGAAATGTCCAGGGCACTGGATTGTGGAATTATAGATTTGGAGACCCCAACAAAATGACAAATCGGTAGTGAAGGATTATAGCGTTCAGCGTGATTTACTAATAGAATAATAGAACAAATTTCCTTTTAATATGACTGAGATTTTTGAAGGGGTTTTTATTTAAAAGATAACTAAATTATTTATTCTTATGGTTGTGTCCTAATTCCTTTCCTACTCACTATATAGGGCGTTTGCCATTTTTCTAGTGCTGTCCAAATTCTAAAATCCAGTGGCGTAGAAATTTCCCAGAAGTCTCTGCGAAAAACCAGTGTGCATCGATGCTCACTAGATTGGCTAATATAGACCACAATGCATTGCGTCGGAACAATCTTTACCAAAATTAAATAAATATAAATGAAATAAAATAAAATAAATAAACCAAGAATGTTCTTTTGTTTCATTGCATTTAGGTCTTTAATTTCAAACGCTGGTCTTAACACATTATTATATTACGTACATGCATACAAGTGTGATTCATCATTTTAACGCATTTTTGTGTCATTGTTGTTTTAATCTCGAAATGGAATGGAAAAGTCGCTCACTCCAGATCAGTGTTAATTTTGTTAATTAAACTGTCTGTCACAGTCTTTGTCAATGACATGCGTTTCGAGCAAAAATATTATTTCATAAAAATTTATTCGTGTGGTATACACTTAAAAAAAAGGTATAGATACTTTTAAATAACGGTTAAAAACAAGACTAAAATATGTTGTAATGACGGCATCCAATCAGAGAAAGCGTTGATGAGGAAGGGCAGGAGGAAAGATGAAGACATCCAATCAAAACACACTAAAAGCTGCACTAAAAGTTTACATTTTTAGCACATCTCCCCTCAATAAACGGCAGATTTGTAGTTTTTATAACAGAACATTAATACAAATAGTTAACCTGTGTTTTATAATACACCTAAAGCAATTAAAAATAATGTAAAGCAAATAATAACTAAGTCTTTTTGAACCAAAGAAGTCCAGACATACCTACCAGCATTTTTAAACCATTATGCGAGAGGTGGATTGAGTGACTCCTCCCCCCTGGCGTTTCAAACAGGAAGTACCTGTTGGCTCCAGAATCCCATAGACTTCTGTAGAGAAATAAACAGCTGTTACTCACTCATTCCATTGTTCAGAATAGCCATTCTAGCTCTATCATGACTTTTCTTTAATGTCTCTTGATAATTCGCATTTTCTTCATGATTTTTTTTTCTGTAATTACAATTATTAAAGTTCTAAACTGCCCAATTAGATGCCTGAAAAAGTGGGTGGAGACTGCCAACCCGTATGTCCAACGTTTTGAACATTCGACAAAATTTGTGTGGAAGGGGTGTGGCCTTTCTGCAAGTTCAAACCTGATTGGTCAGAGTGGTTGCTATAGAAACTCAGACCAATCACTGCATTTGTGACGTAGTCTGGCTCCATCCATCACGGAGGTTTCTACATTGTGAAAAAATGGCGACTGAATTGACTTCGGTTGGAGCCAGAAGTGAACCACTTTTTACGGATGACGTCAGACTCACTCAGTCCAGTTCTCAGGTACAGTCAATCAATAAAAATAAATATATTATAAATAAACTCATGTTAGTGAATGTTACTTCCACACATGACTACAGGCGTCAAAAGCACCACGTATGTATGCTAGCCCAGTTCCTCTGCTAGTACTAACATGTTTCTAAATGCTATATTTGCCTTTAAACGTGTATTTTACACAATTATCCACGACGGAAATGACGTGGAGGGCGTTTTAACTTCATAACGTCACTTTTCTAGGCTCATTTTATACTTTGAGTGCAGGTTTTACTCACAACTGGTGAGCGAAGAGCCCACTGCTCACCTCCCCTCCGCCGTCTTCCGAGGGGAATGGCGCGAACAGACAGGAAGTAGCACCGCAACTTCCATAATAAAAGCTTTCGTATATGCATACAGAAAATCCGATAAAAAAAAGTATCATCAATAAACAAGGACAGAAGTCTGTCTCAATAGCAGGCTGATTTGGGATAAGAAATTAAATCAAACAGGACAAGTGTTAATAAATTAAGCTTTTAATACTGCTTAAAAAAATTATGAAATTAATTACAGTTTTATACATCTATATACATAGATATATCACACTCAGGATAGTTATTAGTCATGAACTGATTGGAATATAAAATATAATATAGCCCAATATTGCAACAGTTGTCTCAACAGGCTTTACTACTTATACAAATCATAAAATCAGTTATAAAATACAGCAGCTGATTGCTAATTTACATCCTCAGACATCTTTGCGCTTACACAAACAGTACATGAAGTAATAATTAGTACAATTCATTACAATATTAGCACATAATTTCTAATGTTTGATCTTATGTTATTGTCCTCTATTGCTTACTGTATGTTAGTTTTGTCTTGATTTCATCTTGTTTACGTCATGTTTTCAGATTGTTTCAGTGCTGTCAAATACATGACGTTTCTATATTTAAGTTGACCTATTATGCGTCGCTGTGCTCCATGTTCATTCTAAACACCTGAGTGTAGTTTAACCCCACCCGCCGCCTGTTGGGTCCAGCCTCTTTTCTTTTGTTTAGTGCTGCTGTCTTTGGGTGGTGTTGTCCATATTGACGTTTATTTCATCGGTTTGTTCTCAGGTGCCTTTTTTTCTGTTTTAACAAGTGGTTTCTTTTGATTCATCATGTCAATGTTTTTCCCTTCAAATGCATCAGGATTGAACCAAAGGCGAGTGGGCAGGATCTGTGAATCGCTTAGGAAAATCTGAAAGTATTTGAGCTACTTCTGGTTTCATCAGTGAGTCAATTAAAAAAGGCAAACTGTGAGCAAATCCCCAGAGAAAAATGTGTACAAAAATAAAGTGCTGATTGAACAGGAACAAGCCTAATGGCCACAAACACTGAGAGCCATCGCTGCTGGCTGAGCGTGGATGTCGTCATTCCACCATGGATCCCCGCTGTTTGTTCTCTCAGCAGGATGGACCAATAATTCCCACAAAAATCCATCATTTAATCACTAGTTATTGTTCACGGTTAAGGTTATTTAGCAATCATATTTTCACATTACATTTCGGTAACCATAGCAACTACCCTTAACCTCCTCCTCCCATTTCTATGCTGCCAAAGCAGTAATATTTTTTTGTTTGATCTGATTTTAAAAAAACTCCTGCAGAAATCTGGTAAAGCTTAAGAATCAAGCTTCCAGGCATCTCTTTTTGGGTGTGTTTGAAACCTCATTACTTCTGTGCAGACTGGGTCTTTGGTAGGAGACCTTAAGAAAACAGGTTTCAGCTGAGAAGGTAAAATGAGATGTAAATGTTCCATAGGTTGCAGAGCGGTGATAAAGGGCTCCTGTGCTGCATACGTGTGGTGTCTCCGCTTTGGCCCTCACCTCTCCTCTTCCCTGTTCACGGCTGCAATTTGGAAAATTAAAAGGTGATCAAGGAGATTAGAGTAAAAGCCGATGGCCGCATCCCATTTGGCACATTAACCCAGAACAAGCCCTCACACTGAATATTGATGCACAGCATCAACGGTTGATTTTCCTTTTTTAACTCATCCTGCTCTTGTTCAAACAAATTAACAAATCATGGCATTGTGACTTTTGTTCTTGTTTTAAAGTAATTTGTGTGACACTAAAAACATGTTTGGACCTCCATTTAGGTTAAAACAGTTGACGTCTTTTGATTTTTTTGGGGGGTTTGAAAATGAAATGAAATCAAAACATTTTCGGATCAGTTTTCAGATCAGGGAAAAGCAGCTCCTTGTTCAATTTATGGAAGGTTCTTTTTTTAACTAAACCAATAAAATGTCACCGTATTTTATTTAGGTGTAAACGTTTTTTTTTTTTTTCATTTCTCGCTTGTGCACACTTATGCCTTAAGTGTGCCTTATTCTCACATGGTTGCCTACAACCATGTGAGAATAATATTTACACATTGTACTCCGAGAGATAATATGTATACAAACACGTCAACTATTCTATGTCAGAAAAGTCTCCTCACAATGATGATGGGTGGCTCTGCTGCCTGACAAGGCATGTTCTTGTGGCATTTTACTGATGATGGAGGGCATGGATAAGGAAAATAAAGATTAAAATTCCATACTTTAAACCACTTTAAGCCTCAGTCACCTGTACAAGTGCTGTAAGTTTTTGGGTTGAGGCTGGGACGAACAGCCCAAGGTGAATTTTCCTGTGAGGCTAATGGAAGTTGCTTGCACTGATAACGGACAGGTGACGTACCGTGTCCTTACGTCAACCTCTAGATCAGGGAAAACTTTTTGACTCATGGGCCACAGAGGGATCTACAAATTTGTCTGAAGGGCCGGACCAGGAGCAGATGTGTGGAGTGTTTTGGTAATCCACCTCATAAGAGAAAAAAAATATTATGAGATCTGGCTTAAAACACTTAAATTTTGATTGAAGTTTGGTTTAAATATATTTTTAAAACAGAACCTTTTGATGTTTTGATTTTAGAACTGTGGCTTTTGTTTTCAGTTTGGTACCAATGGCACCGATGGGTAAAACGCAAACGTAGAGAAATGCTGCGTTCATGTGCCGTTAGGATGATCGGAAAAATGCCTTTCTGACTAAGAAAACACAGACAGACAGAAAACACAACAAATCTTCAGACACCACATGAATGTAGAAAAACCTTCTGCACCCAAACAAAGGTCAATGTATTTATAGTGCACCATCTACGGTAACACACTAAAAAAAAACACTAACGAGGATTTTCAATGTATTTTAATCCAGATTAAATGGTTTGACAGGCCGCATAGTTCGCCCAGACCTGCTCTAATCGTCAGTAAGGTGTGAGTACTGGTTCCTTACTGAACTGATACGAACGCTGCACGCTCAAGGTGTGAATGTGATACGCAAGCGCCCATGGGACGTCCACACAGACTGCTCTGATTGTCTAATTTCCTCATAACGTGTTGTTTAAGTGTTCACTATGACCTGTCGCCCGCAGCATGTCTGCAGAAAAAGTGTGCATGAACGTTTTCTCTCTGTTGGTTCAATGAGCGGCCTACCCCCATGTGGGTCACCTGCGTGCCCCGTACAAGTTTGACCCTGTACAACCACAAACAGCCCATATCCACCTGTAAGGATAGGTGTGGCTGAGACTTTCACTGCTTTGTCCCATCCTAATGTAAAGAAAAACCCAAAGCACTGTTCTGATTCGCTCTGGATTCTGTGGCAAAGAGCTTCACCATCGCTGTTCCCTTTGCCTGCTTACTGTGAGCAGCTCTGTATGGACTGATGGTGCCTCGCCTCTCGACGATGCGTGCATTTGCTCATTAACTCAAAGCAGCTTGATGTCACATGCATGCCAAGTGAAGCGTGTGTTCTCGCCGTGCTTCTGTAAACGGCTCTAATAAACAGCTACAGGCCTGCCAGTCCTGACAAAAAGAGCAGCGGTGAGTTTTCAAAGTGTCTCCTCTCCATCCTTTTTTTCTTTATTTTGCTTTTCTAGGTGAAGAACAACTTGACACCAAACATCAAGCACAACAAACTCAGAGGAGCCTCGTATTCACCTGTGCAATATGGACGTTCACACTTTTCCTCTAAAGCCCTACTTCCAGTCTGAAGTGCTGACACCTGAAGCGGGCTGTTGTGTCCTCGCAGCTCGCCTGCTCGCTCTTATCGAGGACGTGCAGGCGCCTTTTTCACACGGCAGACTGGACCTGCGCCGCCACTTCCAGCCTGCTTCCTCAGATGAGCTTTCAGGTGTTTTCACGGCTGCAGTATGGAGGAATTAGCTCTCCGTGTGCGGTGTGGCGGCATTGGCTCCAGGGCTTGCAGCTGTAGATTACAGAAGATGGAAATGAAGGGCTGCTAACCTGTTTGCACCCCGACAATCCTCAGGTAAACACGCACCTCAGCTTAGGTAGTTTGGATGAGGGCTTCAAACTTCCTCCCTATGAAAATGCAAACGTCAGTTCTCTGCAAAGACGACAGGTTTGTTAGAATGAGAGGAAATGGAGGGAAAAGTTACAAAATCCTGGTTTTCATGGACTGACGAATGTCAAACCCCAAAAGGCAGGAGGTGTCTCATCTAAACCAAAGGAAACTTTCTTCTGCAAAACCTTAAAGTCCCACTCCAACTTTATTTTGACCTATTTTCTAAGTGTTCCCAGTGGTCTATAATTTTAATTATGCAGCTTTTCCCCAAAAAATCTAAAAACCTGTGTTGTTTTTAGGAGAGTGTCTGCAGAGCAGCAGGAGTTCATTAGAAAATCACCTCTTGAGTTGTGGGCGAGACTGTTTGCACGGACGTAGGCCTCCGCCCCTCACACCCCCAAGCTAACATTAGCAGTGAAACAAACATGACAAATATCGTAGCTATCCATCCGTGCAGTTTGGATCCAGATTCCAGGCCATGAAGAGGAAAACAAAGACGTTCACGGATCCGTTGGTCAGACAGTAGAATCCCTGATTTCATGGGGAAGGTGCAGGAAAAGACCCTGATGTCACAGAGAGTTTGGTTCTTGGTCTCAATAGTCTTCTTGGAATCAAACCTTCAGTTAACTCCCAGAATGCCTCAGGGCAGCAGAGAGTGTTTTTAGAGGAAAGCTCAAGACCTTTTTAACCTGTTTTAAATTAAAACTTAAAAATTGATCTATTTGATATATAAATTAATCTATATTTTATTTTTATATCTGGAATGATGGTTTTTATTAGATCATTTATTCCTACTTTTAGTGGTTCTATGGCCAAATTGCTTCCCTGCCTCTACGGCTTCTCTCTACCCCCACATTGGCCTAGTTATAGAAAATGGGAAAATAATGAGTTATAGAAAATATAAGTTGTGTCCGAATTCCTTCCCTATATAGGGCTTTCGCCATTTTCTAGTGCTATCCGAATCTATAATTCCAAGATCCATCGCCCAGTGAATTTCCCAAAAGTTTCTGCGGAAAACCAGTGTGCATCGATGCTCACTTGATTGCTGAATACAGACCACAATGCATTGCGTTGGAAAAATCTTTGCCAAAAAAAGTATTTTACATTTATTTTTTTTGATAAACCAATGTTTTATATTCAGGAGACAGTGGACTCATAAATAATCGTCATAAAACGCTGAAAATAGTTAGGTTTTAACTTTGTGAAATCCATGACGTAATATTCGCAGTGTAAAAAAAAAGTAGTGAGCATGGCGTCCGAATTGCTTTTAAAATTCAGGGCTCTACTTAGAGCCACTATCTAGTTTTATAGTAGTTAGGACGGGAATTCGGACACAGCCAGTGTTTTCAAATTCAGACATTACTACCACTAGATGATGTCATCAATAGTCACTGGTCAATAAGTTTTACTGCCAGCGCTCGAAAAATACATAACATTGTTTTTATAACTTTAAAAAAGTAATGCTAAAACAAAAAAGCCATTATTTGCACTTAAATGTAAACTTCTGTGCTTCAGAGCACACCCATGTGCAGAAATGCGTTTCTCCTCTGTGCCACCAGCGCCACACGGAACACCCTACCAGCGGAGTTGATACCCAGCCTTAAGTCAGTACGGATTCCCCTTAAAAAAACACTTTTGGACACCACTACAGCTCCACACACCCCCATAATTGGAGCAATAGGGAGGACCAGAGGGTTGGGGGGATTACTTTTACTCTTTTGATCTTTGTTTTCACGTTTATGTATTTAATTTTTTACATTGTGCGTTAACTCCAGTGTTTTCCTCCACATCAGCGAGTAAGCCTCGTCAGTGATCAGGGTCTCCCTGGTTTCTGGTCTCACTCCCAGAGGGAACAATAGCAGACATCGAGGACAGTTACAAGTACCTCGGAATGCCACAGGCAAATGGCAACCTGGAACGGGCAACAACGAAAGCTGCAATAGCTAAATACCTCCAACAAGTAAGGCAAGTCCTGGGAAGCCAGCTCAACTGCAACAACAAGACCCGGGCAATAAACATTTACCAGATACCCTGCAGGAATAATATGAAAGCCGAATCTTTTGTCCAGACAAAGATTTCCTGACCAGCATAAAGGAATAATCTGCAGATCACAGAAACGTCTGGCATTGATGGTGTCCTTTTGGAGCTCTGACCAGCGCCTGGTTTCTGGTCTTAGAGCCTGAAGATCTGACAAACCCACTTGCATTGATGCTCTGGCACATCCAAAGATGGAGATGAAAAAAGAAACCCTCCCACTCCGAGCATCAGCAGGTTTTTGTGTCAGCCCCCCAGGTTCAGCCCGGAGGTACTGTTGCTTCTTGTTGTACATCTTTTTTCTATAATTATTAGGGAAACTCCGGGGGGTTGACTGTCTCGATGGTTCATAGAACATTAAGAAAATACACTGAATGCACGTCATTAAAATCACATCTACACTCTGAAAGCAAATCCGTACTTAGAGGGATATTCAGGGACACCGCTGATGCTGATTTCTGTCATTTAGCTCTGGCTTCGGGACAAACCTGTTCAGGATGCCAAGCAGAGTGTTGCTAAACCTGCCAAAAAGCATGTCCTATTTATTTTTGCATGTTTTCTGTATTTTTCACACAAACTGTACTGCGCTGCCATTTATAAATGTCACCGAGTTTGACAAAAACTGCATACATTCAGAAAACAACCATAAAATATTGACTGCTTGCAGCTCACCTCTGAGCACACAACAGCCTCCTGTTCTAGTGAGCAGCTGAAACGTTCCCATCATGAATCAGACTGGCTGCTCTGAAAACTGACAGATTAAAACACATTTGTTATCAGTAGAATTTGCTGCTCGCTCACAGCTTTTAAAGATTGAGGGGACTCGGCAGCACCACTGGAGGCCTGTGGGCGGTGAATTCACAGGCGGCGGCACAGTGCCATCATCTGGACGAACGCTGCCAAACCCATAGAGACAACATGTGAAATGCTCGGCTTCTAAAATGCAGCTTCCTTGCTTGTAACAGCACTTCATGGCACTGATACAGCTAAAATGAACAAAAACAAGAAAGGGACAACCTCCTCCCAAAAAGAGTTTTTTTTCTTCTTCTCTGCTGACCAGCTTTTCCAGGAAATGCAGAAAGAAGTCATGGTTTCCAAACATCTTCCTCTCCATTTCAGACAGGGTTCTATAAGTTACTTCTAAGCTGTAATTCTATACAAGTTCTATGTTACTGTTGTACAAAAGTAATCCCTTATCTGACAACATTACAGTGTCAGAGCGGCACTGCATTACAGACCTGCAGTCGTACATTTAAATGTAACACAAAGGATTTGAGGCTTAGATGAGGGGCAACGGCGTTTACTGAACACTAATACAATAAATAAATAGACATATGTGGTAAAGTGAAACACAACTGAAACATAAAACCTTCAGTTCTAGTCAATTTAGTCTATAAAAGTTCAAAAAGAGAACCCAATGGTTTGTGTGTCTCAGAATGAGTAAAACAATACGAAAGTAATACAACCAGATTAAAATATTACACTTAGCTGAGATTGTCAAGACAGACAGATATTTACCCTGAAAAAAAAAGATGACTACATCCACAAGTTAGGAAAGCAAAAATAAAAGTTTGTGAACCCAGACAAAAAGTTTAGCTCAGTTTAATTAAAAAAATACATAAATAAAAAGCTTGAGGTGATCAACCACAAGCTAAATACCAAGTTATGCCATGACTTCACTGGCTCCTAGTTGATTCTAGAATCAAGTTCAAAATCCTCCTGCTAACCTATAAGGCCTCAATGGTATGACACCATCCAAGACATCTTACCACCCAATCAGAACACTTCACTCCCTAAATGCAGGACTGTTTGTGGTTCCTAGAATTAGTCAAAGTTGGAGGTAGAGCGTTCAGCCACCAAGCCCCTGTTTTATGGAATCAACTCCCAGCTCATGGAAGAGAGGCCGACTCAGTTTCTACATTCAAAGTTAGACTGAAAACATTCCTCTGTGGACAGGATTATTGTCAGACTAGTTAGTAATCAGAGATTATTTAACTTAATGTTAACATGTTTTAATCAAACTTAATAACAATTAGTTGTTAGTAGGCTGCAGAGTTAGAAGCTGGGGTAACTATGGTGCACTGGGGTTCTGTCCTCTACTCTCATCTATACCCTCCTTCTCTCCTCTATTCTTGATTATTTACTCATCATTTAGTTCTCCATGCCTCTGTTTGGTGCAGTGCGGTTCATGCATTATCTCTCTTTGCCACTCAGGGGAACAGGAGTGCTTCCACATTCCAGTTGGCCCATCCGTGCTCCTGTACCTGAGCGTGTACCTCCTCTCTGCTCCTGCTCCTACACCTGGCTGTGGATCCTGTCTGTGGCTCGTCTCGACCATTTAAACATGTAGTTGTAGAGTTAAACAAGCTAATTCTTCTCTAAGAGTTCTGGTACATGGCCTGTCTGTCCTGGGGGAGGATCCTTCCTTCATGTGGACACCTCTGAGGTTTCTTTTTTTTCCAGAATCCGTTTATTTTTAGGAGTTTTTCCTTACTGAGAAGGAGGGTCTAAGGGCAGGGATGCCCAGTTTAGTCTGTTTAGTTGGTTCAGTTTAGAATTTACCTATTGAATTTTATGTCTTCATGATTCTTATAATTTTAAGTTTACCATACAAATGCCTGTACGAAGCCCATTGAGACGACTGTTGTTGTGATTTAAGGCTATTTAAATAAAATTGAACTGAATTGAATTAAACTGTTAATCTCTGTTAATCTCAGGGCGTTGAATGATTACATCGCATTTGTCCGCTCCTGATTCACAACAATTTGAATAAAGAAATACTCAAAAATGCAAATTTAAGCTTAATTTTTTTTCAAATATTACCTTTAGTGATATTAGTAATATTAACAAGCTAAAGCTAATAAAATTATTACTCATTACGACTGTTGTTTTATTAGATGGGAGTCGTGTCTTTTTACTTATTCATAAACCCTCCCACACAAACAACGGACTCCTTGTCTCATTTATTTATTTTTATTTTTTTTCAATGTGCTGTCTGGTGGATTTTCATCTAAAAGTTTAGTCTAAACGGACGTTTAATGCTCATCAAGCGGTTCTTCGAAGACCATAATTACTCTTAATCAGTTCCATCTTTGGATTCTGCTGTCAATAGCTGCTGAGGAGCGAGCAGCTCAGGGAACCAATCAAAGGGGTCCCTCCCCGAGTTCATCCAATGAGGAGCGAGGGGGGCGTGTCTATCTTTATTCTGCCTGGTGTCTGCGTGAGAACCATAACAAACAGCTTAGCTCCGCGGATGGCAGTTTCTTCGGGATAAAACAGTCGCAGGTAAGCCTTTCACAGGTGTCACGTTTGAACTTAAGATTTATTTTATTGAATTTTTGGAGGCCCTGATGTTGAGCTGGGAGGGTAGTGGCCGCTTTTATTTTTTGCTGTTTGGCTCCGTGTCGTCAGCGGCATGGCGGCCAAGCCTGCTGCAAGCTAACACCACTACTAGACTCTACGCGCACGTGCGCGTCCCTGTTGCGCTAACCGGCCGGTTTCCCCGGTCCCGATGGGTCTGTCTGCTGCTGTGTGGTCTCACCGAACCTAGTCCGAAAGGCCGTGTTGAGATCGGGAGAACTACGTGCTAGAGAACCAGGCCCGGGAACGTTTAGCCGAAGTTCGGAGCTAGTTTGTGTGCAGACAGACAGAGGGACGCATAGTCCTCCACCATTATACACGACTACTGTGTTTGCCCCGCGCGGGGTTCACAAATGGAGACTTTGGTGGAGTTTCCTCGAAATTATTATTATTATTCTTAATCCAGACTCGTTTTGAACAGGAATTCATCTTTTTAGTTTTGATCTTTTAACATTTCTTCGTTTTCATAACTGAAGAATACGGAGCCCCTACAGGGTCATTGAAGAAAAAAAAAGTTTAGTAAAAAATTACAGTAAAAAAACAAAACTAACGGGTGTGCACCTGTTACTTGATAATTTGTGCGCAGAAAAATGTTTCCAAGTTACCTGGAAATGGCCTTACGTGAGCTAATTGAGTTTTACTTTGCTTTTTGACTTCTACTCTACTAAGCGATTGGAGCTTTGCTTGCTTACCATCACAATTACATCATCTCTGAACGTCATCTTAAACGAAATTTAAGGTAAAAAAAAAAAGGGTCCAAATTATATTTGGCATTTGGATTCTTACGACAAACTAAAGTCATTTGTTATTTGTATTAACGGCTGTTAGTGACTGGTGAATAAAACCCGTTACTAACTAATGCGCACCCGTTAGTTTTCTGGGTTTTTTTTTTTTTTTTTTTGCTTCAATTTTTTTTTCTTCAATGGCCCTTTAGGGACTCCGTATTAGAAACTGAAAATAGGGTCCATTTTTAAAATAAGTCACATAAAATCATAAATGGAATTAAGGTTTGATCAAAGTAGTTGGTGAAACTCACCACGAACTAAATCAACTATTCACAATATAATGAATCCTCCAATTTAATTTTTTCAATTCAATTTTATTTATATAGCCAATATTTACAACAATATATATCTCAATGGGCTTCATACCGGTAATTGCGTAATAAACATGAACCCTAAAGAACATAAAGTCCTAGAATTTAATAGGTAATGGCTAAACTAAACAGACTAGACTAAACTGGGCATCCCTGCCTTTAAACTCCTGGAAAAACCTCATGTGTGCCCATATGAAGGAGGGATCCTCCCCCGGGACGGACGGGCCTTCTCCCTGGTACATCCTCCAGGAGAGGTTGAACTTGGAACAGGAGGGCGGAGGAGGCCACCACTGTGGTTCCTCTCCAGAACTCGAACAGAACCCGAGCAGCAGCTTCCTGGAGATCCGAGAGCGACTCCTGAGATCAAGTGAGGTCCAGTAATCCTCCCAGGATGTGAGGATGGAACAAAAGACGGTCCCCTTTCACCTTGGATTCTCCCTCCAAAATAATTTGACGAAATTCTGAACCTGCCAAACCTTTTATGGTAACAGCAGGAATGAAACTATAGAAACCTGCTCGATATCTAATCATCCAGAAGATTAATCAGATGTTTTTGTCTGGTTTAACTTGTGTAGATTCCACCCCTTAAATTGGGCATGTCTCTGCCTGTATTCACTTTATTCCTGTTAGGCATGTAACAAGTTTGGAATACTTGGATATCTGGGATCTATTACAGAAAAAAAGGGGTTCAAATGTTTGTTTTTGTGATATTTATAAACATTTTAGAGTGTAGTAAAAGGCCCACTTAAGGTAAAATAATTATTGCTCCAAAATCCCAAATAATGTTGGATTTTATTTAATAAACTTAACAAACAAAATGCTACTGTCACTGGAAGTAAATAGATTTTTAAAGTAAAGTGTCAGTGAAGGTTTTCATTCTCGAATGTTTTTCATAGATTAAAAACTTTAGTTTATTGAAATAAGTTCTGAAAAACTGATTTGGTTTTATAGATGGTAGTTTAAAACGTATAGTGGCCGATGGTTTTGTGCATTTGTGTTTTTGTGTCAAACGGCTCATTTGAAAAGTGATAAGAAACAAAGACAAACATTGAAATCTGAACGCGTGACTCTCAGCTCAAAGTTCAGAATTTTTTCAGTCTGCTCTTCCAAGTAAGGCGTGAATCAAACCAACCGAAGGGACGACAAGTTCAAGTGTCCCTCCCACTCTGGCAGGCTAAAAACTAAAACCATAGACTTAAGAAAAACAGAGAGAAATGCAAGAAATCTGGAAAAGTTCACCTGTTCAGTACCAGGTCAGCGTTAGAAATAATAATAATAATAAATAATAAATAATAATTGTCCTCCGGACAACCTGGCAAGTAATATTTGGTTGTCCTCCCCAATTTTTGGTTGTCCTTCCATACCAATATTCAACAGCAAGGAAACCTACTCAGATGTCAGTACTAACATCTTCATTTCTTCTATACATCTAATATCAACTGCCTCTTATGATGGACATTTAAAAAACTCTTTAAATATTAAAAACAAACATTTTACTAAATATTGAAGCATCTGGTTACACAAAATATTGCCAAAAACTTGAAACTAATATCTTTATAACTAGTATCTTTACACAGATTTAAATATATTGGTTCTTTTTTTTCTTTGGTTTTGATAATTGTTGCTTAAAGAATATAAAATACAAAGACTGTTGTAAAAATGTAGAATATCATATCAATCCCATGGAAAAAGTTTTTTTTTTCAGCTCCTGTCAGTCTGTTCTGTTATGACTGAAAGTTATGGTGTTTTATGAATGTGTTTTAAATCTTTTTGTGTGTTTTTGGAGACCTCTAGCGGTCGCACCAGGTACTGTTGTTCAATACCTTCATTTGAATAATCTTTATTGAAAAGTGCACATGTACAAACAGAAAGGATTGGCTAGCATGCACGCACTTCCTTTGTCAGTGGAAAGAATTTGCTGCATACGTTTCAAATCAGAGGTTGCCAAAAACTAACCCTTGCAACTTGAAAAATAGTGGAAAAATACCAAAATGTTGAATGAAAGACCAGGTTATCACACAGACAACCATCAGGTTCATTTTGGTTGTCCTCCGTGAAATCTGGTTGTCTCGGATAACCGCTTATTTCGACGCTGCAGGTATTTCTCTCTGAGTCACACTGGTTGAAGTTTTGGCTAAAGATGTTCTGGATCCGTTTTAGGTCAGTGAATCGTTCAAAATGAACCGACACCAACATTGAATCAGATCGGCAACCACAGGTTATGATATGAATCCAGTGGTTGTTTAACTGGGGTGGCCCATGATCGCAAGATTCCCGCCTTGCACGCCCATGTGTCCATGCGACCTTGGGAAAGACACTGAACCCCACCTTGCCTCTGATGGTAGGTGGGCGCCAGTGTTCGGCAGTGGAGCCGCGACCAGTGTGTGAATGTGTGTGTGACTGTAAAGCGCTTTGGGCCTTGTAGGTAGAAAAGCGCTATACAAGTATACGCCTTTTAAACTGTTACTACCCCTAGAAAGAAGTGATGATTATATATGTTTGGTTATTTGAACAGAACCTTTGGTTAAAAGACAGAGGATCTGTGTTTGTAGCAACAACACGAGGTGCTGCAGCTCCTCCCACTCTGACCTCTGACCCTTACTGCTTCTCACAGAGAACCGAAGCCATGGGCAAGGCCCAGTCACACCTGACCAAACACAAGGGTGAGAGTCAAGATAACCTGACAGCGGACGGCGAGTGCAGAGACGGCCCGGCAGAGGATGACGGCAAAAACGGAGACGTGTCCCAGTTTCCGTACGTGGAGTTCACCGGGCGGGACAGCGTCACGTGCCCCACATGCCAGGGCACCGGCAGGATCCCCCGGGGTAACTCCCAACTCACAGCAGCTTCTGACCGAACACATGAAAGTTCAGGTCACAACAGGCTGAGCGTCGAACGTTAAGTTCTGAGGTTCTCCTTCCTATGGAACACTTTAGTTCAGTGGTTCTCAAACGTTCTCTCTTGTTCCCCCCTTTGGAGGGGAAGAAATGTTCATTCCACCACCCCCCACAACGAAAATACCTGATACAAAATAATCCAATATGTTCAACTTTAATCTCATATCAAAATCCTAAACGTTCCTGCTGCCAAAGACTAGAAAACATTAAATAAAGGACCATTCACTTTATTACAACAATATAATTGAACCTTTGTGCAAAAAGCAACACAAAGTTGTGTTCATTGTCTGCTTTGTGCTACACATCAGGTTGCAGGTTTGTTGCTGCAACTCTCAATCCTGCTCAGTATTGAGCCTAGAGCTCTGTTCTTTGATTTCAAAGTAGCAACAGCAGAAAATCTCACAAAGACGGGATGGAGAATGGAAGCAGAATGCCGCCAGCCTTCTGCCCCATGAGGGGATGCCCCCAGCCTCCTGCCCCATGTGGGAATGCCCCCAGCCTCCTGCCCCATGTGGGAATGCCCCCAGCCTCCTGCCCCATGACGCAATGCCCCCTCTCCACGGCCAGCAGAATTCTGGGAGAGTCTGTGCTGTGAACCGGATCCTGATGTGATTTCCATGGACTGATGCTCCTCAGCAGCTGCTGCTGCATCCATGGATCTGTCAGCCCGTCGTATTGATCACTGCTGTCTGGGAAACATTTGAGACAAAGTACAAATCAATTAAATGAAGGATCATTCACTTTGAATGTTCTCAGACTGGGGGGGCATTGCATCCATTCTACATGCTTTTCTCCATTCTTCAACCAATCTGAAGGCAGCTGTAGGGATCCAATCCGTACCGTCGCATGTGTGAAATGCATCAACGTCCGGCTGGCATCACCGTTATTTAAAGACGGTAAAACCGCAGTAAACAACAATAATGGCGTCTTCAAATGTCACGGTTAGGATGAGGTTCATGTTAGACGATATGCTGCTTGTTTATGTTCAACCACGAAAAAAAATTGCTGCCCCCCACTTGTCCCACCGGGTGATGTGCACCGCCCCTGGGATGCCTCGCAGTTTGAGAATCCTTGGTTTAGTTCTGGATGTTTCAGAAAGCTTCAGCCTCTAAACAAGTTCCTTTTCCACGTGAGGCCTCAGCTTGTTGTTGTCAGTCGGGTCCAGGAATGTTCCTTCCATCCTGTTATTGTCCTGCTGTCGTCTGTCTCTGCACAGGCGGCGGCTTTGTCTGCAAAAACACAAGCGTGGTCAAACGTCTGTTCAGCTTCAAAATAAACCGTTTACTCAGCACTTTGACGGAACCGCCGTTTTTTCCGCGAGTACCAAAAAAGCAAAGGGAAGAAGACGTTCTTTCAGTTAGGTTTGTCTTCAGGAAGTGCATCGACTCAGTTTGTGCAGCTCCGTTCCTCTCAGAGGAACTGCTGTTTTTGCGCGTTTGCATGGCGAGCAGCAGAAACCTCAGAAGCTTTCTCTGAATCTGGACTGCATGGTTGCCCGCAGACATCACCGCGCTGCCCTCATGTCCACCGACCGGCTGAGAATTTCAGAAATAAAACAATTGCATGTGTATGACGAATAACGACTTTTATCAACACTGTGCAAACATTTGCTCCTCTAAGTGGGTAAATCTTTCTGTGCTCATCGATTGTGTTGATGGTTGACAGCTGTCAGTCCTTCACAGGTCTGCAGTTCATCCCCGGGTCAAAAGGTTGAGTAAATGACAGCGTCCCGTAACCCTCCTGTGCTCTGCTTCCAGGTCAGGAGAACCAGCTGGTGGCTCTGATCCCGTACAGCGATCAGCGGCTCCGACCCAGCAGGACGTGAGTCTGCCCTGCACGACGGGCCTGGAAGGCATCAGCTGCTTTCAGGGTCTCATTCCTGTCTCCCTTCGCCTTCAGGAAGCTCTACGTCACCATATCGGTGACCCTCTGCCTGCTGCTGTCCGGCCTGGCCGTGTTCTTCCTGTTCCCGCGCTCCATCGACGTCACCTATGTGGGAGTGAAGTCCGCCTACGTCTCCTACGACCAAGGCAAGAGGATCGTCTACCTGAACATCACGGTAAGGACCTTGGGGCTGCGGTCGCATGTCAGGACTTGAAAGGGGGGAGATTCAACTCCCATCTGCTGGATCTGAGTCTGCAGTCGAGGCGAAAGCAGGAGAGTCGTTCAGGTGATGCTGGAGTCCAGGTAAAGATCAGGTTGAGACGAGGGCCGAGTACCGAAACTGATGCACACAGAAGTACCAACACTGGATTAAAAACATTTTGTTGCTTCAGTCAGTTCATTCATTCAGGTTTGCAATCGTTTTACCCTTCCAGCGATTGTGGGCGGGATCGTTTAGGTACTGTTGAAGCTGTGAGGGTGGGCGGAGCTTCGGTCAAAACGCTAAAGGCGACGCGAGTGAAAGTTTGTGCTCCACAGCAAAAGATTGTAATTCAGCGACCTGACTCATCAGGATGACATGTACACTGCTTCAACAGACCGTTGTCATGGTGACATGTGTGATGCAGCTCAGACTGTCAGAAAGAAGGAAGTAAAACATCTTAGGCGCATTCAAGCGCTCTCCTTCACTCTGTCACACGGTTTCATCACACTTCAATGTCTTGGGGGAAAAAATTGCTTCTGTTTTGTTTGTTTTTTTGTTTTTTTTAACGCGTCAACTTTTGAAGCACTGGTTTAGGGACCGATCTGGTTTTTTTTATTTCAAAAGTACTGGTTTAGAACGGCTGCGACTCAAAGTCCTGACCGTTTCCAGCCGCCATCAGCTTTTAGGCGAGCTGTGGGTCTGAGGTGTCTGCGTGACGGCGCTGCTGCGACGCAACCATCAGACACGTCCTGCTGCTGTGATCACATCTGTTTCTGTTTCTGTTTCCTGATCACCAGAGGCTCATAAGTGATCAGCTGACGTGATGTTTGAGCGGAATACTGTCTGTGTGGTCATAAAGTTTCCTTTTCGGTCACAGGTGAGAAGCATAGCAGGGGTTGACATAGCCCAGAAATTTGCACGGGCCCACAGGGCCAGTATTTTTTGAAGGTTACTGGCCCGACACCGCGCACAGCGCGACCCGCCGCTCCGCAGGTGCTTGCAACTTTAGGGGGGTCCGGGGGCATGCCCCCCCCCCCCCCCCGAAAAATTATAATATGGTGCAATTTGGTGCATTCTGGTGACATCTAGCACTTATTTATACACTTTTCAATGACTGAAAATAGACCATATCAAACTTAAATCTGCTCTAGTCTGTTTCAGATGTTTTGAAGAGAGCACTGCAGTGTAGTAGGTAACACTAGTTCAGAAGTTTTCATGCTGCTTCTAATCACTGCTATTTCACATTTGTTCCTAATCAATAGTTAAGAAGTTTTATTTACTTTTTTGCTCTGACTGCCTTGAGGTTCTGCTTTTTATTACTGTTGCAAAGTTACATTTACTTTTTATTTACTTTAGTTACTTAATTAAGTTAAATAATTGAAAAATAAATAAAATTAAATTACTGAGATCATTCAGCTAACTAGAAATACTTACTGCTTACAGTGTTGTAAAGAAAAACCAAATGAAGTACTTTGACATTCTACTGCATTAGAGTCTGAGATTCAGGTATTTGGAGTTATCTTTGATTCTTTGACATTCAGCTTAAAGCTTAGTGCAGACAGTTTCATCTTCAATGCATTCATTAAATATCTTTCTGTCCATACTACTAATTCCACCCATTACTCCATCTAACATATTCCTATCTATTCCTGCCATGTCTCCCACATCTCTGACATGCTTGACGGTGTCGGATTTTTGATCATCGCAGGGAAAAACCACCAGGGGGCGCTGATGTGTGTGTCAGTTTCAATTTATCTGCGTAAAATGTAATAATAACCCACTGGCTTGTTCCTTCGTTGTTGCTGTTTAACATTGTTTTGTATTGAATTATTACATTCAATAAAGTTTTTTTTTTTTTAAAAAAGTAGAGTGAGCGCGTGGTGCTCGGCTGTGACAGCTGAGCGGGCAGGCAGGAGAGCAGGAGCAGAGTGATCAAAGGTTTCCCATAGAAACCCTTGAAGTCTGAACACAGGACTAGCAGCAAAAGTAAATTATGAAGACGAGGTAAATCTACACGTTTTCGCAAAATATACTTTATTGAAAAAGGTGAAAAATATATTAACCGTTAGATATTTTAGTGGCCCGAGCGGACAAGTGAAAAATAAAGTCTTGTGGTCCGCACTGCTAGAAAAACAGGACCGGGCCAGCGGACAAATGCTATGTCGAGCCCTGCATAGAGTCATGAGAACTGTGATGTCCGTCACCCTAATGATTGCTTCCCCCCCCCCTCCTTCTCGCCTCCAGAGCACCCTGAACATCACCAACAACAACTACTACTCCATATCCGTGACCAGCATCACGGCTCAGGTCCAGTTCTCCAAGACGGTGATCGGCAAAGCCAAGTTCAACAACGTCACGGGGATCGTTCCTCTGGGCGAGCAGCAGGTAGGAGCTGAACTCCACGCGGCGACGCGGCGCGTCTACAGCAGTTTGCTCCTGAAGTTCTCACGAAGGGTTTCTTGCAGTTGGACTACACTGTTCCCACCGTCATTGCCGACGACATGAGCTACATGTTGTGAGTATTTGTGAAGAAACGTCAGTCCGAGCCTGAACGTCTCCTCACACCTGAGATCCTTCTCTTCCAGTGACTACTGCACCTTACCGACCATCAAAGTTCACAACATCGTGGTCATGATGCAGTGAGTACACGCCTTCGCCTTCGTCCTCTCCTGCACCTGTAGCTCATGACTTCACAGCTTTTCCAGCCACAGAGGGTTTTCACCTGCTGCTCCGTTTGGCTTCTATCCAGCGCCGAACCGATACTTTTAAAATGATTCTGGTGCCTAAATGGTGCTTCAAAAATGAATCCAATCAAACTTTATTTATAAAATAGCGCTCCTCATGCATTTTGCGCAGCTCGAAGCGCTTTAACATTAAAAGCAGAAAACACACTAAATTGCAGTAAGAACCCTTCCCTCCGTTAAAACACATGACCCATGGCTCCCACATACAAAGAATAAGGACTGTGTAACTGTAAATAAATAAACAAACAAACAAACAAGTAAGGCTTGGCTCTGCTGTGAGGAAACGGTATATGAACAAAAAGCTATTCCCCCCAAAAAACTCTAGAGATCCACTCTGACGTAAATGGTGGTTTTTTTTATGCTCTTTTGTCTGAGGATGGAGGACATTTATGAAAATAATCTAGCTTAAACCTGCGTTTTTGTGGGTTTTTTTTGTTTTTGTTTTCATTTTTATGAAATCATTGTGAATCCGGAGCAGAGGAAGAAATTTAGTTTGAATTTGTGGCGTAGAAAAATATCCTGGGCGGGGCCACAAGCTCCCTGCTCCGCCCCATTCTGATGCATCCTTTCCGACCAACAGATCCATGAACGTCTTTGTTTTCCTGGTCTGAGCTGGAATCTGGATCAGAACTGGACGGCTGGATGGAGACGATAGACACACCACTAGGGTTGGGCGATGTCCCTTTAATTGGCAGTTGATGATGTTTGCAGTAAACCGTTGGGATGGACGATGGTATCGTCATTATTATATAATTATTATTCGTTATTTTATCTCCCAGATAATGACTCATCTGCGATGATCCAGTATAAACTGAGGGAAGTGACTTTAAAAAAAGTAAAACAAACAGAACAGAATAGAATAGAAGTGGTCCGCTCCTCCTGCACTTGATTAGTCAGGTGGACCAGTGGATCAGCGACTGCGTCTCTAGCAGAGCAGACGGACTTACAGCTGTGAGGGGAAGGGGGGGGGGGGTGCTTCGTTACGTGTGGGAGACTTAGGACTGTGATCCGTCCCGCCGCTCTACGTGAGCGAGCTACCGATCTCAGGAGAACTGGGTCTCCCGGTAAAAGTGTGTGTCGGGGCTCGGAGCGCCAGCACACACACAGCGGCTGAGGAGCGCTGTTAGCTTCAAAGCAGAAATATCGCTCAGTCCTTAAAAAACCGTTCAAACAATCACGTGGATTTGTGTCCAGTCATGTCTCGACAAAATAAAGGCTGATGTTATTCCCACATATTAAGATGCAGATTGCAGCGTTTCCCGCATGGATTTCTGTTCACCAAAAGCTAATGTTGTTAGCCCGTGTTGTTAGCATACTGCTAATCCGGCTCTGTTCAACAGAAAAAGCTCTGACCACACGGATTACAATTAAAATGAGCGAACAGGCGCTTCATAACAACCGTAACATTAATAAAAGATAAAAGCGTGTTTAGAAGATCATCTAGTATATTACCGGGCTGCCATATCTATCTATGTAGCCGCTCGGCGGGACTAATCTTCTCTTCCGGTTTTTAAAACACTACTGAGCATGTGCGAATGATTCATTCCGACCTTAAGTGTCACCCATGGGAACGTTTTTTATATTCTGAAAAAGTTTTTCTGGGCTCATGTACACGGTTGGATTCTAATCCGACCAATGATCCGATCAAGATATTTTGTTCATGTAACCGCGGCTTATGGTGTCGACTTGCAGCGTGGCGGGGGCGTGGATTCACGATGGTGCCTCTCCATCGTGATGGTATCGTCCATCGGCACAACCCTACACACTATACAGGAGACATGGCACAGAGGAGATTGATTGACAATGTCAAAAGCCAATCAGGACGCAGAAAACAAAGGTTTGCTGGGAAAAAAAATATCCTGCAAACTTCACAAGTCAAAATCTGAGAAACCCTGAAAGATTAACCCAAATATAGCTTGGGAACAGAGTACATCAGTTCAGTTCAGGCTCCTTATCCATCAGGTGGCTGAACTAGAATCTCTTCCTGTGAAGTACAGCCAAACTTTGGCTCACTCCGCCCACCTTTGAAGTCCGCCCACAATGGCCAGAAAGGTCCAATGATTGGCTAGAATTGTGCACCAAGTTTGAACGGCATGCAGTGAATGACGTGTCCGTAACGAAGCAGCATTTTTATTTGGTTCTGGTGAGTCTGCACAGGTCGGTGCCAGGTCCAAGTCGGCACAGCCCATTCAGGTCCCATCCCCACCCCTGACAGCTGAAATGAAGGAAAGTGCTTCATTTTTGTGAGGGGGGGGGGGGGGACGAGAAACGGTCCATTTACACCGGGTCAGTTTGGCAGCTCAAAGCGGGGAGCTGATGACAGGAAAAAAGTGAACTATAGTGAAGTTTGTTGACCTGCAGTCAGAAGGAAGGAGAGAAAACAAACGGAGGCCTGACGGAAAGTCTCGATTCAGACGGGAAGTGAAGAAAAGGAGAAACGGAAAAACAAAACCGCAGCCAGTGTTGCCAGATAGTGTCACAGTTTTTCAGCCCAAAAGTCATCTAAAAACCGCCAGACACAGCAAAAAACGCCTGGGGGGGAGACCCCATGCTTATATAAATAGTTAGTTAGTATAGTGAATCATGAACTAGTTATATATAATTATTCTCTACTGGACTAATTTAGCACCAGATCCAGTCATTTTTTAACAGACAATAATTTCCAAAATAGACTAAAAGGAGGAAAGTATTGAATATTTCTTCAGTACACCGGCCTTCCATTCATTAACCCGCTATATCCCTTTTATGGTTTCTGGCGAGTTCTGGTATACTCTAGACCAGGGGTCGCCAACCAGATTTGATTTTATATCCAATTACATTGTGAGGTGTATATATATATATAAAAGTTATCCAACTTAAATGAATTACTTCTATTGGTAACAAGTAATTGAGTTAAAATTATTCAACCTTATTTCTTATATCTATTCAATTCAATAAGTGTTTATACATCTCAAATTTACCTATTTATCTAACTAAATGTCATATTACTCCAATTCAATGAAATGTTTTTCCATCTGAATTTATTGTACTTGAACTCTCATGTGTCTAAGTTAGAGGCTGAAGATATTCTCATTTTTATAACATCAAAATGAGTAATACAGTGTGGTTTTATAATGTATAACATGTATTCATTTATCATGACTGACTGTAACTTCAGTGCTTATTCTGTACTGCAGCACTAGTGGGGCTAAATAACCTCATCCTCCTCTTCCTCACTCTCACTCATGGTGCAGAAAGAATTAAACATAACAGGATAAAATAACTCAGCAAAACACAGTAAAACAGCTAAACAACTAAACTCATTTGGTCAAAAAGCCACACTTCAACCCAAATCTGTCCAGACAGGAAAAGGGAATGGTATCCCACAATCCCTTGCAGTGCGGATCTAACAGCAGCACCAAAGTTACACCTACTTATTGAATTAATTTGAATGAAAGTAAAATAACTGTCTCAAACTACGTCTTATTTTAAGTGGACTTAACTAAAAGTGATTTATCTTAACTGAAGCAAATAATTAAGTTAGATCAAAGTAAAAAGTTTAATTTTCCAACATCCATATGTGGTCTTATCAGCCTCTCACGGTGGAAAAAGTATTATCTGAGCTTCTTCATCCACTACATCATCTTCAAATGGACACGCCATGCTGCTGCACCTCTCTGAAAACAAACCGTGAACCGTGGGAGCTAGCAGAACCTGCTTTCTGGAATACGCCCCTGGTTTTTTATTGATTGATTTGCCCCCAGAGAGTCAGAGGTCAGTATAGAGCAGGGGGTCCAAATCCAGGCCTCAAGGGCCGGCAACCTGCTGGTTTTCCAGAAACGCTGCCTCATCTGCTGTTGATTACCTGGATCAGGTGTGTTTAGCCAATGAGGAGCTTCAACAGCAGGTTGATTGGAAAACATAGAGGACACCGGCCCTCGAGGTCTGGAACTGGACACCCGTGGTCTAGAGGGTCTCCTGTCACTAAAAAAATGTTGATCCTAACGTGAAGAATGTGATGTTTTCGTTGAAGCGGACACTTGTGGGACCGACTCCGTCTTTGTTTCCAGGGTGACGGTGACCACCTCGTACTTCGGCCACACGGAGCAGGTCTCTCAGGAGATGTACCAGTATGTGGACTGTGGGGGCAACACCACCTCCCTCCACGGGAACGTGCAGGTCTACCAGTGAGGTGGGGGGGGGCGGAAGGAGCCCCGGGACGGCGCCGACGGCGGGGGCCTCTCATCTGCTCCGTTTGAACAGAGGCCACACAAACCCCCAACCACTGTCCCCTCTTTAGTTTAGTCCCACTGAACTGCAGACGGCACATTCCCGAGTCCTCGTCCTAACGAAGCAAACGTTTGGCACTTTAGGCTCCATCAGCAGAGAACCAGAGCGAGGAAGACACCCCCCCCGTCCTCCTCTTCCTCAGAGAAAGACCAGGATTTTAATGCAGTGGGAGTCGAACCACTGAACTTTTCCGTTATTCCCTTCATGGTTGATGTCGTTTAGTGCAATATAGACCCTGTTTTTCCTCCTGAAGTGAACGGATTAAAATGGTACAGAGACGAGTTTTAGCGCGTTTTTAATCCGTTTAAGACGAAAGAGATGTTTCCAGACAAATGCAGGTGACGGCCGGGTTTGTTTTCTTGACTTCCTTTAACTTGCTTCCGTTTTCGTGGGTCGGCTTAGCAGCTGTGATGTGTTTGCTGTTTTTAAAGACATTGAAGTTCCCCCCATGAGGTTTTGTTTTGTGTTTACGTAGACAATAAAAACCACTTCCATGTAACTTTTCTTACCGATTCTACTCTCCTCAGCTGCTCCTCAGCAGAGGACTGCGTCCACGTCGACTCCTTCTCACATCTATGCAGTGGTTTTGTGGTTTTATCGCATGAAGCTGAAAATAAACTCATTCTAAAACGGGTGCTGTCATTCTGAATGTGGACACCAGGGGGCGACAGAGTCAAACTTAACCAGAAAGAATCCGATTGCAAGACAAAACCATCCATACCATCCAAATATTTATAAATAATCAAAGATTTATCGTTGAACATAATTTTTTACATTTCCTGGATAAACAAGGACTTTTTCTACATTTTTTTTTTGTTTTGTTTGTCACTTTTACTGATCATTATTTTACAGGGATTTTAAAGACCTTTTTGATTTGATTTGAAATGGTTTATTTAGAGCAATCAAGTAGAAATAATACACAAAAGCAAAATAATCATCAGTTGTAAATTCATACAGTAACTAATCAAATTTAGGATAATTAGACATATTAATAAATATTGCTTGAAAGGGAGTGGAAGGAAGCAAACTTACCTTTTACCTTCAGAAACAATGTGAGGCAGGGAAAAGGAAATACTTAGAGCATTTCTTGTGTTTTCTTTCCAAAAAAACTCCACGTTGTGTTATTATTCCAGTGTGATTACTGCAGCTCCTTATGTTTCGCTCAGAATAAAGTGGTTTTGTCAGTGTAGGTTTGTTTCAGCCTGCAGACTGAGTTTTTCAGAGGAGGGGATTTTTTGTTTTTTGTTTTTTTTACAGTCATATGCCTCGTTTTACACTTATTTTTAAGAATGCATCCAAAGCTGCATTTCCTTTTAAAGTTCAGTCTTCATGAAAAGGTGAGTCCTGTCTAAAAACCAGACCCCTGAGCTGTTCTGATGACTTGAGCAGATGTCTTCATACCAACGTCCACAGGAGACGTCCCCGTCTCTCCGTCCAGACGGCCTTTTCTCCGTGTTCTGGAGTAGACGCGTGGCCGATGAACGAAGTGAACAGAACTCGTTCAGTCCTGGTTTAAAACCATCCCAAAGGTTGTGAATAAATATTTTAACATGAGATTTTTTTTCTTCCAAGGAACTTTGATTTGCACCAATCAAACAAATCTGAGCTTCGTCTCCTGGTAAAACTGCTCCACAAGGCAGTTTTTTAAAAATGCTCAACATTGTTTCCATAAATAAATAAACAATTTTGTTCATTTACTGCATCTAAACGAATCCACTGCTGAGATTTTTTCCACATGGACGTTAAAACACTGTCACAGTCTGGCTGTAACATGCAACTTTCCGTTATGAAGTGTGAAATTTACTGAACATGATCCACAGCTCAAGAATCCATTTACAAATGAATACATTCTGAACCGCAAAGTCTCTTTACAGTTTAAATTCAATTTTTAAAAAAGTGATGACATCATCTTTTAATTGAATTATAAACATTGTGATCGCATCTCAAAAAGACTCCAGGACAGTTTTTTTCCTACAAGAAATATAACATGAACTAAAAAAAATAAACATTTTCATTTGCATCTGCTGAAATTTAGCAATAGTGGATATTTTAAAACTTGCCGTACTGTTGTCACATGATGTATTATTTATTTATTTATTTATGGTTTTAACAATTTCAACACTTATTAGTTTTTATTTCCTAAATTAACAAAGTATCCATCAAGATCATTGTTTTTTCTATCCTCTCTTCTCTGCTGCATGTTTTAAAGCCGTTTGACGACTACATGTGCAGATATATGACTGGTGTCAAGCCAGCCCTCTTAAAAACAGCCGGCCGCTTTCTTCCATACATTACGGTAACAGCAAGAAGGACTTTTTTTTTTTTTAAGCAAAAGCAAAGTGTAAGAACTGTCATTACATTAACATGTGTATACAAACACGCATATCTATCTATCTACCTATCTGTCTGTCTGTCTGTCTGTTTAAATGTCTGATGTGTAATTTCAAAATAAGACGCAATTAGTATCATGAATTGAGGAGTACTTACTATAATGTTGAGGTTTGTGTAAAAAAAACGTCTACTTTTCAGAGAGTCATTTCACTTCTCACTGATAGTATCCCACCTGGTGATGTCCTTAAATAAGTTTCAGACAGATTTGATGTGGAATTTCAAAATAAAACCCAATTGAAATCTGCTATAAATGTGCTCTTGCCAGATGTTTACGTATGTCTAAAAAATCCACAGATTTTTTTCAGACAGATCTGTCTGAAACTTATTTAATGACGTCCCCATGTGGGACACTATCAATGAGAAGTTAAAGGACTCTCTGAAAACTAGCAGGTTTTTTTACATATGTCAACATTATAAGTACTCCTCAATTCATGATTTTAATTGCGTTTTATTTTGAAATTTACTCATCAGACTTTTAAAGATATAAACAGATATATATTTATACGGGGCGGGGGCATGTTTGTTTATACATATAAATGTAATGACAGTTCTTACACTATGTTTTTACATCTTCTACACTGCAATAATCCAGTCTGTCCTGACCACATTTATCACGGTCTGGTTTGGATCAGCTACCAGACACGACAGGAACAGACTACAGAGAATCATTAGATCTGCTGAAAGGATTATTGGTTCCAGCCTTCCTCCCATTCAGGATCTGTACCGATCCAGAGCCAAGAAGCGGGCTGGCAGGATCCTAAAAGACCCCTCGCATCCTGGTCACTGCCTTTTCAGCCTCCTCCTTTCAGGACGATGCAAACCAAAACCACTCGCCACAAAGACAGCTACTTCCCCCGAGCTGTCACTCTGATGAACTCCTGACTCCAGACCACTCAAGGACACTGAACAACCACAGAAACTGCCAAACTGGAACTACTTTTTACTTTTTATTTTATTTTATGTCTTTATTTAGTTATGTTTATTTATCCATACAGCTACCTTACATCTACCTTCTTTTTACTATTTATCCTTTTGTTGTCTTACCACGTCACACTTTCTATACCTTGCCAGTTTGCACGAGAGCACAAGTTACTGAAGTCAAATTCCCTGTACATGTGATGTACTTGGCAAATAAAGTGATTCTGATTCTGATTCTTTTCAAAAGTAGTACTTCTTGCTGTTACTGTAATGCACTGAAGAAAGTGGCACATTGTTTTTAAGAGAGGGCTGGTTTGACACCAGTGAAATATTAGACATTTCCACTCTGCCGTGTAAATTTCCCTCTTCCTGAAGCTTTTTGGTTTCCTTTTGGATGAAGCTCCTTAATCTTTGACCATTTTTTACCTGTTTTCATGGTTGAACTTTTTTTTTTTTCCCCAGACTTATAATTGTGAACTAGCGCTGCCTAAACTCAACTCCCAACATGGAAAACATTCCTGCAAACCCAAACAGGAAGATGTTGATTCCAGAAGCCTCTGAGGGACCCCGCTGTGCAGACGTCCACATCCGCCTGTGATTTGTTGGCGTTCTGGTCGTTACAGCCGCCTCCAACCGCACAGTTCATGCATGTCTGCTGAGCCTTCCAGCAGGAAATGGCTTTTCCACATGTTTCACTGTCAGGAAAATTCATCTGGACTGTCAAAACTGCTTGGATCTCAGAACTAAATTTGTGGTCTTCAGTTTTTTTTTTGTTTATAGAAAATAAAAGTAAAAAAAAATCAGGATTTTCTTTGCAGCAGCAATCAATATTGCAACAGAAAGCTTCCTCTTTGATGCAGAACCTTTTTTCTTTGCAGAACGGCTCGCATTTCAGATGATTGCAGCTTTAGAACGGGGGGGGGTTTGCTGTTTTAAAACATAAAACCTAATTTCATGCAGGGTAACGCCTCCTCACAGTAATGATGCATTAGCAAATCACAGAAAAACTAGCAAAAAAACTAAAATTGGTAAAAACATTTTAAAATCTAGACTTTATCTGGTTTATAAAGATGAAATTTTGAAGATCCTGAGATGTGATTTCAGCAGACTGAACCTTGTTTTAATGTAATATCAACTCTGAGGACCAACAAGAAGACTACAATGCTCTTGATATGGATACAGTAGCCTGTGGTGGGAGTATTATTATTTGGGGTAGCTTCTTTTTAAAGTTCCACTCCAGTCATCTTCTGCTCTATTTTTTAAAGCCTTCTCAGTCTTTTTAATTAGGATGATGCAGTTTTTAGCCAAAATAAAATAGAAACCTGTGTCGTTTTCTACGACATAGTTTCTGCGGAGCGGCAGGAGTTCATCAGAAAATCCCCTCTGAGCTGTGGGCGAGACAATTGACATGGCGCCTCCCTTTCCCGTCACCTGTAACTGAGAGCTCTCTGTTTCTAATCTCCCTCTAGCTTACAGCCCCTCACACCCCAACTTAACAGTGACCGAAACAACAAAAATGGTGAGCAATCCTATCCAAATTAGATACAGATTCCAGCTCAGACGAAAAAAAAACAAAGACAAATGTAGATCTAGTAGTCTGACAGGAGATGCATCAGAATGGAGCAAAGCAGGGAGTTTGTGGCCCCGCCCACCGTATTTTCTACATCACAAATACAATCTTTTTCTTTTTTTTTTCTTTTGCTGTAAATTCCCAAATATTTTTTGAAAAGAAAAACTCAGAAATGTTATTTTAATGTTAATTTTCTGTCTGTGTGTCCTCCATCATCATAAAAATGCCACAAGAACATAAAGAAACAGCATAAACCCAATTTTCATCTGAGTGGGTTTTTAATTCACAAAATTAAGTCGTACAAGTTAGCAAAACATGTGGCTAAATAATTCACAAAGTTAGCAATAGCAACAGTTAAATCTCTTCTCTATTGTATGTATTCATTTGTAAACTATGTAGTTTTTTCTATTTACCACAATATTCTTTCTTAACATCTCTATTGACGCAGTTTTTCCCTTCCTAACGGGCTGCATTTACTCGGGATGACCGCTAGGGGGCGGGGAACATCGCCTGCACATCAGCCGTTGGGCGTGTCCGCGCGCCTCGCCCCGCCCCGCCCCGTTCCAGCTGCTGCCCGCCTGGAAAGTCTCGTGCCTTCTGGAGACGTTTTCTGCCATCAGCCGCGGATCAGAACCGGATCAGAACCGGAACCATGGGCTCGGCCGCTTTCCTCATCGCCTCCTCTCTGGCTTTGGTTGCCGTCTGCTCCGGGGGCTCGGACGCCCCCCGGGGGGTCGCGGTGGGGTTCGTCTTTGACCCCAGCGCCAAGTGTGAGCCTGCGTGCAAACATGCGGGGGTTTGCATCCGCAACAACACGTGCTTCTGCGCCAAAGGCTACGAGGGAGAGAGCTGCCAACACGGTGACGTTCATGCTCACTTTCTTCAAACGGAAACGTTTCATCCGGTGTTTCACTGACAGTCAGATGCTGACGAACTGTTGATCTGCAGCAAACTGTTTCCCCAAATGCAAGAACGGAGGAGCGTGTCTCCGTCCCGGGAAATGCAGATGCCCCCCCGGATATGGAGGGAGATACTGTCACAAAGGTACAGCCTCCTCTGAGGAACAACCTGCAGAACACGCTCCTCATGCAGGTCTTTAGAACATTATTCCCATAGAACCTGTAGAACACGCTCCTCATGCAGGTCTTTAGAACGTTTTTCAGAAAGAACCCTGGATAAAGTTTTCCTCTTTAGAACACGGATCTTAAAGAACCTGCAGAACATTTTCCTTGTTTCAGGGATTTAGAAGATTGTTCGCACAGAACCTGGACAGAGTTTTCCTCATTTCTGCTCTTTAGAACACAGATAATAAAAGAACCTGTAGAACATGCTCCTCATGCAGGTCTTTAGAACATTATTACCATAGAACCTGTAGAACACGCTCCTCATGCAGGTCTTTAGAACGTTTTTCAGAAAGAACCCTGGATAAAGTTTTCCTCTTTAGAACACGGATCTTAAAGAACCTGCAGAACATTTTCCTTGTTTCAGGGATTTAGAAGATTGTTCGCACAGAACCTGGACAGAGTTTTCCTCATTTCTGCTCTTTAGAACACAGATAATAAAAGAACCTGTAGAACATGCTCCTCATGCAGGTCTTTAGAACATTATTCCCATAGAACCTGTAGAACATGCTCCTCATGCAGGTCTTTAGAACATTATTCCCATAGAACCTGTAGAACATGCTCCTCATGCAGGTCTTTAGAACACAGATCACAGAACCTGCAGAACGTTTTCCTCATTTCTGCTCTTTAGAACATTGTTCATTTAGAACCTGCAGAACGTTTTCCTTGTTTCAGGTCTTTGGAACACAGATAAAGAAGAACCTGGGCAAAGTTCTTCTCATTTTTGGTCTTTAGAACACGGATCTTAAAGAACCTGCAGAACGCTTCCCTTTTTTTCCGGTCTTTAGAACATCGTCCAGAATAGGAAAAGCTGAAAGTTCTCGATCTGGTTGCGTTCGGATCCTAAGAGTCAAATGTCCTGCAGTGACGTGTGACGGCGGCTGCTGGAACGGCGGCGAGTGCTTGGCGGTGAACGGAGCGGCCCGGTGCGTCTGTCCGTCCAGCTGGACCGGGTCCAAATGCCAGCACGGTACGGTAGGGATCATCGGCATCCAGAGGATCTGGAGAACCGGCAGCATCTCAAAGCTCTGCATTTGTCCCCCCCCCCCACCCCAGCCATCTGTCCTCAGGGCTGCAGGAATGGGGGGGTCTGCGTGGCCCCGGGAATCTGCAGCTGTCCGGACGGCTGGCTGGGCGGCGCCTGCCACACGGGTGAGTCGATCTGCTTCACGCCTCTGCTGCCGGAGTTCACGGCGTCGCTCACTGGCTGCTTTTGTGCCGCGCTGCAGCCGTCTGCAGCCGCGCCTGCATGAACGGCGGGAAATGCATTTCTCCTGACAAGTGCCGCTGCAGACCCCCGTTCTCCGGACCCCACTGTGGCGACAGGAAGAGGATCCACTAGTGGCGTCCAGAGGATCGACCTCGGTTACCACAGGAAGCTTGGAGGGTTTTTGTTTTATGTGAAATGCAATAAAAAACGTTTTAGGAAGAATCTCAACAGCAGTTCTGTAGTTTTTGTATTAAAAGGTGGATTAAATTGATAAAAATACATCAAAGGAGTCGTCTTTTTGTTTCATCTCTACAGACTTTCATTCATCCAGGAAAGTTCCAGATCCCTGAAACTATGAAAGAAAAAAGTGAAATCTTTTAGGCCCGTAGTGTGACCGAAAAAATGTCCTCTATTGCAAAAACTTGTAAAAAAGTTTATTTTTTCTATCCAAGATGAAAATTTAGTATCACTATAAAACAAAGTGTTGATGTAAATGTATGACAGAGTATTAGGGACCCCACAAAAGAAGAAAAATAAACAAATTCATGAAAAGAAAGTCTTAAAATCATCAGAAAAATCTAAAGTTTAAAAGATTTAAGTTGTATGATTATGAAAGAAATCCAACAATTTATGAGACTTTCAAAAAGTTCTAATTTTAGAAGGAAAAAGTGCTGCTTTTTGGATATTAAAAGTTATATTTAGCTTTAAAATTGTTCAAAAAAGACAATCCAACATGTTTTATGTTGCAGAGAATTTACTGAAATGGAACAGACGTCATACTGATGTACTTTTTTCATAATGTATAAGTGAAATTTACTAGATAAGTAATAAACCATAAGTGTATTTTTGTAGCATAATTAAAAATAAAAAATCAACACCAGAAATGCTTTTGGGCCCCGCCTCCCTCCTGGAAATGCTGACTGGAATTGAATTCTGCTGCTTTTTGTGAGGGGGATGTGAAAACGAAACTACAATCATCCCCTTTTTGCATTTTTGCTTTAATGATGTCGCAGAATGTGCGATGTTGACGTAGAAAATAAAAAAAGCAAATTTTTATTTTTAATTTTTGAGTCATCTGATGCAGAAAAAGCATTTCTGCTCATCCATTTTCACTGTCAAATTAGATATTTTTCTTGAATTTTGTGACACATTTACCATAGAACTTTTTGAAAATGAAGCATCAAACACCATTTTCTTTATCATTTTAATGAAGTGACAGAATGAGCTGTGTTAAAGAAGAAACAGTGGTTTGGCCGATTGCCTTTTCATTTTCATTTTGAGTTAACTAATACAGCTTCATTTTAAAAATAAAAAAGGATTTCTGGAAAAATAAAACATATTCAGCGCCCCCCGCCCCCCGGTTGAGCTCATAGGGCCTTTTATTGGTCTAGATACAGAATGTTTTTTTTTTTTTTTTACAAATGGGCTTAAAGACCGAGCACACTGAGGAGACGAGGTCACCTTTCTGCTTCAGTCTCAACATCAATGTTTTTCTTGTTCTGAAATCAGTTTCACTTCCTTGGTAGTGAGTTGAAATGCAGATTTTCTGAAGCAGAACAGTGTTTCAAAGACCTTTTGAAGAGTCAAAGAAAGTTTCTAGACATCATCAGTTCCGGTCCAGGAAGACGCCACTCCAGGACAGCTGTGGGAGGGGTCAGTTATCTGGGAAAACCGTGACTGACAGAAGCGGAGAGAACATCGGAGACCTCTGAGGGACACAGTCAAAGCAATCTAAGTCATTACGGCACTAAAAAACGGTCAGTTTCGGCTGCGACCAAGAGAACTGGACTGAGTAACTCCGCCCCCCATGGCGTTCCAAACAGGAAGTACCCATTGGCTCCAAGAATCCAAAATCCCATTGACATTTATAGAGAAATAAACAGCTGTTACTCAGTCATTCTGTTGGTCAGAAGAACCGTTCTGGTTCTGATACCTTTTTTTTAACATCTTTCCATGATATTTTTCTGTAGTTCAAGTTATTTAAGTTCTAAACTGGCCAATCAGAAGCCTCCATCAAAGTAGGTGGAGCCTGCTGGCCCCCACGTCCAACATTTAAAACTTTTGACAAATGTCACGCTTTCAAGTGGGAGCGGTTTCAACTCCCAACAAGCTCACTTCTGATTGGAGAGAGTGGTTGCCATAGAAACCTAGACCGACTCTGGCCAATATAGTGACTTCATTTGGTTGGAGCTGGAAGTAAACCGTTTTCTATGGACGATGTCACACTGACTCAGTCCAGTTCTCATGTACAGTCGATGGGTGGAACCTTTTTAGGGTTTGATGACGTGGAGGTAATGTTTACTCGTGGTCGGTCCTAACTGACCTATGGTTCCTTCAGACACATAAGCTGCCACGGCGAGAACACACGAACACAATCATCTCTGCATGAAGAACGGCGGACAGAAAACCTCTGAGGTAGTGGAACACCGAATAGGAGAACAAGTGCCAACCGCTCCACCAAAGCTCACACAAAGCGCACACCGACAGTTACATCCACCATGCAAACTGAAGCTGTCTTTCTTTGCTTCTGGCGCTTTGCTGTCGTCCTCCTCAGCTCACGCTGACGATGCCTGAAAGAAAAATCAGACGAACCCTGAATGGAATAGCTAAGGCCCCGCCCACTCAGAGACTGCATCTGTCACTTTGCTGTGTTATTATCTGTCAATCAGGGGCTGATAAACATTTGGAATGACTGTAAAGTTTTCGGGTATATTACACCTGATCTAGGTACTGGCTTTCAACAACATGAAGGACTTTGAGAAGTGTTTGATCACGGACATCTGAGCCAACAAATGCAGTAGTAAATCAAAGAGCCAAATATCATTTTAAGGAATACGGCAACTGGCATCGGCGCCATCACTAAAAGTCTGAAGTGACTCTGATTTTCAGCAGAGTTCTGACCTGCAGACAACTTGACCGCAACTTTCAGCTGCAGTGATAACAGCTGAAAGACACGGAGCTTAAAGTAAGTCTGGAGACGTTACAGCGACCAGAACTGAAAGACTCGGCTGTCAATCAGCAGAAGAGGGAACCTTGGACAAACGACAGGATATGGACCCTTTTTTTCACAGCATTACCTTATAATAATAAAATTGATCACTAATTACTTCACTTGCCCCAAAAATTGATTCTTGATTTTTTCAAATGATAAATAATTTACACATATTTTGAACTTTTGATACTTGATCTGCATATGCTATGATGATTTCAGAAACAGTTTTATGTCTATTTTTTCTGATATAGTGTTATTTGTAATCATAGTCATTCCTAATTCTGTCTGATAAAAGTTATGAACCAGATAATGATAAATCATGTCATGAAAATGGTTACGGTAGAACAGAGATGGGATTTCAAGCAATCTTTGATTTACTGTCTAACTATCCAAAGTTGGATACGTCTTTGTATGACTGTTGATTGTATTGTTTTGTGCATTATTCTTGCTTTGATTGCTTGAAATAAACCATTTCATAAAAAAATATTAAACCTTTTCTTTTGTTTCACTATATTACCAAAAGCTAACAGATGGAATCTGCTCATCACCTTCAGACATGTTTGTCTGTAGGTGGAGCAAAAAAGATTTGAAATCTTAAATTCTTTAAAAATCATTTTAATGTTGGTTTTTTTTTTTTTAAATTCTGTATGACATCCAGGTGGAACGACCTGCAGAACCAGTGACTGGTAAATACTCTTTTGCCCCGCCTCAGTTCCGGTCTCCAGGTGAAGCTGCAGTCTCACCTTTGCTGCACAGGTGAGGCCCTGGAAGCCTCTCCGGCAGTGGCAGTGGTCGGGCAGAACGCACCGTCCTCCGTTCAGGCACCTCTGCTTACAGATGGCTGCACAGGTGCAAAGCAGGCTTGTGAGTTTTCTGGCTAAACTGTGTTATTTTTTCTGCAGACTCACCTGTTTGACACTGCAGGCCCCCCCAGCCCACGGGACAGTGGCAGGTGTTCGGTCCGACACACTCGCCCCCGTTTTTGCACTTCTGCAGACAGACGGCTGCAGAAACATGGAGGAAAAGACAGACGCGATGTGGGGGTGAACAGGGGATCCATCATATTTGTGCTGGCGTCGCCCCTAAAGCTGTGTTCACGTCACCCCCGGCAACGCGCATTCCACCAACCTACTCCAATAAAGCTGCGTTCACACCGGCTGCGTCGACTCACGTAGACCAGAATTTCTGGTTACTGCGTCCGGCTAGTGACCGCGCATCGCCACGCAAGTTTTTAAGTCCCGTTGGGGGCTCTACGTAAGGGTCCCGCGCTGAAAGTTCAACGGGTTAAACGGCAATCCATCACCAGGAAGAGATCTTTGTAAACAAAAAGCCTGGAACAACGTCTTCTGGATCAGACAAGCGGTAGTAAACATTAAAAAAACTAAAGGAGAAGAATCCCCCCCCCCTGCATGTTCCCTGCGTGTTTGGTGTGAACATCTGGTGGGAGGCGGGCGCCTGTGTTTGGCAGCGGAGCCGCCACCTGTGTCTGAATGTGTGAGTGAATGTGTGTGTGACCGGGTGAATGGGTCTGTGACTGTAAAGCGCTTTGTCCTTGTAGGAAGAAAGGCGCTATATAAGTATACGCCATTTACCATTTACATCACCGGCTGAATCCGCGTTCATGAAACAGCCATGTGTGAACGCAGCATGAAAGTCTACGTAAACAATCGTTATACAGTGTTAGAAATAAGGGGAAAAAATGGTTGTCCGGAGGACAACCTGGCAAGTAAACTTGGTTGTCCTCCCCAATTTTTGGTTGTCCTTCCATACCAATATTCAACAGCAAGGAAACCCCCTCAGATGTCAGTACTTACATCTTATTTCTTCTATACATCTAATCAACTGCCTCTTATGATGGACATTTAAAAAACGCTTTAAATATTAAAAACAAACATTTTACTAAATATTGAAGCATCTGGTTACACAAAGTATTGCCAAAAACTTGAAGATAATATCTTTATAACTAGTATCTTAATACAGATTTAAATATATTGGTTCTTTTTACTTCTTTGGTTTTGATAATTGTTGCTTAAAGAATATAAAATACAAAGACTGTTGTAAAAATGTAGAATATCATATCAATCCCATGGAAAAAGATTTTTTCAGCTCCTGTCAGTCTGTTCTGTAATGAGTGAAAGTTATGGTGTTTTAAATCTTCTATTTAGGGCTGATTATTTTGAACGTGTTTTGGCGACCTCTGGCGGTCGCGCCAGGTACTGTTCAACACACGTATTTGAAAAATCTTTATTGAAAAGTGCACATGTACAAACAGAAAGGATCCGCTCGCATCCACGCACTTCCTTTGTCAGTGGAAAGAATTTGCTGCATACGTCTCAATTCAGAGGTTGCCAAAAACTAACCATTGAAACTTGAAAAATAGTTGAAAAATACCAAAATGTTGAATAAAAGACCAGGTTGTCACACGGACAACCATCAGGTTCATTTTGGTTGTCCTCCGTGAAATCTGGTTGTCTCGGATAACCGGATAACCGCTTATTTCCAACGCTGGTTATATGTGCGTTTTGGGCTTCGGCGTTCAAAATTCTAGCGTTCATGCATCGCTGTGCAGGTTCCTGCGACCATTTTTGGGCTCTACGTATAAAATGCGCGGCCGTTGAACTCGTGTTGATGGGTAAACCCGGTCAAACTCTGACCAATCAACATTTAGCAGCAGGTCTCTTCCAACTGCAGGTGGCAGACACGTGGGCGTTAACAGTTCCTTCATGCAGTCAGTGGATGTAACCCTGACGTCTAATGCAGTGTTTTTCAACCTTTTTTGAGCCACGGCACACTTTACCCTTGACAAAAATCCCGCGGCACACCAGCATAAAAAAAAAAAAAAGCAGAAACTCATAGTCTGTTTTGATGTACAGCCCCCCCACCCCCCCCGCGGCTGCCGCCGCCGCCGCCGCAATCTGACGCGCATTTTTGTGATAATTGTGCCAGAAAAAGCTGGAAGTTGCAGCTGTTTTTTTTTCTAAAAGATGTAATAAAGGTTACGTTAGGAAATTTACAAACTGTATGTTCGTTGTGGTTTAAGACGTTTAACAAGGCCGACTCATTGTACGCCGAGGCGCTGTCACGTGACCTAATGCATCATGGGAGATGAAGTGTGAAACTGCCGCAAAAGGGCAGAAAGACTAGCGTCTCTGAGCTTCATGGTGTTGTTCTCTTGTTCCACGGTCTGATCCCGGATTCTGTGGAAAGCTACACCGCTAAAGACGAGCTTTAGCTGGTAATTTTGTTAGAACTGAGCGACTTTTTGAGCTAAATTGGGACAAGGAAGTTAAGACTTTAAGCACTTCTGATTGGTCAGACTGATGACATGTGATTAAACCTTCAAGAATAATTGGTGGAGACAGTTAAAGGGGCGGGACTTCAGGAAACAGGTATAGCTGCAGCTAAATCGCGGTGGTACCGTCATTCTTATCAAAATGTCTTTAATATAATCAAAATAACACAAAGAAAAAGTAATTTTCTGATCTTTCATATTCCTAACTACTCAGTGTTTTATCAGGTTCTGTTTGGATGAACACAGAGCTGATATCCTGGAGATGGGAAACGGTTTTAGATCAGTTAATGAGGGCAATTTCCCACGGCACACTTGACCATCTCCCACGGCACACTAGTGTGCCGCGGCACACTGGTTGAAAAACACTGGTCTAATGTATGGCAGAGGTACTGCAGCCCCAATACAAAACCATCAGAAAGGTCTTCTCATCACCATCAACAGAGACTCTTCCATTCAGAGATGATCCACAACTGCACAGAAAGCTCACATTACACTTTTTACATTAAAAAGAGCCTCAAATAGTCCCTTTTTTTAGGATTTCGTTTCCTAAATCCTCAGTCCAAAAATTAATTTTCAGCTGATTTTCTTAGTCAACCAATCAGCTAAAGAGGCTCATTCTGTGCGTCTAGCATTAAATAATTTGACTTCTTCTTATGATTGATGTGAGATGGATGTTCTTCTACTCTGGTGTCAGACGTCTGCGTCTCTCTCCTGCTGTCTCCTCAGACAGACGTCACCATCCATGCAGAGCTGGATTTGTGCAGAAACTCCCTCTGACCTCCTCCTGAGCACCATGTGGAGTTCTACTCACGTATGCTGCACCTCCTCCCCCTCCATCCTGATGCGCAGGAGCACGTGTTTGCTCCAACGCATTTTCCTCCGTTCATGCACGTGGGCTCACACACACCTGAAACAGATTTAGGCGGGTTTTTTCCCCCTTCCAACAGGTGAGCATCACTTCAAACTGGAGGCCCTTACTCCTCTGACACCTTTGACCCGCGTAGCCTTCAGGGCACGAGCACACGTTGTTCCTCATGCACTGACCGCCGTTCTTACAGGGGGGGCTGCAAACAGCTGAACATAAGTAGACAAGGGAAGTGTATCTCTGTGATGGAAGCGGAAATCCTTCTGGGCGTCGCACCGAGGGTGAAGGCTTACCGATTTGACACTGAGAGCCGTAGAAACCGCGGGGACACGCACAGACGCCAGGCTTTATGCAGGTTCCTCCATTCAGACAGATGGGATCACAGAGAGCTGCCAAAACAACCACAGATACACATTTGTTTCAATAGAAGTTGTAGAAGGAGCTTTATTTTCATTTGATGTAAAACACGAGCAACACAGCATCCTCTTCAGTGCAGCCAAAAAAAAATTAAGTAAAATATTTCTTACATGAGGAAATTAAAAATCATTTTAACTTGTCACATGATCTGAGTGTCAGTTGTGTTTCTATGTGTCTCCTGGCTTTTTTTTCTTCACTAATTTAGACATTTTAACAATGGTCAACATGGAGTCCTGCGTAAGGAGCCCAACAGAAGTGAAGCGGAGCTGCAGACCGTTGGATTCCAGATATTATCCTGTACCTGAGTGACATGTTGGTCCAAACCAGCCGGCTGTGCATTGGCAGACATCAGGAGAAATGCACTCGCCTCCGTTCTCACAGTGCCTGTTACACACCACTGACACACACAAACAATCAGTCCTCACAGGAAAGACCTTCACTTAAATCAGTTGCTTTGCTATATCAAATATTAAATCTGCAGCCTCCTGGTAACCTTTGCATAACTGAACTAAATTTATTAAATACTCGGATGAATCATGAGGTTCTGTTATTTGTCTCAAATGAAGCATAATTATGTTAATCGAGGTTTATTCAGACTAAAACTTTTTAAAGTATTTTTTTCCACCACAGGGCTCTGGACTGGGGCTACTTTTGTTTTCTTTTTTTGTAATTATTTACCTTTGAAAAGGCTCTTACTTTGTAGAAACCAGCAAGTAAAAAAAATCATAATAATTATATAATATTATTTTTTATGACAAATCTAAGTAAAATAATTAGATGTGATGTGTGTTGAGAAATCTTATTGACTGCTTTAAAAAAAAAAGAGAAATAAATGTTTTTTGGAACCTAAACGATTGGAATTGGAATTAGAAATTTTCCCCAGAGAAGGGGGGGTTCTTCTATCCCAGAGCTCTTTTTAACCTTTGATTCATTTTGTGTTTTTTTTTTTATTTTGTCTACTTTTATGCTTTAAACAACAGTAATTCTGGTAATGATTTTTTTCTATTCTTCCTGCTGATACAGAAGGTCTGGATCAGGCTATATGCTTATTTACACGTTCACCCCCCCTGGCTCCCGGAGGAATGGTTTGCCCTGCCACCCCTCTGTCATCCCCCTCCCTCGGCTCATCCAACACTACAGCGAACAGGTGTTCTGCTCCTTCCTCCCCGAGTCCTTGGAAAATACTTGATATTTGTCACAAATATGTATTTTGTGCCTCCAAAATCAAAATTGACACAATTATCCGTGGTGTTAAAGTCCGTTATCGCGTGGGCACATCACTTTATAAAATAACATTTTTAAGTTTTATTTTGAAAGCACAAGGGAAGTCTTTATTTTGAAACCCGGTCTTGTTTCCGGTTCTTTTTACCGCGGATGACGCGTCAACGGACTGGAAATAGAACCCCCGCGGATGGACCTGTGAGTAGTTATGGAAAGGTTTATGTGTCTGAAGTAGAACATAACTACCAGCTAATGTAGCATATTAAGCTAATGCTACGATCAGCGCAGCATAATAATATGGCAAAACAATTTACAATAAAATGAACATGAAAGTTTTAATTCTTATTTTAATTTTTTTTTCTGTCATTTTGAAATAATATTTCAAATATATGGACATTATGCAAAACCATTTAAAACTAGAAAAGGCTGCATTTCCAGAGGAAAATGCAGGGTTGAATGCTGTATTGCTGAATGAAAGATAATTTGCTAAAGAAATTGCTGAACAGAGCTGAAAGAGCTCAACATTTTAAAAGTAGAATGGTTAAAATAGGTGAAAAACTGTAAAAGAAGTTAAGCACAAGGATTCCCTATGTATTTTAATGGAGCAAAAATCCTGGAAAATCCTAAAATATCTTGAAAAGTTGAAGGATTTGAAGGTCCAAAAGTAATAGCTGTAATAAGTTGAAAGAGTTGTACATTTTAATACTTGAATGGTTGAAAATTTTAAAGTGTCCGAACGCTTTACAGCATTCAACCAAATATGCTAATGCTAAGGTTAGCACAACATCATCATTTAATGTTAATTGAAGTCAGCTTTAGACATTTTATCCTAATGCTTTTGCTGCAGTAAGTCTGAATTGCTTTTTTTTCATGGCATTACACAAACCCGTTAATAGATGCTAATGACATCTCACTGATTTCACATCTGGGCCCCACGTATCCGTACGGGCAGCTGCACAGATTCCTGGCCTGGCAGGCGCCGCCGTGTTGGCAGGGCGGGTCGCAGCGCGCTGCAGCACAGAGACACTCGTCACCATGGATGGATGGATGGATGGTGGGTTGGTGGCGTCCAAAGGGGAGTTTGAGGTTACCTTCCTCGCAGGTGGGGCCGCTGTACCCTGCAGGACACTCGCACACGTTCGGTTTCACACACCTCCCCTGGTTCCGACAGTCCGGTCGACACACAGCTGGGAGGAAGAGTAAGGCAGACTTTGAGAATCTAAATCCTCATGAGTCCATCAACCTGAAACCCAAAGGCTGTCTGGATCTCACCGATGTGGCAGCGGTATCCGGTGTAACCGTCTCTGCAGGTGCAGACGTTGGGCTGACTGCACTCCATGTTGGGCCCACACGGATGCTTGCAGACGGCTGAAACCAAACAGAGCAACCCTGAGAGACCAAGAGGGGATGCAGATACTGAACAAGCACCGATAGATGGCGATGGACTCACACGACTCCGCCTCCAGTTCTCATTAACTAGCTTTTTCCACATTTGTGATCTCTCCGATTTATCTCTTATACTTTTCCACGTCCTTTTCTGAACGTTTTCTTCGTTTGTTCTCATGTCTCGTTTAACTACCTCTGCATGTGATTCCGTCGCCCGTGTAGCCGCTCGGACATCGGCCACACCCGAAGGAGCTCGACGTCTCACAGGAAACCCCAGGAAAACACGCGGAGCCCGAACAGATCACCCGACGGCTCGGTGATCTCCTGGCTGAAGCCGAGAGGTCAGGGTCGTCGTCCCTCTGCCTGAGGGTCGACTCTGAATTGGAGCCACGGTCTCATATTTTGTGAAGGAAACTCTCTGGAATCCAGAGGGGGTCGGTTCTGGTCCGGACTTCCTGTCAGAGGATGGTTGAGGTGAGGTGGAGGAAGAAGAAGACACAGGCTTCCTTTCTTTGCTGACGATGGACTTGTGCATGTGACTCTGTGGCTCTCTGCTGACGGACTCCTGACCTGTAAGAAACTGGAAGTTAGAGGAAGTTTCTTCAATAAAAACGCTTTTTTATTATTTTAGTTTGCAAATAAATTAAGCATTTTTTTCACCCGAATGGCCTTTTTAGCAAATATTTTAACATTTTTAGAATAATCAATCAAAAGATGAAACATGAATAAACTAAATAAATAAATATTTAATAAATATTTTAAATCAATTTTGAATTTGGTTTTGTATAAATGATAACCACTATGATTTATATTTAGCATTTGCTTTACAGTTATCACAAAATTCTGATTTAGAACCAGATGAGGCTTCAGCCTCTTTGTTTTCTGAGGTCTTTTTTTTTTTTTAGGTTTTTTTGTAGTTAAATTATTTTTCTTTTAGCCAATTTAACATTAAAAAAAAATTCTCAAATAACAGTGTGTTTAGCACTAATGCTTCATGTCTTTTTAACTCGTTTTAGTTGAATTTTCTTTCATTAATAATTTTCTTGACAGGTGTGACTTAAAATTTTGTCACGACTTTTACCCGTCCTGGTGCAGGTGAGGCCGTTTCCATGGAAACCAGGCGGGCAGGATCCACAGACAAAACCCGCTGAGACGAAACAGCTTTGGAAGCACTGAACCCCCGGGTAACACGGCGCTCTGCTGCACGGCGCCGGGCTCGACGCTGGGTCCGGCCGTTTGGGCCTCCGTGAAGCCTGCGGGACGCCTATAGACTCTGTGTTTCCTTGGAAAACAAGATCAAATATTGATTACTAATATCACAAGGTTTTCCTCATATTGTGCAGCCCTAATATAAATATAATAATTACTAATACAGCTTAGCCTCCACTACAAAAGGGGTTTATACAAATATACCCTATTTGTCTTAAGATTCATAAACCCCTGCTGTAACAGTAAAATCTGTTGGACAGGACAAACATATCTACAGTGATGCCCTTCCTTCTCCTGACAGAAACGCTTGTGGAAAGGTCATCCTTAGGTCATTAAGGATTTAAAAAGGGCCGTCTTCAGCAGAGGTGGACGCTCCGCTGGGTTCCTGCCGGGACTCACGGCTGCAGGTTTTTCCGTCTCCGCCGTAACCCCGAGGACACGCCCCGCAGCTGAAGGAGCCTGGGGAGTTTCTGCAGACCACGCCGGGGAAGCAGGGCCGGGAGGCGCACTCGTCCACGTCCTCTCTGCATGTGCGGCCTAAAGGCGACAGCCAGCAGAGTCATGAAGCTCACGAGAACTTCAAGACATTTCTGGTCCACGCCAGAAGCTCTGGACCCCCCAGCTCTGATCTCAGGTTTTCTCATCATGTTGAGCAATTTTCAGATAGTTTAAGCCAGATGGTTTCACGTACCCGTCATCCCAGGGGGGCAGACACAGGAGAAGCTGTTCGGTCCATCGACGCAGCGTCCCAGCCTGCAGGGGTTGGGCTTGCAGTCGTCGGCGTCCGCCTCGCATCGGCGCCCCGTGAACCCCTCGGGACACACGCATCTGAACCCCCCTCCGCCCGCGGGGATGCTGGCATCGGGGACGCACCGGGCGCCGTTCAGGCAGCCACAGGTCAGCACGGAAACCTGCAGAAGGTTCGGAAAAACGTTTCACAGCAGGAAAACGGAGAAAGAAGTTCAACTGTAACAAAGATGCAGAAGCTGCTTCAGAAGTGATTATGAATAATCATAAAACATGAGCTCCATTCTGCCCTTTGACACTGAAAACATTACAATAATATACATAAAAATGCAGTTGAGTTTTATTTTAATCTAAACCCCAAATATTAAACTAAACAACTTGGAGAAGTGAGAAATGTTTTCCGTCATCACTGAAGTTTGATTTTTGATTTTGAAAGAATCTGTGGTTTGTGGGAAAACATGGATTAGAGACGCTGAAAGCACAGATTGTGGCATAAGCAGACCTCTAGCCCTTGTGCTATCTTATGGGGTCCAGATGACCCCCCCCCTTCCATTGACGTGTTCTCCTACCATGACAAAGGTGGATAAAGGTGGAGAGGATTTCACGTAATCCATGGACACCAGTGAAGATCACAAATCACTGAAGAGCAAAGGTTCCCTGGGGTCATCTGGACCCCACAAGACAGCACAAGAATGAAGGTTCTTCTCATCACAGACGTTCCCCAGAACCAACATGGCGGGATCTCACTTCCACAGAAGCTCTGGTTTCAGCGTCGCACTCGTCCGCCACAGCGAAGTGGAAAAGGTGAGCGTCTGTGGGAACCGCCGCCGCCGCCGCCTTCCAGGTCAGCAGGCCGGACGGAGACAGAGATGCTCCCTCTGGGCCGGACACCAGGGAGAAGAGCAGTTCGGAGCCCTCAGGGTCCTGAGCCTGAAGCTGGACGCTGAAGGCCTCCCCCTGGATGGAGCGCAGCTGGAAGGGTGGAGGCCTGGAACAGAGGGGGCCGGTTGTCTGCGCAGACCAACGCAGAGACAGCGTCACTCTGGTGTTGATCTGAACTGAAAGCTGTCTGACCTCGTTTGAACTTGAGTTTAATATTGAGGTGATCAGAGGAGAGAAACTTCATCAACAGTCAACTGGACCAATGTTACTGAAGGGGAAAACACAACATCACGTGTGAACGAACTCTCTGCTCTGGACCACGAGTGACGGGACAAGGCCGGACGACACGTCAGGCAGGAACTTCCGGGTCTGGACTCTCCTTCCCTGAAACACATGCCGTCGATGCTGCAGGTTTTCTCCTGGAAAAAGCAGTTGGTTAGTGACACGACAACCCGGACAGGTACAAATTGTCCATTGAGTTATAGTACCATGGACTGTATATAAGAACTGGACTGAGTGGCCCCTCCCCCTGGCGTTCCAAACAGGAAGTACCCTCAAAATCCCACAGACTTCTATAGAGAAATAAACAGCTGTTACTCCGTCATTCTATTGGTCAGAAGAACCTTTTTTTCCCCTCACATCTTCTTGATAATCCTCTTTTTAAAATATTTCTTCTGTAGTTCAAGTTATAAACTGAGCAACCAGAAACCTTAAAAGTAGGTGGAGCCTGCTGGCCCCCAATTCCAACGTTTGGTAGAGACGTAAACGGCTCGGACCAATCGCAGCTTACTGACAACGTCTCTCTCCAACACGGCGGCATCCGTATCATGTAAAAGTAGCCAGTTTCTACAAATGACATCACGCTCGCTCAGTCCGGTTCTCTGACAGTTCATGGGGGAGGAGCCTGAACCCTCACCCTCAGAGAACAGAGGACGTCTGCGGCGAGGCGGCACACTTGACAGGCGCCGTCAAACAGAGTCAGTATCTTGGCGTTGCTGAAGCTGTGTCCGTCGTTTGAAACCTGCCGTGACACAAAACCCCGTTTTTATCATCGTGAAACAACCTGTGGGTCTGACATCACTCCTCCTCACAGCTCATTCTCTCATACGCATCAGTCTTTTGTCAGAAATACTGAAATGTTCTCCAAGTAGCGTTAAGAAAACGAGAAACACAACTGACTCTGATCTGCCAGCGGGCCAGCGGTCCCCGTCCGGGTTCCAGGTCCAGACCTGCAGCACCGGGGCCTGCCTCCAGGGGGAGCTGGCACTCCAGAGCTGTGGCATTGACAAAGGAGGCGGGGACGAAGCGAGGTGCCCCCTGAAGCCATCCTCCATCCTTAAACTTAATGACACAAAGGGAAAGGATGAAGGCAGTGAAATAATGAAGATTAAAGCAGCAGTGAGGAGGAGGAGGAGGAGGAACCATGAAGATCATAAAGGTGAGGCAGAGATGTTTCCTTACAAGGGGCTAGATTTGAAGCTTTACAATGTTCTCACCCACCTTATTGGTTCAAACCCTGAAGAGAACCAATGACGGCGGGTGAGCGTCTCTGCTCTGCTCATGTGACTTAACGGCAGCGGTGAGTCTGTTCAACACTCGCATGTATGATCTATAGAAACTGCCACGGTATTTATGACAACTTCAGAAACATTGTGGTGGAATATGAATGTAATTCTAGTCCATTTTTTTATCCAGCATTATCATTTTAATAAAAAAATAAAGGATGTTGTTTCTGCAGAGCAGAAGTTCATTTGAATTTCACCTCTGAGGTGTGGGCGGGACTTCTGGCATGGAGCAAGCCTGACCTCATATCCCATCATCCATCTGTTTACTCTCTCTGCAGCTAGCTTACTGCCCCTCACACCCCAAAGCTAGCATTAGCGGTGTAACAAAAACAGAGAGCAATATCAGAGCTATCCTGCTGTCCAGTTCTGATCCAGATTCCAGGAAAACAAAGACGTTCATGGATCTGTTTGCCTGCAGGTGGATGATCAGAATGGAGGGGAGCAGGTAGCTTGTGGCCCCGCCCAGCCACAAATATGAAATTTTTCAAATGGGATTTTTTCGTCCGCTCCTGATTGATCAGAGTGGATCTAAAACCATGATCTATGTTCCCAAACATTCAGAGGAGGTGCTGGTGCAAGAAAAAAATACTTTAAGGAAACCAAAGTACCTTTTCTTGCACAAACTCGCACTTGAGTTGACTTGAATCCTCGAAGGCCCGGCCGCTCACCTGGACGGTGGAGCAGTTTCTCTGACGGACATCACAGAGACCCTCGTTTTCCAGCTCCAGGATCTCTGGGATCTGATCTTCAGAGGAGGAGATTCGGGTTAGAGGAGTCCCTGTGATCCCGCAGACATTTTTCTTTGTGTTGTTCCTTCTATTACCAGAGAGGGCGCTGCAGTCAAACGTCCCAAACCCTGGGAAGCACACACAGCCCGTCTCGGAGCACTGGCCGTTCCCGCCGCACAGGTCTGGACACCTGAGGACGTCCACCGCCTGCTGGTGCTCCTCCCACCCTCCCGCCTCCTCCTCCTCCAGCCTCCTCTCGCACTCGTTCTCCAGCAGCGGTATCGTCGCCCTCAGCCAGGACTTGTCGTCCTTCAGTTGCAGGTCGGAGACGCACATGGCCACGGCCCGGCGGAGTGTCTGCTCGCCCAGCAGGCCCCTGCAGCTGCTGGCCAGGTCGGACTCGGCCACGGCGCGGCGGCACTGGGCCTCGGCCCACTGCTGGGTCAGGCCGGAGGGAGTGGGCCACGCCGGCGGCATTTCTGCCTGTGCTGCCGGCTCGTGGTCCTCTGGGAAGAAGTAGGAGGAGCTGTGGCGTTGAAGCTGGCGTGGGGAGTTGGGGACGCTGCGACGAGTCCTGCCTCTTTGGCGGCGTCGGGAGGAGGCTGGAACCTGTTTTCTAGAGGCTCTGAGCACAGAACTTCCACTCCGCACACTTTGGGCGAGGCGACCAGGATGGAGCTGCTGGGTCTCGTTTCGTCGCCTCGTTGGGGCGACATGTTTGCCTGTGACATCCAGAGCGGGAATCACACCAGACAAACGGACATTGGCGTGATGGGAGCACGCCGCTTGCTGACAGGTGCACTGACTGCGGCGCTCCGATGAGTCCAGGTGGGACGGCAGAAGGTCAAACAGGCTTCTGCCGGGCGGGAGTCTGAGGAAAACCGGAGAGGAGTTTGACAAACGGCATCGCTGCGAATTCTGCCGTTTTTTTTTTTTGTCACATCTGACCTCCACTCTGAGATGAAAGCCTGCAGATTCTCCAGCGTGGCGCCCCCTGCTGAGTGGAAATCATTGTCTGGTTGACCATCGAAGGTCCCACACAGTCCCTCAGTGTGATTGAGGTCTGAGCCGGGGGCTCTCAGGGTCAGACTCATCCCCCAATCGGACACATCTGCACGGACGAACGCTCCCTGACGCCAAGGTCATCTGGGAACGAAAAAAGCCTCAGAGATCCAACCGTTTCATCACTTCGATTTCAATATTTGCCCATTTTCAAACATTTCTACGAAAAATAAGAAAGTTCTGCGTTCTGTAGAAATATGAGTGAACACCTACACTGCTAAGACTGAAAAAAAGGGTTCAATTATGCAAAAATTCTAAATTATATCTAAAAAAGAAAAGCTAACTTCTTTATAAAATTCCAACAATTGTAAATTGCTAAACGAAAGTATAAAAACACCTACATTTAAAATGAAACATTGGATGAGACACCTTACTAAAAAAGGAAACACAAATGAAGGCTACAAAAATAATGCTGCAATGCTAACGGTATGTGGAGAACTGCAGTTTTGCGCCAATATGCAACACTTTACGGTAGTAAATCATCAAGTTATTCGCGTAAACGCTTCATGGTAGTTGAGTTTCAAAAACAACATTCGCCCTTTGAACGAGTGTAGCTCTTTACCATTTATGCAACTAACATAATTCCAACAGATTTGGAAGTGGCTTATCGGCGTGGTTACTACTGCAAAGTGTTACTTATCAGCGGAAAGCTGCTTTTCTGTAGTTCCGAATCCAATGGAATAGAACGTCAAGGGTCAAACAACGTTGGATTAGATCGGTCCTGCTGGTTGACAGCCTGCCGCTCACTTCCACATGTGGAGGTTCTTGGTTTGGGTCTCTTGGTTGCGTCGGGACTTACTGTGACTTTGCGCCCTTGGTAGGACTCAGCGATCCGGATCCTGTTTCTGTTGGGGTCTCTGCTCCTCACCGTCAGTTGAGGTTGGGTTTCGCCCATCACTCCGTTGCACATGTCCAAAGCCACTGCATCCCAGCCATCCCTCACCGCCACGCCGCAGACGCACGAGGCGGCGTGCTCCAAGCTGCCACACTCCCATTGGCGGACATGGACCTCCAACGGCCAGAAGCTGCTCTTGTAGAGAACAAACGTTCCTATTTGGTAGTTTTCATAGTATCTGAAAGAGAAAGTAGGAACCACAGAACTAATTCCAACCAAAACAATCTGACCTGAAATGATGTCAGGCAGACAAAAGACAGATTTAATTTTGTTTGGATGTACCTGCCATCAAATGTGATCATGTGTGGATCTGTGAAGGCGTAGCAATGAGCTGAGGGAACATCCCGAACCACAACCTGAGGAAACAGTCCAGTCACTTTTCCTGAGCAGACACAACTGGGATCATTTCAATGATAAAAATTACAAAAATAACAATCTAGATTCCAGCGCCACCATGAGACCGCCTGTGGTTTGGCGTGTCTACCTGTACGGGTTCTGGTGAGTATCCGTTCCACAGCAAACTGCGGGAAATGATGGGTTTAATGGAGATTTGAGTGGTTCTGTTGTCGTCTTTGACAAAGTCTGTGATGGCGCTGAAGTGGGTCCGACCGCTGCCACACAGCCCATCCGTGCACGGAGCCTGGGACAGAACCAGCTCACATGACGACAGGGACACGTCCGGCCCCAACGCGTCCTCATCTAGAACAGAGCATATCAGGAGATGGGTTTCAAGAACCAGACTGCTTTGGGAGAATCAGCGTGAATGAAAACCAGAACCAAACCCACGTTGATGCCCAAAGAGGCTGATTTATAGAACCAAAGGCAGTAGAACGTCCAAAAAATGTACCTAAGTATGTGTAACTTTACTCAGAAGTAATGAACTTTAGTTTTCTCTGATCAAAGATATTTCCTTTTTTCTCCTTTCAGGTTGAATGCAGTCGGACCTGCATCGATCTCCACAGAGAACGTCTGATGTGGATCTAAAGTCAAAGCTAAACTGTGATGGAGAACTTCTCAGACTGTCCAACGCTGACGGCTACCTTTTTATACAATTATCTGCTGATTATTCTGAATTACTGCAGTAAAAAAAAACACGTTTTCTGAGGAAAGAAATGAAAAGAGATAATTGTAGTTGATCTCATCTTTCTCAATTCCAAAAGGGGTTTATTCAGACATTCCTCTGGTTTGTTTGAAGATTTATAACCCCTGTTGTTAAAGTAAAATATGTCCAACACAAGAGGCCTTCAGCTCTCATCTGTTTGCCCAGCTGTTGGACAGGACAAGTTAAAAAAAAAAAAAAAAATTAAGTTCTTAGGGTTTTGCTCTTTTAGGTAAAGCAGTTTTATTTGCTTTATTTGTTGCTTTTTTAGAATCATTTAGTGTTTTACTGCTTTTTTTTGGTATTTTTTGCTTTTCTAGGAAGCACATTTATACAATAATTATTAGCAAAATTTAATTTTCTGCTTTTTAGTTGACTAAACAATAAAAACGACGATTTATTTTATTTTACTAACTTAAAAAAGTATAAAAACACCATGAAATAAAAGCTTTAGTCATTTTTAGAATTTTTAGATCATTCCATCTCATGCAGCATTTTCCTTAAGGAATGTTTTCCTCCCAGGCTTTGTGTGAGTCTTTCTAGTACATATTGCAGTAATGTGAGTACTTTTATAAGTGTTTTTTAGTCTTTTTAAACATCTCTGGGGAGCGTGGCATTGTTTTCTACCCTTTCACAGCCCTGGTGGACATTATTTACATTCTTTTCAAAGCATTTTTGACTTCATCATCTGAAATTGAAGTAATTTTTGAGCTCTCAGAGGAAAAATGTTGATTTGTCGCTATTGTGTGAAAAAGGAGGTGAAATGAGTGGGAGGAGCCTGTTCATCCTTAATTCAATAGTAATATGCAATTCTCAGTGATTTGCAATTCAGGCCTCAAATATGAAAATATTTTTAGCAATTTCGATTTCAATATTTCAGATTTCAAAAGTTACAATTCAAAAACAAAATAAAATATTAAAATGTCATTTTTTTAGTACTGAATTGTAAATTTCAAACTGCAGTTTCAAAGCGGAAATTGTGATTTGCATATAACTGCATAAAGGGTGAAAAAAAATATCAGTGGGACTTGACCTCACCTTGACTCTTGATCTCACCTTGACTCTTGACCTCACCTTGACTCTTGACCTCACCTTGACTCTTGGTGCTGATCTGCAGAGGCAGAGTGCAGCTGTGTGAGGAGGAGAAGGAGCCTTCAGGACACGGGACCGGAACCGTGGCCCCCACCAGCAGCTCGTGCAGCCCGGCGTCTTCATACAGGACCGTCACTGCAGGCCTCAGCTGCAGGATCCACACAAAATGAGGAGGACGTCTGCTAGCTGAAAACATCCTGCTTATGCTGATTGTCTACATCTGGATCCAGTTAGAAACCACATTTTTACCCGGATCCCAGCAAAAAAGTGACTTTCCACGGATTCCCCGCGAACATCAGCCGATTCCAGGAAGAAACTGCAGATGGAGCAGAAAATCTGAGAGCAGACAAGAATCGAACATTTCATTTTTTTGGAAACGTGAATTTCTAATAGAAAATTTGAGAAAATCCTGAATCTCACAGAAATAAAAGACGATATTTGAGCTTTTTCATGTTTTTCTATCATAAACAAAGAGCATAAAAACGTCAGTGTACTTTCATTTACTAGGCAAAAGTACTAATAACCCTTGTGCTGTCTTGTGGGGTCCAGATGACCCCAGTCCCAACGTTGGGACTGGGGTCATCTGGACCCCACAAGACAACACAAGGGCTTAAACCTACGTCATTCCTCATTCCAGCCAACAGCTGAACTCGGTGAGTCGATACCTCGTCCCCTAACCGCAGGTTAAAGCCGTCCAGCTCTATGACGGCGGAGGTGTGGAGGGTGGTCTCCTGCTTAAGCTCCTCCTTCCTCCCCTCAGGTGAGAGGCGGGACCAGGTGACCACAAAGCCCAGGGACCGGTCGGAGCTGGCCTGGAAGCGGCATCTCAGGAGGACGGTGTGACCCGACGCCTCCGAGACGATGACGGGGACGGACGGACGGGGGGGGGGTCCCACTGGGAGGAGACGAACAGGAAGATGCAGAAGGTCGGTGATGAGGTTTTAAGACGTCAGGATGTAGCAGTAAAGCGGAGAGAAAGGATGTCTGCAGCACAGAGTGAGACTATTTTTATAATTATGGGAAGCATTTGGGGGGGGGGGGTCTGGCACCTCTGACAGACAGAAAGAAGGCATTATGTCCAATTTCTTTGCACTCCACCTTAATGCAACAATCAATTTCCTCTTTTCTGAAGGTTTGGAAACATTTTTAAATGACGTATTTTTCAGATTTTTCATCTGTTTTTTTTTTTATTCCTCCGATGGTTTTCACTGTTTGACTCCACATTTGATTGACAGATTTGGTGTAGCTCGGTTGGAGGTGGTAGGGGTGTGTCCTTCAAACACGCTCACTCCTGACTGGAGAGAGCGGTTGCCTTAGAAACGTTGACGCAGACCAATTTGGACCAATCACTGCCTAGTAACAGCGTCTGGTTCCAACATGGCGGCAACTTTATCGCAAAAAAAACCAAGAAGAGGTGCCTGAATTGGCTTGATTCGGTTGGAGACTGAAGTAATAAGCTCATTTTCCATGGGGGTCGTCACACTCAGTCCAGTTCTCACTTACAGTCTATGATCAGGAAAGAAAAACGTGAAAACGGATGTAAGCGACAGAAACACTGTATTGAGGGAATCTCACGATCAAGTTTGGGAAAAATGTTGCTTCATCTACAAATACGATATATTATTAACAATATGTAATATACACAGGAGAAAAGCCCCCCCCCCCCACTTACATTTTTAAGAAACAGATTTATAACATAATTGGCCTCTATAGAAAAAAAAGGTTAAATCACAAATGATCAAAATGATTACCAAAAACCTGTACATTTATTATTTCTAATTGGAAATTATATTATGAATGTCTTTATTTCAGGTCATTGTTTTAGGTTGGCTTTATTGTTTTATAACGAGACATAACTGTTTTATATTCTGATTTGTTAGAACAAAATATTTGATGATATGTGTGTATATAGGTTTACTTAGATTAGATATTGTATTGTAATTGGTTTATTGTGTTGTGTTTTAATATCGGTCAATTATAAAAAACAAAAAAAGTCATCTCTGGTGCCCTCTTGTGGCCATCTGCTGCTACTGCTGTGGCAGGAGGAAGTTTTGCTCTGAAGCTCGTCTTTCGCCCACATTGACGTCTAAATTCAAATTCAAATTAATTTTATTTATATAGCGCCTATCGTGTAAAAAAAATAGCTCAAGCTGCTGTACATAAAAGCAAACAAGAAAAACACCAGAAGACAGAAAACACCAATCCCCATTTATGCAATTAAATAATAAATAAGCACTGCACAATAAAATACACAGAAACAAACACAAGTAAAAGAAAAATGACTAAAGAAGAAAAAAATAAAGCTAAAGAAGAGGAACCCAGCTCTGTCTGAAGGACGAAGCTGCTTGACGCCATATGTGTGTGTTTGTTTATAAATGTGTGTGTGTGTGTGTGTACACTAACCGCTAATTTACTTGTGTATACGTAATATTTGTACAGGTCAAATAATCCGTTTTAACTCCATTTAATTGGATGTTCGAACTGACAGAAAACTCTGACAGGATGATTGACAGTTTTCCGGTGACCTGAAGGGTCAGCTGACGCCCCCCCCCTCCTAAAGGTCCGTGCAGGTCGTCCATCATGCAGGTGTGTGTGTCTCTGTGGGACCCACAGGCAAAAGATGCAGCAAGGAACCTCAGCAGAGGAAACGTCGTCACTTTGACCTCCGCTTATCAGCCGCCAACGAGCACAGAGGCGATGAAGAGGAGGGTTCAGGGAGTCTGGACGTCTGACAGGAAGGACCTCACCTGTTTGGGCGCGTGCGGTCTGAAGAAGGGAAACCAGAAGGAGAAGAAGTTTCAGCAGAGCTCTGGGTGTCATCTTTCCTTCCAGCCGTTCCTGCAGAATCCAGCAGCAGCAGCAGGAGGAGGAGGAGGAGGAGGAGGAGGAAGGTCGGCTTTCTTCACGTCTCCCTCTTGTTGAGTCTGCAGCATCGGTGGCGAGTCAGGAGGAGCGCCGCCTGCAGTGACCCAGACCTCCAACGTCTCTCTCTGAAGTGAATCAAGCGGCTAAAAGAAAGAGGAATTGAAGACAGAAAACAAGTTCAAACCAAAACGGGTTTTGTTAAATAAAAATGAAAAGAGATACGTTTTTTTTTTTTAACGGCAATATTAGTCACTTTTTTCAGGAATGAAAGCCTCCAAAGCGTCCGTCTTCACTCAGGGAGCTTCAAACCAACATCACACGACTGTCTCTAACTATAAACACTAAAAGCAAAGAATTTACCCAGAATTCTTTGCTTTCTGACACTAAAAAAGGTTAGAAAGCAAACGTGTTGTTTCCTACTTTCTGAAGGAACACAGACGGGTTCAGATTCGGCCGAGCGGCGAGTCATCAGTCACCGCCTCAAAGCGCTAAAACAGATGTGCGTTTGCTGTCTTTTTTTGTGTTTTCGGGGGGAGCCGTGTCAGCCGAGCTGGGGGCTTCTGGGTAATTACTTCTGTTTTCATCCTCTGTTTTAGCTGCAGCTGAAAAATGACTCAAACAAGAAAACAGACAAGAAAAACATGAATATACAAAAACATTCAGTTACTGCCACTCAAAAACATTTAATAAAATGACCCTCAGATGATCCCGGTGTCATGTTGGGATGGAAAAACACAGCTTTGACCTTTGACCTGGGGCCTGTTTCAGAAAGGAGGTTCAACCAACTCTGAGGTTAAACTTGAACTCTGAGTTGATCTACAGAGAGATTAACAACTCTGAGTTTTCTGTTTCAGAGAAGCTGATCGGAGTTAGGTTAATCAACTCTGAGTGGACTGAATCGGAGTTGAGCGTGCGCACCGCGACCATAAGAAGCCATTATCAATGGAGAGCAGATATTACGAGTCACCATGACAACCGTGGAAACAAAGAGGTCTGCATATTTTTCGCCAGCTGAACTTGACGTGCTGCTGCAGAGTTACAGTGAATATGAGCACATATTCCAGAAGAAAAGCAACACCGCTGCATCTGCAGAACAGAGACAGTTAGCGTGGGAAAACAGAGCTGCTCGAGTTACTGCGTAAGTTTGCATTTAAATCATTGTTATAAAATATTGGCTGTAATAACTTTTTAAATAGCGTAAGGTGTGAAATGAAAAATGGTGATATTTCGGTGTACTTTTGAAGTGTTATTCCTGGTGTAATTGCATGAAATGCTGCATAGTGTACAGAACCAATCTGGGGGAAAAATGCATTTAACGTCGGTAATGTTTAGAGGACTTTTTTGTTAACCTTCCCCTCTTGCAAACGTTGGTCAGTTTAATATTAATACATGCAATTGTGTTTTTAAAAGTGAACTTTTGTCTACCCTTGTATGGATCAAGTGGTATAGGTTTATATGGGATTAAGAAAGTAAGCAGTACTAGCAAATTGTGTTTCCAAAAAGTAATTGTTACATTAATCTAATTCAATATCCCTGATTTCATTTTCATGTAGATGCAATCCTGCAGGAATTAAAAGAACATGGCAGCAGCTAAAAATGAAGTATGAAAACATAATTCAATCAGGTAAATTTGAGCATGTCATGGATGTAGGAGGAGGAGGAGGAGGAGGAGGAGGAGGAGGAGGAGGAGGAGGAGGAGGAGGAGGAGGAGGAGGGTCCATCAAACTCCTCTGCACGGATGAACACAGTTCAGTGACGTACAGTAAATGCCAGAGTGTTATTCTATGGAATTCATGTTGAATGAACAGGATTTAACCCCACACTACTGTATTAAACAAATAGAGAAAACTGATAAAGAGATGTCCTACTTAGATCGACAGATCTGGAAATTGAGATCCTAAAACACAAGCTACAGGTATGGTGTGTATTGTGATTGGTGAATTATATAAAGGTTTTGGGAGAATATTGAATTCTTACTGTTGATTTTTAATTTGTAGGAAATAAGGAAGACCAAATAAATTGTGACTTGAATGTATTCATTGTGGGATTCTTTTTTTATTCATCATTTTTTTTCTTGTTGTGGTAATTCTCTATGCATTAAAGCAGCCTCCTCGTCTATTGGGTCCTCCAAAAAAGAACAAGTCATTCTTGTCACTTAGATCGTCTCTGTGTGACGGATTTAGGCAATGAAGGTTAAAGCAAAAAATACCGCTTTGTCTTTAAAAAGGGGAGGGGACCGGCAGAAACCTTGAGTTTAGAGAATAAAACCTGCTCCCCACCAGGTTAGGTTCACAGCATAAGTAACCATGGACACTGACTCCGAGTATAAGTTACCTCTCTTTCAGAAACGGGTTTGACTTACTCTGCTTTCTCTAGTTTAACAAACCTCCCATTCTGAAACGGAAAACCCAGAGTTTCCCTGATTTCAGGGTTAACTCACTCAGAGTTTACACTTAACCTCCTTTCTGAAACAGGCCCCTGGTCTCTCTGTATGAAGGTAAATATGCTCCAAAAAGAACGCACTTGTAGATTTGATCCGAGAACTTGTAGTTTAGAATGTGAGAACTTGCACACGAAAAATCTGCATCTGTGTGTGAAAAGCTGACAGATTCCCGTTAGCGTGTGTTCATTTAGAGTTACAGCTTCAAATCTGTGATTCCAACTGCTCACGTGTGCTTCTGCGTGTGCGTGAATCACAGGTGCGCTACAACTGCGCTCTGAATTCTGACACATTCCTTGCAAGAAACTTATGTCAAAACTGATCTGTGTCCGAAAATGGAACTAGGGCGGGAGGGAGGGTTAGAGGGGGCGGAGTCAGCCAATCAGAGTGCTGGATTCAGAGAACTTGGTAAAGTTAGAAAGATATTCACAGATTCGGACTTCCTGCTTCAGTAACTCTTCTGATAAACGTTCAAATGTGACAGCAAGTCTCTCAGTCATTTTGTTTTAACACACAGAGTGAACTACAAATGTATTTCTAAAGAAAAAAGTCCGTTTTTTCCTGCATTTTAATGAGAAATGCTCTCTTCGTGCTTTAAATGCAGACATGCAGCGAGACGGCTGCCAACGGACCGACAACAGGAAAATCATCTTTGTTGTAGCAGGACAACAGGGCTATTGAGCACCTTTATTATAAATCATGTGTATTAACAATTGAAAAAATGGATTAGATCAACGCGTTCCCAGCCGCCGAGCTGGAAGGAGATCCAGGACGCAGCCTACGCCCCCCCCGTGCCTGGGTCCGCGACATCGCCCTACACCCCCGAGCTCCGCGGAGGAAGGAGATCCCGCTGGAAGCAGCCGTGGCCTGGGTTGTAAAAAAAAGGTATTTAAACTTTTTTTATGTTTTAATACTTAAATTAATCTATTTAATTAATTACTATTTTATTATAATCTATTTCATTATTACATGAACAAACAAATAGTCTAAAATATTCTACATGACAGAAGAAAGACTCATTCTGGGGTTCTCCACGGTCACCGTGGATGTTAACGTTAATGAAAATGTTTGGACGGTAAGTAAATCTGAAACTGGAGCAGAGAGAAAAATCAAACCCCTAAGGAACCAAAAAAAAGGCTTTTCATGGTTTTCTGCGCTCAGAGTTCAGCAGGTGAAGAAGCAGCGGCGACCAGAGCAGAGAAGCAGCAGATCCGGACGTTCACGACAGATTCAACACTTTCCTCAGCTTTTTGCAGCCACGGGTAAGAAACTGAACGGGGAAACAGAACTTCAGTTTGCCGCTTTCCTCTGCAGAAGCTGCTCTGGTGGTTTTTGTTGAATTTAAAACTGTGTGGAAATAAAATACAGTAGAAACTGTTGCACACATAGTTCATGTTAAAATACATAAATCCTAAACTCTATTTTAATTTAAAGAACCAAAAGTGTCAAAGATGGTTCAAATATGAAGAATCTACAGGACAGAATATCTGTAAGTTGATGAGTTTTTCTTCTTTCTCATGTTTTCCTTGTTTGTTCTATCTGCAAAGAAAGTTACCGTCAGTTTAAGAAGCAGAGAAATGAAGGAAAAATGAAGATTTAAGGGGATTCCTGCAGAAAAACGGATGAGCTTCTATGTGTGCAGACAGAACCTTCCTATGATTTATCCATTGAACTACACTGACGTCATGAATGATCTTCATCATCAAAATAATCCAAGTTTTTGTTTGTTTCAGGTACGAAAGAAACAACCTGAACAGTTTTTGCTTAATTTATCATGTAGTATTTTAGCAGCAGTTAACCTCTGACTTCCACTTCCATTAAAATCTGTCAGCCTTAAAGTTGTTTTCTATCATTAGATCAGCAGGAAAAACAATATTGGCAACATTAGGGGTGCATTCTGGGAACTGTAGTTTTTGAACAGGAGGAAAACATTCATTTAAAGACGAAACAGTTGGGATAAAACAAATTGTTTACATTCTGGAACAAAAGACCATGTTAAAATACAGACACATAATAAAATAAAAACATGCTGAGGCTTTTTATGAAGCACTTATTGTCCTTAACAAAGGTTTGGAATTAGTGGAATTAGAATAAAAACAGATCTCCTAATGAAATGTAAGAAAAAGTGATTTGGTTTCTAAAACTTACAATTATGAATGTCAAACATGCCCAATGTTATTATTGCTTTAAAAGTAAGAAGCTGTTATGTGAAATTACTCCCCCAAAAAATAAAAAAGTACATATAAAACTATTTTTTTGTGTTGTTTATTTAATTAATAAACAACACAAAACCAGCTGATTTCAGGTTGACTCAAATAGAGTTTAGTGGGATCTGCTGACCTCTAGTGGTCATCTAAGGTTATTTTAAATAAACGTTTACATTTTTAAGATTTTTTTTTAGCTGATGACCTCAGATACTTTTAAACAAAATAAAAAATATATATACTGGTACAGCTTGGAGGTTTTAATGGTAAAATTGGTTTTTACATATTATATTGATCATTTCTGTATGTGGTTTAATGAAATCATAAAACAACAGTGATCAGAGTTTTTTTTTTAAATGATTCTTACTTTAAATCTGGTTCCCATCCACCTGAACATTTTCCTGAGTCTTTTTTCCCCCTAAAAATACAAAAACACGTGCTGACAAGCGACAGGCTTCATGCTTTGTGTCCACAGCTTTTCTACAATTATGTAATCTTTTAAAAAAATCACAACTTTCCTTTCAGAAATGTCCTCAAATTCCCTCTAAATGTCTTTTACTGGTTTGATACCCAAAGACTTTGTTCTCTTTTGACATATAACTGTGTTTTTTTCTGGAAGTCTACAGGTTTCCTTTGCTAGAAAGTTTCCAGAACCTGAGTGAGAAGAATTTGTGGAGCATCGGAGCAACAGGTTTCTCATCACAGCTGTCTCTTCCTGAAATAATAAATCAGATGTTAGGAAGAAATTTCTGCTCAACGGCAAACACAGGAGGAGGAACGTTTCACGTGGACCAGGCCTCCCGAGGCCTCCTGATGCTGCTGCTGACATCCACATGACGTTTGTGAGGAGAACCCTGTGAGGAACCCAAACCTCTACGCCTCCAGGTGAAAACCTCTGCGTTTGACCTGCAGTGCTTGGCCTGAACACCAGGGGGGGAACTCTTCACAGATTTGAACCTCATAGAAACACGTCAGTCTAAACTCAGAACAGAAAATCCTCAGTTTCACTCAGGACGAGCAAAGTCTGGTCCAACGTGTCTTCGGTGGACTTCCGTTTCAGAGGAACATGGTTGAAATGGGCTTTAAAGATGGCTCTTCCTCCCTAAAGATCCTTTTCTGCCCACCCTGGCAGAGAAGCTCCAGAAAGATGCTTCACTCTGAGGGATTCAGATAAACTCTTCTCTCAAAATGTTTAAGTGTAAAGTTTAAAATAAATTGTATATATAAATTGTTTTGTGGTTCGGCGGACTGTTGTCATGGCTCCGCCTCTCCGACTTCCGACCTTGACTGCAGCGGCAAAGGGAAGCGATATCTATGCTGATGATCACGATGTGTTAAATAAAGCATCAGTTCAGAGAGAAAGTCCACGTCTTACTGCTTGTTTTTGTCCAGATGATGAAGCTAAAGTTTGTTTTAAAGAAGCAGCGCAGTGATACAGAACATCTATGCTACGTGACCGGAACTTCATTGACAGTAGGGCTGCACGATATGAGCAAAACTTGCGATATGAGTGATCAATGTTGCGATAACGATATAATTTGCAGTATATGCACAAATAGTAAAACAACCAAAAACATAATTACCGTTTCATTGCAACAATTTAAAAATTATACTCCAAATGACCCTCGTTGACGTAGGAGGCAAACATCTAACATAAAATAGCTCCATCTGATTGGTCAACAATGTGAAAGGGTCCATCCAATTGGTCAAATGCATACATGAATTTATTTGATTCGTTAAATACTTCAAGCTGCCATAAGATTGTTTTAGCACATTTAAGGTAACCATTTATTGCGATTTTTTGCTGACTTTTGCGATATGGATATTGCACTGCTTGATATTGCGATAACGATAAATTTGTGGTATATTGTGCAGGCCTAATTGACAGGCGTGCGTTATCACTTTTTAATGCACTCCCAGCAGCCAATCAGAATCAAGTATTCACCCGGACCTGTGGTATAAATATTTTTTAACACCAGGGTAAAAACGTTGATGCTGTTTTTTGTTTCTGTTAATGTCAGTGTTGGATGTTTTTCTAAGTGTTTGTTTGCTTCTAACTTTGGATCCATCTGAACTGTCACAGCATTTGCTGAGATCTTTCAATCAGAGGATTTCTGTTCTTCAGAAAAACTGGACCTCAAAAGACCAGTTCCTCTGAAAAAAAACCCCCACAGATCCAGAGATAGTCACAGCAACTTTGATGGTTCGTTTGGGGAAACGAGTCTTCCAAAAGATCGAAGCGATGGCGTGCTGCCGCATCAGATGCTGCAGGAAGTGATGTCCATCAGCTTTGCTTTCAGAGGAGGAGACAATCTGTAAACTTCCGGTTTGAACCCCTGTCCGGCCTACAGTCATTCCCACAGTCTGATTTTGTTTGACTTTGTCCCACAGAAACTCAGTTTGTCTGAGAACAACAAACCCAATGGGGTCCTTTTGCTGCATTTGATCAAACGATGCAACGTGGAAACACAAAAATCAGTGTCTGTATTCAAATCCTCCTCCTCCTCCTCCTCTCAGAGGAAGAGTTCGGTTTGTGTCTGGTCATGAGTTGCCGTACGCGGGACAGTGACAGAGCCTGCTGGCTTTCCCGGCGTCCGTGATCGGGCGGATGGCGTGCCAGCATCTGCTGAGAGAATGATCAGCACGTGCAGCCGGCGCATGTTTAAACACGTCAGAAAATAGCTGCACACATGTGTTTGGAGGGGGTCATAACATAAAGTCTGCATGACGGACAGACTAAAAATAGTAGGAATCTCTGCAGCAGCTGCTCTTTCTGGGGTTAATCCGTCCCGAATAACAGGAATATTTCAGCTTTATTAACAATAATCCACGAATGCGATTGAGATGCTTAATATGTTTGTGAGTTTGGTTTGGAAAAATGGTTGAAAGATTGACTAAGTGATCTAATATTAAGAGAAAAAAACAATAATAAGCAACAAGCTGAAATTGTTTTCATGCTTTTCTCGTTTATGTTTGGATTTCATGTATTACAGCTCAGATGCTCCAACTTTCTTTGGTCATAAATGTGCATTTTTGACAAAAGAAGCGATTGAGGAGTCCTCATTTTTCTTTGTTTTGTTTGTTTTTTGGGGAATAAAATGCTCAAAAGCAGCCTTAAAAGATAACTCTTGTTCATTGGAAGACCAAAATCTTCCAGATATGGCTCATTTTTAGAGAACCACGCCCAGCCCACCCAACGCCTAGAGGGACAAAGATAGGGTTTTGACGTTAGCGCCCTGCCCGACCTGGAGATGTGACTTACCCCAAGTCAGGCCCTGCTCATGACCTCTAGGACACGTCTGACCCCAGTCCCAAACACAACCCAGTTTGGGCTTTGAGTCTCCTTGCTTGGAGTAGAAATGCATCTCTAGTTTGGACTGTAAATCTGCTTAATTTTTTTTTTAAATTTATGCTAGAAATATGTGCATTGATGTGTTTTTGCATGGGAGAATCAGGAGTCAATTTTCATGGAGAATGTGACAAATGTCTCTCTTAATTTTGACAAATTAATTTAAAAATGAATATAAAAAATGATTTTTAAAAAGGAATAAGTGACTTTTCTAAAGTATTTACAATCAATAAACAATCATACTTGCGATTGCTGTGATTAAATAAAATGTATTTCCACTATTTATTCCATGTGGGATAAAAACAATAATAATAAAAAACATTCCAGCCTTTAAATGAGCAGATTAAACTTTAGTAACTGATAATATCATAGAAACAGAATCTAGCGGCGTTATTGGACGGCAAGAGGCAGCAGCGAGCTGCTTTTCCGGTTTTCTGACCAATCAGTTTAAAGGAAAACAGGCTGTCGGAGGGGGCTCATCTCCCCCTCCTCTGTGCACGCGGCGGTGCTTCAGGTCGACTGGAAGGGAAGACGAGCCTCCATTAAAAAAAAGTCCTGTCCGGCTGCTAGCTGAGAATGACAAATGCGCAGTCCTCACGTAAAAATGTATGTTTTTGCTGACCTGAACGGTCTCAAAAACTAGAATAAAAACAACTTACATGATAAAATACGATTGCGGTTGTTTAAAGTGTTGCGTTTTTATATAAAAAGTACGTGTTGCCACAGAGCAACAGGTGATCCGTATTCCCGGGCTGTACTGTGATTGACAGCCCGATGAGCCAATCAGGTGGCAGAGCAGGGAGCAGTTCCTCCAATGGGGTTCGTCCGCAGTGCTTTTCACTGGGGTGTTGTTCTGCGCTCACACAGAAGCGGTGTTTTCGGCGGAGCGGCTCGGAGGACGGATACACGGACGAACAACGAACGGACGGACGGTTTTTCTGGTTCCTCCTGCTGCGTTTTCCACTCGCCGTTGCTGTAACCGGACAAGCGAGTCGGAGGTATCGATCGTAGTTGGATTCGGTTCCGTATTCTCCGCACAGGAAGCTCGAACTGGTAGGTACGGAGGGATTTTTGGACCGGGGTCGAAATGCACTTGTCATCCTGAGCAGAGTTGGTCCGGGTTAAGGTGTGCTATTGGGCCGAAATCCTGCCAAATCGTGACAAACCTATTCCAATGAAGTTATAGAAACTAGTTTAGTGTCCAGTTGTGGTTAAATAAGGCCAGTTTTGACTTGAATTTAAGGTTATAGAATTGTTTGTTTGTTTGCTTAGTTATTATATTCAGCATTTTCCCAGCTTCATCTCTCTGTGGTTTATGGGTTTGGAGCTAAATGTAACAATCAGGAAATCTAGTCTTTTGGGCTAAAATGTCTAAAAATAGATCAAAGTAAAGATAAAATCTTTTTGTTGAGGTTCAGGTTGTTGTATTTACTGTTGGCCGCTCTGGAAAGTCTGTGATCTATAGATAAGTTTATGTTTTTGTCGTGAACTTGTTGCACAGAGAAACAGATTTTTTTGTTTGCCACATAAATCACAGGCTGACACTTTATTTTGAAATCTGCTGGGATTTTTCCTCCCAAAACGACCGCTTTCATTTTCACAGCCAGCAGCTCACATGTGTTTATTTTTAACCAGGTTTACGTGAGACGCTCTTGTTTTGATAAAAATCTTTTCTGTGACTAACCTGTACAAAAATATCTTATTTTGAAAGTGTGTGGCATTTCCTGTCACGTGATTGTGTTTGCTTTTGGTGGAAATTACTCATCTTCTGCTGACGTTTGCGGTTCTGTTCTGACTCGCTTTTGCCTAGTGGACTCTTCCACGTCTGACCTCGTCACTGTTTTTTTTTTTTTTTACAAAAATAAACTTTTCATTGGAACCAAATCTCCCTGAAAGGTTGATGCAGCGTTTTGAAGATGAAGGACTAGTCAAACATCAGAGGTCATTTTGTTTTTGCTTCTGGTTGTTTGTTGGTTGCTCCAGAAGCTAGACGTCATAAAAACTCTGTAAATTGGACTCAAGCGTTGTTGTTTTGGACCAGCTGTGGCCTTCAGGCTGATGGATCTTCAGGAATCAGGCGACTGACACGTAGTTTGCCTGATTCCTTGTGGTCTCGACGCTGCCGCCCCCTCGAGTCCCTGTTTTCAGCAGAGTAACTGTGGTTGTGCTTTCAGGTTCGAGTCCTCTGAAGAACCCCTTTGGACCGCCTCAGTCCTCTCTCTGGCCCCATGTGGAAAGATGGGGAATGGACTGTCTGATCAACCCAAGTACTTGTCCAACATGTCCTTCTTCCAGTCTTTTCACGTCACCATTCTGGGACTAGACTCTGCCGGAAAGACCACCATTCTGTACAGACTCCAGTTCAACGAGTTTGTCAACACCGTTCCCACCAAAGGGTTCAACTCCGAGAAGGTCAAGCTGTCGCTGCCCGGCAGCAGGACTGTAACCTTCCACTTCTGGGACGTTGGCGGTCAGGAGAAGCTCCGCCCGCTCTGGAAGTCGTACACACGGTGCACAGACGGCATCATCTTCGTGGTGGACTCTGTGGACACGGAGCGCATGGAGGAGGCAAAGACGGAGCTCCATAAAATCGCCAAGAGCTCCGAGAACCAGGGCGTGCCCCTGCTGGTGGTCGCCAACAAGCAGGACCTGAGGAACTCTCTGAGTCTGGACGAAATCGAGAAGCTGCTGGCGCTGAAGGAGCTGGGCCCCGCCACGCCCTGGCACCTGCAGCCGTCCTGCGCCATCATCGGAGAAGGACTCGGCGAAGGGCTGGACAAACTCCACGAAATGGTCCTGAAGAGGAGGAGGATGCTGCGGCAGCAGAAGAGGAAGAGATAACCTGCAGTGGGGGGTGGTTCCCGCCGTTTAAAGGGATGGAGAACATTTCCTCGCGGTGGATTTTTAGCGCTGAGTTTTATCAGCCGAGCCGGAGCGTCGGGTTTTCCGGGTCTTGGTGGTACGTCGGACAGGAAGTGAACACGGAGGAGGTCGGGATGAGGATGAAGGTCGCAGACGGGTGTGGTCAAGTTGGAAAGCTCTGAGGACTGCAGGTGGAGGAGGGCAGAAGACGCTGTTGAAAGGACGTGTTTTTAGCTGCTGCTCTGAATATTACCAAAAAGAAAAAAAAGATGGAAATGCTTGGAGTTGTTGAAGGATCAAACGGAACAGATGAGGACTTTATATCACTGTTTTATATGTTAAAAGAAGCTGAAACACTGGTCTGTCTGTAGTGAAAATAGTATTATTGTAGTTCCATCTGTCTTCTGTTTCCTGGAAGCACTTTAGTCATCACCCTGTATGGAGTTTACAGATCAAAACATAGTTTATATCGTTTGCTTTTTACAGATCAGTCGATCTCTGCAGCCGCTTCTTCAGGCCTTCATGCGTTAAATAAAGTTGAGAGTGATTATGAGTTTGGGTCTCAGCCTCCTCAGATGAAACGGGCTGTGCTGGAATGTCTGTCCCTCTCGAGCCGCCGCGCTCGGTCGACCTTTTAGAACCGGTGCAGGACGGGTTCTGTGAAAATTCTGGAATATCTGTGGCGATCAGAGGAAACAAGGCTGAGGCTTTTCCTGGAGGCCTTTTAAAAAAAATGCGGTCAGGCCGGTCGGCGGGGCCGAACTCACCACGCCGCGCCCCTCCGCTGTTGACATTCTTTTGATCGTAACTCTTCAGCCGTTCGTTGCGGTTAATGGGATTGAAAAGTATGTTTGTTACAACTATAAATGTCCTTGCAATAAAGCACCCCCCCCCCCCCCCCCCCCGTTGGATGTCCGACCTGCTTACCTTTCATTTGCAGAAACTTTTTTGTAATTCCCAACAAACTAAACGCTCATCAAAGTCTCTCAGCAAATGTGTTTGACCCCCCCCTCCTACCTTTATATATTTAGACAAAACATTTTAAAAAGTTTGTTTCTTTTAACCCCCAAATCAAAGAATAAGTATCAAATACATGACTGTACACCCATGTATTCATCTATAAACATCAGTGTACTTGTCTTATTTTAATATGACGTCGTCCGTCCGTCATCCGGACTCGTCATTTGTCCTCAGAGCCAACAGGTCGGGGCAGCAGCCGGTTCTAGAAAAACCGACGCACAGTTTTCATGATCCAAATCCTTCACCTTGATGTGAGTTATGACGGAGCAGAAATCCTCCTCTTCCTCCTCTTCCTCCTCTTCTGAGCGTTAACAGATGGGCAAAGTGCTGCTGGGAACGCCTCGTTCTGTCAAACGTGGATGACGGGCTGTTTTCGGGAGGCCCAGGTGCCTCTTCCTCACCCGTTTGCCGAGGAAGGAAACGCTCGGGGGCACAAAGGCCTCCTCGCACTCTTCCTGATCCTGCTTTCCTCTCTCCTTTCTCCTCGGGCCGCATTAATGAACCATGGAGGTGCAGTTAGTAAACGCATGTTTACTTCTGAAGCTGCTTTTCTTAGATAAAATCGCAAAGTGCTTCTCAATCGTAAAAGAAAACAAACAGAAACGGGAAGTAAAAAAAAAAGAGACTTCACGTGGATTATGTGACGATAAAACCCGTTTTACAATCAGCAAAAAGCTCGATCTGTCATGAGGACATGAGCAGCGCTTACCAAAGACCATCTCACGTGTCGGCAGACACCTCTGGTTTCATAGCAGGTCTTCTGAACAGTTCCGGGTTTTTGGTTTGTGGAGTTCAAGCGTCAAGACGAAGAGGAAAGGGTTAAAGGTCAACAACGTCTGCAGGGGTTTGTCCTTGTACGGCTCTAGAAACTAGAAGTAAAACGTAAAAATGGGACTAGCGAGGACAGCAGAGAACTTTTACGAGCAGGTCTATGGGTTCCAACTGAAAGCTTGGCCCAGCAGACGTTTTCATGAGGTTTTCTTAAAACAAGCAACGAATCTAAACGAGAGGACATGCAATCATCTCCAGAATCGTGCTTTTTGATCGAGCTCAGAGGTGTTTGATTGAAGGGAAGGGGGTTTTTGTCTTCGGGGACAAAAATGAGCGTTTCTGTCTTCTGACTATTCAAGTAGAAATGTTTGCTGAGTCACTGATTGAACGTGAGTGCAGAGCCTTCAGCTCCTCTCCTGGTTTCATGTCCAACTGGAGCTCCTGCAGACGCTCCTCTGCAGACGCTCCTCTGCAGACGCTCCTCTGCAGACGCCTGAGGCAGGATGCAGGTCGGCCGTTTCAGGCTGGGCTCCATTCCGCTGCACAAAATGTTCCCCGTCTGAGAACACAATATTTTTTTTTCAAACTGGATGACGCAGCTGGGAGGTGGGAGGAGCCGCTGGTTTCCGTGAGGATCGGCACGGTCAAAGGTTTTCTTTTTAACGATATCTTTGGGGTTGCTCAACGCAGTCACACCCTTGAAACTCTGGTTATCAGGCGGAGCATGGAGGCCCGTATCTCGCCGTAGGTTTGTGTTATCGCTCCAGAGTCACAGCTTCCCCCAGTTATTCTTGGAAGTGGTCACAGAGTGTCAGAGGCCTCGCCTTTCAGCGTTTAAAACGACTGGGAGGAGTTGTTCAGAGATGACTCTTACATGGTTTTTCAATTCGTTAAAGTCTGTTAACATCTCACTGACTTATAATCTGGAAACTAAACATTCTTGGTACTTAATTATGAAAAAAAGGAGAAATTTGATGAAAGGAATCTGGAAGGTTTCCAAACTAAGAGCAAAAGCTGGGATGTCAATAATGTTGATTTATTTGTCTTAAATGTCAAACTTTTACATGTATTTGTAGGTTTAGATCTAAGCGAGGACGTCTGTTATTTTATGCAGGAAACTTTGATGAAACATGTACTTTTTAAAGTTGCACAAGAAGCAAAAAGGGAAAATCTTTTTTGACGCCACAAGGTTGGAGATCATAACTTTTTTACTGAAACTGCTGTAAAACCTTCATGTTGGTCCATTCATGGCTGGACCTGCTGCAGAAGAGCCTTTTGTTCTGAGTTCTGATGGAGAACATTCTTCAGGATTTTAATGGGATTCCAGTGACGATGGCAACCCCAGACCACCATGCTACCTCCCCCATGTATGACTGTTGTGCTCTGGTGACCGATCCTAAAGTTTGACTTCCGATGTGACGTCATGTCGAGGCAGATGAGTTTTTTTCTAGACGTTTCAGTTTATTTTGTTTTGTTGAAGTAGTTTCTTTATCCTAACAGCAATCAGGAGGGGGAACTTACTTAGTCAGGTGGAGCCAGTCAGACTTTTTTCCCTTTCTAAATGCAATCATCACGTATCAACTACACTACATGTGGGTCATTTTTCCGCTATATTGACATTTTTTGTGATAAAAATAAAAGTAAAGTAAAAAATCAGTAAGAAGCTTTTTGTACACAATTAAATTTTCGGTTTTCATTTTTGAAACATGAACTTGCGCGAATTTAAAATGAACCATTTTTCATGATGATACATTTAAATCAAACTATAACTTCAGACGCAGCAATGAATGCGTCTGTGTACGTATGCAGGTGTGCATATATGCAGGTTTGCATGTGTACAGGTGTGCAGGTTTGCATGTGTACAGGTGTGCATATATGCAGGTTTGCATGTGTACAGGTGTGCATGTATGCACTTCAACCCTCATGAAGCCTCTTGTGTTCCGGCAAACCTTCACCAGACTCTGTCAGGGTTCGGTTCTGCAGCAGAACTGAACCGCAAACCCGTCCAGAGCGTTCAGGCCAGTTCTGGGGTTCATTCATCCTGTTGTGCATTGAAAATGGGAACACTGCAGTGTGCACCCCGCTTAGTTTCATCTTTCCTCCCCGCTCTGCGGGGAGAGCGTGGCCTATTTACATGTGAATTCCTGAGGCAGCGGCGCTCGGAGCAGACGGCGAGGCCACCTGCAACCAGAGGACGGGGGAAGCGGGGGAGGACGCCACCGCGTGAGGAGGATGAGGAGGGAACAGATACAAGAAGCTGCTTCATCCCCTCTAAGGCCTTATTCAGGCAGCTCTGCAACAACAGACAAAAATACCTGAATATTCCTTCAGCTCGTAGAGAAATCTGTAAATCCCAAACTGCTGTTTCTCAATCCTTAGAACAAGATTTAAAAAAAAAAAGATTTTTCGTACCGTACCAACGAGAATGAAGTCGCTGTTCCCTCCTGTCACAGAGAAATCACTTCTGGGAGGGTAAAGTTGCTTCCTCCAAACCTCTGCCACCGTTTTCCATCCAAACTCTCCATGGTTGGTTGACTCAGATTTCAGTTTTCTTTTGGTCACTTGAATCTTTTCAGGTCAAACTGTTTCTTTGTTTGGAAATGTGTTTTAACACGTTCGACCTCGCAGAACATCCAGTTCTGATGGTCTTAGTGGATCTGAGCGACTCACACAGGTTCAGATATCTGATTCACAGACGGATTATGAGACGTCAGGCAACAAGCAAAGATGTCTGATCAGCTTTAACAGGAAATGGAAATGTGATACCAAGACATCTGCACCAAACAGATGTGTCCAGCATCCAGACTTTGATTCTTCCCAAAACAAAATAGCATTTAGAATTGTTCCTGAGCATCGTCTTGAAGTCCCTGGACAGTCTCAGAACTTTCCTCCAGTCCTGAAATTTAAACACGTTTAAAACATTTGAAGCGACATATGACCGATTAGGGACCAAACTGCCTGCGAACTTTACAAAACTATTATTGGGTTGCTAATTTGGTGCAAGTTAAATGTCAATGTTTATATACGTCATTGAAACTTTATGCCTTCACTTGACTTTTTGGAGTTTAGAAAAAAACTTTAGGAAACATCATTTCTAACAAACTTGCATTTTCTTTGCCTATCTGGGCAGATTGGGTGAGTTTTTATTCATGGTTTTTGTTGTCTGGCTGTTTTACTCTGTTTTAACTAGTAATTCAAACTGTTATGTTTATTTCTTTCTGCACCATGAGTTAGAGTTTGGTGGAGGATGATGACCAACCCCTTGTGCGGTAAACATCGTATGTCCCAATACCAGAGACAGAGTTCACAACATATGAGTTCCTGCGCTGTAATGTGACACATGTCTGGGTCATTCATGTCTTTGTTATGAAAATTTCAAGGCCCATGGGTTAAAACTTCAGAGTGATGTGCGATAAATTAAAAAAAAAATATTAAGTTAGATCAACTTATTAAATTGAGTTGAATAGACTTAATAATTTTAGTACATTTAATTCAATTAGGTGTTACCAATTGAAGTGACTCAATTAAGTTGGATCAACTTTTTTTTTTTTTTTTTTAGAGTGCAGTTGAATTTTTCTTTTAGGAGTCGTCAGAAAATTACTAATTTAAAATGACAAACATTTGTGCCCCATCTACCTTAACCTGCAGGAGTTTTCAGTGTTAGTAAATAGGTTTCAGTTCTAAAGTCTCTTTTTATTAACATTGTATTTAAAAGACAGACGTATAGCTTTATTAGAATTATTCCAAACTTTGACCTCACAGTTTTCTTTCTCCACCAGTGAGTGTCTCCATCTTTGTCGTCTCTGCTTTACAGTATATTCCCCTTTGCTCAGCTCACTGTGGGCAGAACAAGATAAAAAAGGCATGTGCACGGTCACATGCATGTTGGGAACAATTTTCAGAAAAGTTGCTGTAATGTAACGTAAACTACAACAAACTTTGTCAATTGACAGTTTGTGCAGAATTATTTCAGGCTTGAAAATAAGCTATAGGGCCATTTTCTCTGTAAAATACATCTGAGTGTCATCTGCGTACAGGATATTCTCCTTTTCATGTAGGTGTCTGAATGTCTTTGCTACAGCTACTCTATTTTCCTTTTTTAACTCGTACTGCCCAGAGCAAATAGGTGAGAACTGAAAGCCTTTTGTTTTGAACAGATGTTATTGTTACAATAGAGGGTTATGGAGCTTTGCACACAAGAGGTGTATATTTGTATAAAACCATTTTGAATTTGAGGCTAAACTTTATTTTCTTATCTTTGCATGAATTTATTTTTGGACCAGAGGTGAGAGAGGGATGTTAGGGATGGTCCAACTAATTTTAGATGTCAAACAGGCTAGACTTGATTAGAATTTCGTTACTTGACAACTTGCACAGATATGACTGTGGCAACGACAGCCAACTGAAAATGCTAACAGGAACACAACTTATTACACAAAAAGCAAAGGTTAAAAACTGAAACCAATGATGTGTCACGTAATGTTTTTATTCTGAGAGATGGGCGTGGCTAATGTTGACAACGGAATTGAAGTACGAGGAATTGAACAGTTAGTGATGCAACGCAGTCATCTGAACTGATAGACATGTTCAATAAATCTCACGTATGATCATAAATCTGTCGATGGTTTGCATCTTTCAGGTGTTCAGAGGCTGGATGTTTACCCAGAATGCAACATTCTACCCTTTATCGAACCTCATAGCAATTCTTCCAGAATATTTTTGACAGTTGTCAAAAGATCAGGATTTGTCCAATGCTGTTATTGTTGGATCTCTCGAAGGGATTTTCCTTCCAATACTGTTAGGCTCAGAGTTTGTTGGTAAAATTCTAAATGTAAAACCGTCTGTACTTTGAGTTTGAACGTTACAGAAGAATCTGATATAGAACTGAACACAATAGCATAGCTCTGTAAGTGGGGATAAGGGTGTGATTACTTTGTAAATGTCTATGGTGTTGACCTCAGAGACTTACTGAACAGCCGTCGCACCCCCACGTCCAGACACCCCCACCCCCACCCGCCAGCCAGGGCATTGTGAGGCACAGAGCTGTGAAATCTGCCTTTGGTCTTGTTTGGAAAGCGGGGATTACGGCGAGTTTGGACTGCGGTTCCCGGTGCTTCATGTTTGCAGACCAGAACTGAGAAAATGAAAAGCCTGACCGTTATTTTAAGGAACAAACTTCAATGTTCTGATTTATGAAAAAAAATTAAAAAAGTGGTACATCGAGGAGAGCAGCAGACCTGCAGCGAGGACGGTTCCCACGTCAGAAGCCTCATAGAGCGGCCGTCTGGATGCTTGCAGGATCATTGAAATTCAAATCAGATGCTGTGATTCACCTGAAAGCCTCGGCGCTGCTTCAAGCCCCCAAACGGCAGAGAAGAGGCGCATGTGTGAGTTCACGCCGAGGTCACACCTTCTCCCTTTGCATGTTTCACTGCTCACAAGCAGCAAAGTGATGCAGATGGATGAGACCGAGGTATGAGATGCTTCATGGAGGCGTGTGATGGTCATCACTTTAGCAGGAGGTTAGCGGCGTTTAAGGAAGAATTTATTCACAGAGGAGGAAAGGAAAATAATCCCAGACGCAGGTTTGAAAGATGAACTTTAAAGGGTCACCAATTCAATTCTGTGCTTTTGTTTGACCCTTTGAAGGATTTAAATCAGAATTAGGTATTTAGTATTAATCACAGATTTAAGAATTAACTAATGTGATGAAGTGAAAAACTGAAACATGAAATCAAAGATAGAGAAGAGGGAGAAAACTGCAGGAAGGAATTCAGGTAATAGAATCTTTTGGCTCATTTTATTTATATTTTTATAGTATTATTTCTATATAAACTGAGCTGCTCCAGTTCTACCTTTAAAGATCTTCCTGTGGAGTCTAAGTCAGTGAATGTGTTTTAATAAGCTCACAGTGGATGGACAGAGTAGTTTTAAGGTGGACTAAATGTAAACATCCATCAGGAATAATGCTTTAACATTTGTAAAAGTTATTGCTAAATAAGGGGCGGAGTTAGATCGTTTTATTGGGGGGGGGGGGGGGGCAGAAGACTTTGGTAGGGTGGCAATGCTTAAATGCAATGCTTAAAGAAGCTTTGACAATAATGATACTTTTATTGACTCAAAAATTCAGGGGGCAAGTGTGGGCCAAAGCTTTTTCCTGGGTGGGGTAGCTGCCTGCCTCCCTGTGGCTCCGCCCATGCGGTGAGCTTTTAAAAAAGTTTAAATAAAAGCAGATTTGTTCTATTCATGGAGGCCAATAAAGTCTTTTTCCTTGGAAGGATACACTTTCTTTAATCCAGAAAAGTCAGATTATTGGTTCATCCGATGCTGAACCAAGAACATTTAGTTAAAATTGTGTCTTAACTGCAGACTTAAGTTTGTCCCTCCTGGACACCATACCCCCTGACTACCAGTAATGCAAATTTATCCTCTGTAGAGGACATTTTTCAATCTGAATATCTCCCAACCATTGCACTCTAGTGAATGAACTCCTTCTGGCTTCTACACAGGACATTTGGAGCTTTTCTATAATCCCACATGTGAACGGGTGGAACTCTGGGATTTGTAGTTTTCGTGGATTTAAAGAACTTGACAGCACAACATTTTTTCTGGTAGTCAGGAGGATAAAGCTCCATCCCCTCGCACTTCACCTCAAATCAAGTTTGTCTTATTGGAACCACGTGGTTCCATAATTGAATCAACCCCTGGTTTCCCGTCAAGCCCCGCCCCCTCGCCTGGGTGTAAACAACACGAGTGTCCCTGGACGCTGCCGGGGGTCTTGAGGGGTTTTCTTTGTGAAGAAAGAGGTGGATGATGAAGAGGGCCCTCTTTGGAGAAAAGGTGGGGGCAGCTTCGTTGCCTTCATTGGCAGAAGCTCCTGCCTTCATGAAGCTCAGGATTTCTGAACGGAAGTGTTGTAAAAAAAAAACAAACTGCTGAGCTTGTGGTTGTCCCAAAAGCTGCACGGGGGTAGAAGATAAGAGAACAGAAACTCAGGAACGTCTGGAGACAGCGGAGGACATCACAAAAGCCAGGATTTGGTTCTTCCAGAAATCTTATCAGCTGTCTCCTGCTGCTGTGTCAGAGATGTGTGTGAACCCATCAGGTTTCTGTGAGAACCAGCCTCCCACACAGTGGGTGAGGCAAAGTGGGTGGAGATCTGGGTTATGTCCTTTTGCCCCCGGGGTCATAAATCAGAGCAAATTAAAGTCAAACACATGTGTGCTCCCAGCCCCGTCTGGCAGGAGAACGTGGGATGTTTTTACCCAGAATCACGTGAGCCTTCATCCAAATGAAAACGGTTCAGGACTCTTCCTCACGTTGTGCAGAAACTGCATTCATTCATGAATGAAGGGCAGTTTTCTGAGGTCCCGCCGGACGTCTGTGACCTCGTTTGTGTCCGAACGCCGCAGAGACAAGCCGGAGGATTTTGCTCTTCTGTTTATAGCAGCTGACAGCCTCCTCTTCAGCAGGGTTCATCCGCAGAAGCAGAAATTACACGGAGCAAACCCTCAAAGAGGTGATCGGAGCATCATAAATGACAGAAAATTAAAGCTTCCATTCCCACACGCTGAAGGGATTTCTGCTGATTTCTGTCCAACCATCGCCATTAAAAGCCTAAAATTGAACATAATCCTGTGAATTTCACAATCTGATTACACTGTAATTCTATCAAACTGGTGTTTTTCTGAAAGAGATCACTCACAGTAAGTATTTCTACAGCTTCGTGGTGAGCAGCTCATCATCAGAAGGAGACAAAAATGTCAGGAAATCCACCAATTATCCACCAAAATACATCTCTATCATGATTAGTTAAAGTAAATCTGCATTACTAGAAATCTGTCATGAATTTACAGTGGATTAAAACATAAACTTTCTCTATAGTTCACATCAGAATCAAACAGTAACTTTTCCTTTTCTGTCATGTTTAGTACAATATTCTTTTTTGTCATCAGAAATAATCTTAGGCTAGTTTAGTAAGTTGGCAGGACATTTGAAGACATGGAGAACATGACGCTCTGCTGAAAGAGTTAGCAGCCACCATAAATCAAGGAACATCTTCACTTTGAAAGTCTCAGCTTTTAAACAGAATTTGGTTTGAAAACAACTTTAAACACACTCTAAGCTCCATGTTGTGTGTCAGAAACGCCTCAAATCCTTTTCTTGACTGAAAGACTGTTTTAGTTGCATAAAAGGATCGAGTGGATTTCAAAATGTTCTTATTTTGTTGTTGTTGCTTTTTTCTGTCTGCTTTTTCTCTTCTCAGGATCTCACACGCCTGCTGTAGTCAGCTGTCATGTGACTCGTGTCACAGTTGATAAACTCATCTTTTTTCAAACAGAAATCAAAAAAGTAGGACTGGCTTTGGAAAGGGTTCAAATCCCTCTTTTCTGCCGATGACAAAGGCTGGAAACACGTTTTTTGGCGTAGAGCAAGCCCGCTGTGACAGACCGCTTAGGAACGGATTGCTCTGAATGTGATGAAGGATGCTTATCATGGAGGCATAACAAGAACTCCCTGCACCTCCTCCTCCACCTCCTCCTCCTTCCAGGAGGTTTTGTCCGGCCTCTTATCAAGCTCACTTTTTTGCTTGTGCTCCTTTAACTCGAGTCTTTCATGTCAGACTCGTGAAGTGCTTGACACAAAAACACCAGACAGTCAGACGCACTGACTCCAGCTTCTGCAGGTTCAAATCCCGTCATGGCGTCTCACATGACTGCAGTGCTGAGCTGGAGGGAGGAAGTTCCACCTTCAGGTCCGACTTGACCCCTCCTCATGAGACCGACCCAACGACTTTACGCAGTAAAAGCAGAGTCATCCCAGACCGTTAGCAGCTCAGTGACCTGGATGAAGCTGAGGCAGCTGGAACGACCTAATCTGACGTGAGCAGTGAAAATATCAGCTGTAATCTCTCTTCTAGTGGGAGAAAAAGTGGAGCCATGAATCCACTGCTGACAGCAAACAAAGACGCTTCTTAATTCATCTCATTATTTAAGAAAACATTCAAAACCTGCTTTATGCCTGCAAATATTTGCACACCTGTTTATATTTAACTTTTTATCAATAAACATGTAAATAAAATACTATATCTAATATCTAAAATAGTAAGTCAATACATTATAAATTGATGCTTGTGATTATTTTGGTATTTTGTCTTTATATCTTGTTGTTTTTTTACTGCTTCATTTATAGGAAGATGAGCAGTTTCATTATGCCTTATTGCAGGAATTGTTTGTACCTGGATCACTTTCTCTGAATCAGACATTAAAAGCAAAATCTAAACCTTAAAACTTCCCACCAGAGGAGTTTTGCAGATAAATTATTTTTTCTGACTCCGGCTAGACCTGAGTTTTTATGCAAAAAGTCAACTAACTAGTTAAAGTTTAAACATTTGTTATTAAATGGGATCCTACTTTTTCAAATAAATGTTTTAATCTGTCATATTTAAATAAAAACCCAGATTTAGTCAGACATCTGCAGCTCTCAGCTTCGCCTCTGCAACAAGCCACCATGCTGTCAGAGGCGGGTGGTGTTTCTGTTTACGGCTCTCAATACTCCATAATATTTTGGTTGATTTATTAGTAAAAAACAAGGAGATGTTCTTGTTCAAATAGCATAATTTTCCTTTTACATAATATCTTTAATATCCTCTAACTTCTAGACTCTGAATCTGAGGTTGTCTGATTTGACTAGTTACTTTTTTACTTCAGCATAATGTTTGAAGGACAACATTTTCCTGAAGTGATGTTATCGTGAAGAGTTCTGGCAGCCCCCCCCCCAGCTCTGCACGGATCAGGTTGATGGCACAGAGTGAGGCAGCTGGAGCCCCCGGGGGCTCGTCCGTGGAAAATCACAGAGTGCTGAGTCAGCGTTTTGTCCAAAAGCGTGCACTGACACGCTGCAGGTAAATATAACCATGTTTGGGTTTACTTTGGGTTGTTGTGTCTTCAAAGCAAACACATAACTTTAACTATATTTATTCTTTCAATTGCAATTCATCTTGATTGTCTTTTATGAAAGCTGTTCTTATTGCAGTTTGTTGAATGAATTCAGTTTAAAACGTTGTTTTGCTGGTTTGCAGTGATTCAGGGACAGACGGATGACATTCCTCTGCTTTGTTTTTCCTCACAAACCTTGAACAAAGTTCCCCCTTTGTGGTCGGACAGGTTTCTTTACGGAAGGTTTTTGCTAAACAAGGTTACAGATTAGGAACCCAAACGGAGACAACAAGAACATGAGACGGAGGCTGAGGAAGAGGAAAAGGCAGCGCAGCTGGAGATTTAGAAATAGAAATGTTGAACAGAAACCATAGAAAACTGAATGAACTTCTTTGTGTGCATTTCTTCTGAGACCAAACTGATAAAGTTCCTTTTTTCTTCTTTTCTGTTTCAGTGTGAGCTGAAATCTGAGCGTCCCAGAGCCAGATCCCAGTTGAGACACTGGAGCTTCATTAGTAATCTATCTTTGTTGTAATGAAAAAAAAAATCCCGGCACAGAGCAGCTTTGTCTGCGAGCAGCGTTTGATATTCTGCAGCTCAGGCTCCTGAAAGAAAAGACTTCAAAAGTGGGCAGAGTCCACCTTTAGAGGAGACACACAGAGCATTGTTCTGCACCGCCATGCCGCCTGATTACCAAACTATTGCAGCCTGAAAATCCAAAAAGCTTCAAAACTCTTGATCCGCTTGTGAAATGCAGAAAAAGTAGAGCAAAAAAAAACAAAAAATGGAGTCGAAACAGAAGAAGAATCGAAATCACGAGGCTTTAACGTGTGGATCAGATGCGCTCTGTGCCTCCTGACCGTGGGACTTGAACCTATTGGAATCCCAAAACTCTGTCTTTGTGTCACAACAACAGAAACAGATGGACTCCTGAAAAGACGAGTGGGAGCTCCTGCTGTGAACGACATTCTCATGTTTATTGGAATTATGCCCCAACCTGATGACACTAAATAAAATGACATCAAATACCCTGATCCATAAATATATAAATAAACCAATAGGGAGGTTTGGACAGCATTGGTCCTCTCTTTCCATCACATCACAGTCGTACTCAAGCGGCTTGACCGGCTGCCCGTCACCAACCGGATCGCAGACAGAAACCTCCGAAGCCAATCACAACCTTACCCCCCAGGCTTCTAGGACCTCCTTCAAATTCTGACCACTCCCCAACCGCAGCGTCACACAGTCACTATGTATATTTTGAGAATTTTCCACGTATGAAATTTCTGTTTTTCGTGATCTCTGTCGTTCATAAGTGTTTCTTGCGTTCGTTGATGTGCGCAGATGTCCGTCCAGGATTCTGGCCGACGGGTCTTTACGTGAATTCGGTTTTGAGCTGTTCAGTATTGTCTGTTGGTTGAGAAATATGCAGTTTACGCGTATTTCACGTAGTTTATACACAATTATTACGTAAATCTTATGCAACTGTGTGTGATTTGTGCAAGACAAACTATTGTCTTTCCATGACCGTCGTACCACCAATGTATAACTTTTATATCGCGTATGCGGCGTACATATCACATTAAAATGAAGCAGGAATCACTATGATGCACAGGTCACATGTTCTACACTGATTTACGTGTTATTTGCGCAGTTCATCTGTGATACATGTGTGAAAACTTCACGCGAAGACCACAACATTCCTGACTTTTTCCACGTATCTTCACGCATGACCAATTTTCATCCGTGCAAAGTGAGCAAAATGTCCGTAGTGGCTGTGGGTCGTCACAGCCTTTAGCTCCTCCTCCTTCCCCCTCCAATAGTTATCCTCCCCGCCCGCCTTGTAACCATGGGGAGCATTTGGTTGCTCTGCCCCCCCCATCTTTGTAACTCCTCCCCCTTGACCTCTGGATGATGGACTCACCTCCTCACACCTACCTACTCTTCCTGATTGCAATTTTGAGCTTTTCTGTTGTACTTTGTTGTGACTGTTCTGCTTTTATTACTTGTGTTTATAAATTTGTGCTTTTATGCTTTTGTGCTGTTCCACAACCTTGCGGTCTGAGAAAATCGCCAAAAAATGCATTACTATTATTATTATTATTATTAAAACCGAGTCGACTGAATAACTCTTGAATATCGTTAATTTTTTATTGAAATTAATTTTAAAAAGTGCAAGAAACTGCAAAAATACAGACAATTTAAGTGTACAAACAAACTACAAGAGCAAATGAATATCAACACAACAAATAACAAATAACTAAAACACAACTTTTTTGCCTCTTTTTTTAACTGAACAAGATATTGACTTTCTTTTCTCTGTAATTCCTGTCATGGAACTGGGTGGGTCAGAAACTGTTTGGGAGCCTCATGTTTGGGTTCAGTCGACACCAGAACACAGTGCTAATGTTTTTGTCCACAATGTTCTACAAGTTCAGCAGCTTTGGACACAATGGTAGCTCCCCACCGGGAGCAGCCGTGACGTGGGTGGATGGCTGGAGACCCGTCCAACCAGAACAGGTGCATCCTGGTCTTACAGGAAGTCTTCAGCGGCGGTCGCTGCACTCTCCCTGACGGAGCAGCACGTGGACAGCAGCAGTTCTGGGAAATGGAATCTTACTGGCTCTGGTCCTTTCTGCCGAACCTGCACACATTTTCAAGACTTTCTCTTTGTTCCTCGTCTGATCAGCTGCTTCAAATCCCAAACTGGGAGTGCTGACAAAAATGTGCCCCTGTCTGTTTTTTTTTTCTTCCCTTAAAGCGGTGAGCGCCAAGGCCAAACATTTTTTTTCACTGAAGCTTGTAGGTTAAAGTGGGATAACGTCTTTTTAGAAATGATGAACTGGACTTTATTGTTCCAGGAGAAACTCTGAAACTGTGATGTGAGCAGAAATCAAAGCCCCTGGAGGCGTCCAGGATGGAAACATGATGCTGTTTGATGGCTGCAGTTCAATGAAGACACTCTAGTGTTTCCCTGCAACTCTGATATGATGTAATAACATTTTCCAGAAATCGTGAAGTCACCAGGCTCACAGGTGCAAGGCTGCATTGTAATTTTGTAGGATTGTTATAATTCATTCAGAAAAACAAAAACACTTAGTTAATAAAATAATTGGACATAGAATATTCTTTACTTTACTCACATCAATTACCCTATCTCTACTGTCAACTATTCAAAACTATTCAACTATTCAAAGTCAGGGTCAACAAAAGCTATTTTTATATAAAAACCGCTCCCATAACCCATGACGTCACCTGATTGACAGGCAAAAACAAAACCATAAGTGGGTCGGTCACAATGAATGGAGATTAATAAGCTTGACTTGATGACGTTTAAATATATGGGTGAATTGAAAACATATGTGGAATTCACCTGTGGGTCCACCTACCTCCCAATAAATGGAACTACATGTCAAAAAACACAAATATGAGCTCCAGTTAAGTCAACATAGGTACAAATCTTTGACAACAAGCTGTAACATGTCTTTTTGATCTGCTGTTGCTCTTTTTGACACTGAATTCAGCTACAAATTGATCCCCCTTGGAACCAGCCCCTACAGGTCTTTTGAGGAACTGCAACATTTGATATTTCTGAGTTTATGTCCAGAACACTGACTGTATGAATCACATGTCACCCATGGAAAATGCCTTGCCTTACTCTGTCACCATGTTGTCGCCCAACATGGTTGGTCTGTCTAGATTTCTATGGCAACCACCCTCTCCAATCAGAAGTGAGCACGTTAGAAGGCCACACCTCATCCACTGAAAGAGAATCTGTCAATCAAAGGCTTTGGATGTTTGACACAAAACCACCTACTTTAATTGAGGCATCTGATTGATCTGATTGATTGAATAACTTCTGGGACCAGCAGGTACTTCCTGTTTGGAACGGGGGGAGGAGTTGCTCAGTCCAGTTCTTACATACTGTCAATGGACCAGAATGGAAGGTGGGGACTTAAGTTGAATGTAAAAATTGATTGACAAGTTTAGAATCGTCAGATTTTCCAAAGGTTTTTATAGATCTTGTTGTATTTTAGTTTAAACTAAATTGTCCTTTTTGTTCTGTGGTTCCAACACCAGACATGGCTGATGGTAGATATTCGCCCCGTTTAAAGCCACGGCAGATTTTCTTGATGAAGAAACTTCTTAAATCTTTGGTTTTGCACACAAGTTTGGTTTGAGATTCAGAACTTAGTTTCTCTAAACGTGCCCATTACTGTGTTTAGCAAACTGACACACAGTATGTATTTAGACCAACAAATGAGTCACTGTGTCTTAACTGAACTCTACTTAACTCCTTTATAATTAAGGCTTTGAAAATCTAATTACAGCTTGACTGTTTGCAGACAAGAACGAAGGAAAGGTTTGAAGGTGACTTATTTCTGGGAAAAGCAAACTTCAGAGGAAACAGACTCTATTCTGTATTTGTCAATAAATAAAACATATGAGTTTGTAGTTTAATAACTTGTGTTTTATGTTCCTTTATGTTCAAGCTGCGTTTATGGTGTGTCGGCTGGATGTACTGTGACGAACAGAGCAGAGAAAGATTCCCTACAAGAGAATATTCAAGTGTAATGACCTCACCAATTGTGCATTACACGGTTATTTTAGTTATTTTTTTAAACTTGTTTAAAACATTAAAAATTTACTGTCCAATTCCTTTATTTTTCATTCTTTCCTCTGCTTATAAACTTAAGACAAAACAGAAACGTAATTTACGTTTTCTTTCACATCCAACCTGCTTTAGCTGTTTTAAACATTTTAGTAAAATAATTACCTTTTTAGTGTTTAAGAGAGTTTTGTCTAATAATGATAATAATAATAATAATAATAATAATAATGACAATAACCTTTATTTAACATGTTTTTATTTACAATAACAGCCTGGGAAATGTAATGTAATGGATCTAGCTAATGCTTTTAAAAGCAGGCTGCTCTGTTGTAATGCCTCTGTTGCCCCCATGTGTCCCTCTCCCAGCAGGGTAAAAGCGGTTGCCCCACTTGCGCCCCTCTCCTTTCCTCTCGTCCTTCTCCATGTTTCTCTTGCAGTTCAAATGCCCACAGACCGTGTGTTCAGGCTGGGGGAGGCGGCCGGGCCGACCCGCCGCCATCACGCTCCTGTGTGCTGGTTCAGACAGCGGGATGAATGGGTTCCACTTCAACACAAAGACCCTCACATCCATGGGGACGGCAGACCCACTTACATTCTAATGAGGTGAGAGTAGGACATGCACTCTGCTGCTCGGTCTACCACCAACCAGGACGCAGGGTGGCTCATGCAACACAGGACTGGAATCTTTACTGATTTTGCATAGTGACTTCAACTCGCTAGATATCAAATGTATTCTATCAGTAATTTACATTTTTACCACCGGGATGTTACACAAGCACAATATGATGTTTTTCCTGCTCAGCCACAGACTGAATTGTGGGTTTGCATAAAGTTTAGATTCAATACGTACGTAATATGACGTCATTCATGATTCCAGCTCATCATAAAATGTATGAATCCAGATGGATGTCTGCAGAACAGAGACAAAAAAAGGACACTTTGCTGCGTTTAAACCAACATTTGACTTTAATCTTTTGACAAAAGCTTTATTAAACGTAAACAATCTGCCTCCTATTATATCAGAATAGCCCAACATTCTAAAATAAACCCTTTGAGAGGCATCCAGAGCCGCTGTGGTTAAAAGCCAAACTGTAGTCTCTTTGTTCATTTGTCTGCATCTTCATCAGCAAACAGTCCTCCATTTCACGGCCGATAACTCGCCATGATGTCACACTGTGAGCACAAAGAGGAGCAGGTTAATAATGAAGCACTTCCTACAGCCTCGTAGTCCTCGCAGGTGCAGTGAGTCAACTACAAAAGCGTAACTCAAAACCCCAAATTAAGGCTCTTGAGGGCAGATATCAGCCACCAGCAATGTTTGTCTGTAACAAAAGGGGATACCAGAGGATTAGGAAACTCTATGTCAACAGGTATTAACTTCAGAAACAGGGTTTTCAAAGGGTCAATGCTTCGATGTATAATATCGCTTTCCTGACGGTTCTTTCATCTCCATAATCACAAAATCAAATTTAATAGCAATTTAGTTTAATAAAGTTATATTTACTTAATATTTGTGAATTTATTGGTAGAAGGATGCTGAGCCTAGAGTTGCCAGAGGAAGACCAAAAAGGAGGTTTCTGGATGCAGTGACATGAAGGTAGCTGGTATTAGCGGAGAGGATGCAGGAGACAGTTAGATGGAGGATTTTATTAACACATGTTCATGCTTTTTTAGGGAGAAGGACTCAGACCAATGCATGCAAAATGTAGGACAATGTGAAAGTTTACTACAGATGCTTTCATTTCTTTTTAGCTGAAATGTTTGGATGGTGCCCTGTGACAGAGCGGCGACCTGTCCAGGGTGACCACTTCACACTAAAGTAGTTGGTGTAGGCTCCAAGCAACCCTGTGACATCAAAAGGGATCAAAGGGCATGGATGGATGGATGGCGATTCTAGTAAAATAAAAATCCAAAGTTCCAGATTAAACAGGTTTACTTTAATTTAATCACTAATTAAAACTAATGGATACTGTCAGGCTTACAACATATACGTAAAGCTGTGTGTCATCGGCATAGAAGTAGACATTAGTGTCAAACTCTAAGCAGATATTCCTATTCACTCTAACGCTATTTCATGATAGAACATTGTAATTGGGTATACGGTCACATGACAGTGATTTGAATTGGGTCTATTTGAAGCTAGTCTTTCAACTGTGACTCTTCCTTGGGCAAACAAAACTTGACCAAACTCCCAAATTTCTGAAAATGAAAAAAAAGGCAAAGCAAAGGCATGTGACATCTGTTTTAGACAATCAGTAAAATGAATACCTGTCAATCAAAGGCCACATTTCCTGTTTGAACACAATTAAGTTCTCAAGTATAACATAACGTTTAAAAAGTTGATCAAATTTCCTCCTAGGAGGTTGTAATATAACTACAGAGAGAAAAACGATTTTAGAACCAGAGTCCACATGTGTACATCAAAGCACCTGGTTTTATTGGCAAAAATGACCCGGCTCTCCTTACTTTCATATTTCAAGCCGCCAGTAATATTTTTTCTTAGTCTGGTTTGCTGTAAATATCTTGTTTAGTCAACCAAGCCTTTAAAGTGTTAGTATAACTGTAGAACCCTTTGCTCCATTCATCAAAAATCATTACTCACATGTCATTTTTAGAAAGTGAGCGACCTTGGGAGCATTTCAGGCAGACTACTCTAGCAGTGTTTTACTCGGTTACTCCCCTAGGGCGGTTCAGTTAATCAGCTCACCTGTTCAGCGTCCTATTTAAGACCAGGTGTGCTGCGTTCGTCGCCCCACCCTCCTCCCAGGTTTCCACCTGTGAGCTTCGTTAGGGGTAGTTATTACCCTAAAGTTTTATGGAAATCTTGTTTCATGGAATTGTACGAAAGCTTATGCCAAACTTAGAGAATGTGAAAATAAATATTTTACTGCATGAGTTGTCTGACTGAAATAAAACACAACACAACATGCTTATAGACACAAATCAGAGTGAGTCATCTTTGATTGATTTGATCTTTGATCAGTCAGAAAACCTGCATGCCAAGGGTTCTCATGCTTCCACTGAAAATACCAGTAGCGTCACATATTTTCATTGATGGTCATTAATAGTCTGCGTCAGTATTTAGCATTCCTGTGTTCAAAGGTAATTGCTTTATTTGTTATGTTTTGATGTTTTGTGTCGTTAGGTGTTTTTAAATGAGATGTATTAATATTACTCTCATTATTAAATCACACTTTAATTTCTTGTACCATGCAAACCTTATTCCTTATATTTATTTACTATATTCAGTTTTTAAGGTTAACCAGTTATAGTTTTTGTGGTCTGGCACAATCAGACTTATTTACATTTGATTTTTAATGTCGATTGATATGCAATGTCCCCTTCTTAATAAAAATATCTTGTGTTTCAGAGATGGTAAGAGATTATTTTCTATGTCTGGGGTTGACTTTTTGTTCCTCCTGTGCAGCATCAATAAAGGAATATCTTATCTTATCAGAGCAGCTGATGAAAGGCTGCAGAACTCGGATGAAAACTCTGGATTTTGTTGATGCACAACCTGCATGTTTTGCTCCATGGCATCAGATTATAGTGAACTCAGCGGAACTTTTATATACAGGACTGTCAAATTCTTGGACACATTTCTTCATCATTCATGCTACTTGTTGATGGGTTTGTGTAAATGTTTGTCCTTTTCGCTGAGACATGAAAAAGGCTTTCTGTGTTTGAAGACATAAAATCAGTTGCTGCTCAAAATAATTCTGAACATTATGGTTTAGGAGAACAAAGAGAACCTGCTGTGATCAGTGGGATCAGAAAAGTTTATTTTAGTCCCCCTATGACAATTGTTTTTCAATAACAATGTTCCCAGTTGTGTTTTAATTATGATTATGAGGTTTTTAACCAAAGTCCACCAACCTAAATGTCTTAAAAAGCCATATTTCATGTTTATCTTAAGTCTTTGTTTCCCAAGTCTCTTCTACATGGGCGTGGCCAATGGTAGTGATCTGAGTAGCCCCGCCCTTTATCCCCCCTTTCTGATGAAGTCAGCTGTGGTTTGCATGAGCAAAGAGCTTTACCTAAGGGGGGGCTCAGACAACACTGACTGACAGTCTCTTTTCTCAAAAGTTTATCTGTAGAGATACAGAAACACTGAAAGATAACGACATATGTTTGGTTCCAAATTGACACTTTTTGAACAATATGTGGAATGACAAAACAAATATGTGTACCAGAACCCTGCAGTTTAATGAAATTACACAGCAGAAAAGAACTTTGATAAGTCCTTATGAATTACATTATAATTTAGGCTACAGTGCAGCAGCGAGCAGCTCTGAACTGATTTGATTCTAACACATGGAGATTGATGAATTCACTTGCACAGCAAATGTAATGAAATGCCAAAAAGAAAGTGAATTTTTGCACGTCAATTTCCAAATAAGTTCAGTTCTGATTTCCTTTTTTCTTTGGCCATATGAACCCAGAGGAAGGGTTAAGTCCAGGATTATGGGTTTCGGTTAAGCTGCGTTCACACCAGCTTCAATGTTAAGTCAATGGTACAGACATGATCTGAGGTCCAGCGGTGTGACTTGAGCGGCACAGATCTAGCAGCAGTGCAGTTTCGGCTTTCAGATTTTCAGGACGGGCTACTGTTGGGTGAAGGCGGGTACACCCTGGTCAGTCCGTCGCAGGACCCATGGAGCTGGAGCGATCGCTATGCCGGCTCCCGGGAGGCGAGCTGGCGGCCAGACAGAGACCCGCTGGAGGGAAGCCTTTAAGTTTAATTTTAAATGTGCTTCTTTCTGAAAGTTTGAAGAGATTTAGAGTTCAAATACTCAGAAATGCACGAATGAAACAATTGCATATTACACTTGTTCTCTTTCATAAGAATAATGCCACAGGTACAAAAACTCAAGAAACACGATTTTCATCAGCGCGGGACTTAAAAGAGTGCCACACTTCAGAAAAAGTAGGTGGGTCTGTTTAAACAAGGAACATGCCGCACTTTGTGGACAACAACTTTGATTACTGCAGACGTGTCAGGATAAAAACATCTATTTATTCATATTTCAGTAAACTTATTTGTGTTCATTCATGAAGAATAAACAGAAGAAAAGAAATGAAATGAGCCTCGGTGGGCGAGTTCTTTATTGTATCTTATGTCTGTAACTAACAATTGTTGGTTTGTAATCGCAGTGATTTAGCATCAAATCCATAATTATCATCATTCAAAAACTTTCACATCTTAAAATAATCTTATCCAGTGAAAGAAAAGAGAATTTTAAACAAACAGATCCACAAGACGCAAATGAGAGAAAAAGACTGATGGGATTTGCATTCACCATAGCTTTAAACCAATACAAAAATGTTCTGAACGTTCATCTTTCTCTGTTTTTGTTAAATTAATACATCACTATTTGGATTACCTTTTGTTTTATTTACAATGTTTACATTTGCAACATATGTGTGCTGTGTCTATAAAAGTATATGCTTCTCATTATTATGTTAATACATTTTTTCTGCTTAAGAAAAACTATATTTTCATCTGTTGATATAGAAAAGTCTTCAGTGTTGAGGAGCTTTTCTGTTTGCTATTTTTATTCCTCCAAAAAGACTCTTATCTAGGAGATTAAAATGTCTTTTTTCAAATTGTTCAATGTTTTATTAAAAAAAATCAAACCATTTACCGGTTTGTCATTCTGCGTGACACAAAGACTCTGACTCAGAGATAAACCCAGTTTATCAGCAACCGGTCAAACGCGAAGACCTTGTAATCTTATGGTCAATTGGTTTAATCTCAAATATTTTGTGGTGATCTATGACATTTTTGTGTTGATCTATGACAGCATTTCTGCCTTTCACAGAGAGAAACAAATGCTGGGGAGGATGGGAGGTAATGCTCTGTGGCTGGTACGAAATTCAGTCAGCAAGTCAGGTGGAAGCAGGTCAAAAGAGTTGCTATCAAAGCTTTGTGTGTGTAGGAATCTATGTGGCTGACCAGGAAAAATAAAGTACACTTTTTGATATACAGTGGGTTAAGGTGGCTTACAGGTTTGAAAGCATAAGACCTGCTTCGTGCTTGCAGGATGTGATGACCCAACACCCAACTAAGCGAACACTTTTGAAATAATCTCACAAGACTGCAGCAAATGTTATTAAAAACATTTATAAAACAGGTTCACACTCATAAAAAAGATTTAAGATAAATCTAATACATATTTTTTCCCTAAATTATTACTTATGCATCAACCTTAATGGGACAAACAAAAGCAAGCTGCTTTCGTCTGGAAAAATCAGTTATAGGTGGTTTAGTTTTGACTAAAGATGATTTACATGTTTATATTTCATTTTTCCCTCAATCAGTAAGAACCTTTTGTTGTGTTGATGTAAACTGAAAGTGTCAGATAGTGATGTTATTTCCTTACATAATTTTTAATGAGCTTTATTCCCCCATTATAGAAGGTATAAGTTGGGTTAATATGCAAAATTTGTTTCTAATCAAGAAAGAGAATTTTGCTAAACTAATAACTATTTGCTAAATTTTAAAAGTACTAAATTTTCACAAATTGTATAAGTGTAAGTCAAGTCTTAGATTTACATTATTTTTGACAAGTGAGAGATAAAATTAAAATGGCAGCAAAAAACAGACAAACAAACAAACAAAATAAAAATAACTGCTAATTGTATTTGTTTTGTTAATTTTTCTTGCTCTGATTTCTTGAAATAAACCATTTCAAATCAAATTTAAATCAAAATATTTTTTTTAATAATTAAAAACTGTTAAAATTAAACTGTAAAAAAAGAAAAAAAAATATCTGTGGTGATATATACATGTATAAAAATTAAAAATAGAGAAAACAAACAAACATTTCATGATTTTATTGTTTTACTTCCTGTATTTCCGGAAAGGGTAAGCCCGCGAACCGGAAACGCAGGCAGCCCATCGGCAGTCAGCGGTCAAAAAAGTCTCGTCTAAAAACATCTTTTTGCAGGAGCATTTAAGGTACGTTTTGTCTAAAACTAATTAAAATTGTCACATTTTGCTGCAATTTTTTTGTGTATTTGTTTGGTTGTGTATTGCCTAATATTTGAACTATAGTTAGCTAATCTTATGCTAACTATATGCTAGCAGCGGGTTGTACCATTGTTGTCATCCTGTGATTATGGTTATGTGAGGTCTCACGAGAAATAAAACTTTTAACAAATCTTTTCAATCTTGAGCAGTGGTTTTATGGATTTATTTAACTAACTTACTTAAAGCCCATGCACGTTTTGAGAACTAATTGTGATTTATGATGATAATTTGGATCCACGAAGCAGGTATTCATTAATAAATGAATATTTAAATGCAATTTTATTAGCATTTTGTTTGTCAAGTATCTCAATTAGACTAACTTGTAACCCATTAGTTCTATAAAGGTACTAAGTCTGTAAAAAAAAAAATCTTTAAATTTAAATACCAATGGTCTTAAGAAAATAAAGAAATAATGTTGGTAAATACATTTATTATGCATTTGGAAGATTTGAGTCTAACGCAAAGAATTTGCTTTAAGCAAATCTGTAAAATTGTTATTTTTTTCTAAAGATTTTTGTAATTAAATTTGATGATAGCCATTCTTTAAAGGGGAGATACATTAAACATAATACACAGCTATTATTTGCTTAACTCAAAGGAAAAAAAAACATTAAAATACTCCCAAACTAGGAATCTTGCTTCTTTTTTCTCAGCCCAAAAAACTGAAAATTGCATAGAATCCAACTAAAAAAGGAGAGAATGTGCAGGACCTGCACTGCATTAAATCTCCAAGTTGCAAACTTTTTCTATCTCTCCTGTGAGTTTTCCGGTATCATCTCAGGCTCAGCATCAGTATTTGAGGAAAATTATCCTAACACTAATGTTTCCATACAAACTTTAAAATTAAATAGAAAAAAAAAACTACCTAAAGATATTTTCATTTATCGCTTAACCGAACTTTTCGTTTTGACAAAATATGTTAAAACTTGAATTTATTGCTCTGCAGTTTCCCCGACATTCTGAAAGGAAAGGACATCTGCACAGATGCCGAGGGCAAAGAGCCGCAGAGCGTATTTCCCACCACTGAAAGGCATTCTGGCAGAAGGTATATTTTAACATTTAAGAATGAAAATGTCTGTACAAGTACTGCTGTTGCACTCGCAAATCAACGTCTGTATTTTTACCTGTCAACTAATCGAACCTAATCTTCCTACAAGTCGAGTCAGGTGAATGTTTGCTTTAATGTATTTGATAACTTCAATATTTGAAATTTGAACTTATCAAACGTCTCTCAAAGACTGAGAGCAGCAGGTGAAATTGAGTCCTGCATTTGTTCACTGTCAGTATCTGTCCATTTTTTTCTAAACCAGTTGAATCCCGTTTGGGGGACACAGGGTCAAACCAGCCAACCCAGTTCCTGTTGGGTGAAGGTGGGGTTCATCCTGAACAGGTCGTGAATATCGTTTAATGAATATCTGGGGCAAATGTATGGATTGTCTTAAATGTTTGTGGTGAGGTTGCAGCCTTCTACATCTTTTCATGACTGTCCTGCACATCCAGTTGCCGACTGTTGAATATCTGAGGCTGGCTGGACGAGTTTGCAGTTGCCTTCATCGTCATTATAAGTCCCCGACCTTTTGTCCTGTTGCTTAACAAGCTGTGTTCAGTGTCAGTGAAAGAAAAGGATTTGGATTAACAGATCATTTGATCTTTTGAAGCTCCTTTGTTTGAGAGTCAAATCTTCTCGGGTAAAACCACATTTCTTTACATGACCATTTCTCCTGTGTAAATTAGAGCTTTCAACACTGTTTTCAAGTCCAAACCTGTTTTAACCACAAATAAACACACCCAGCACCACCCACAACTGCTGTTCAAAAATGCACAAATAATGTGATGACAAATAATTCCTGCAAATCTTTTGAGATGAGTGAGCCACGTGGGAGCAGCCTCAGCTTTTTAAACCCAGACATCAGGTTTTTTTGAACGTCTTATCCCGGGTAATTGCAGTTTTTATATGAAAGAAGTGATCATGGGTGCTCAGACGGTGCTTACCCCCCTGACACACTGCCATAACTCCTAGTCTGTTTCCCACAGAGTCTGGATTTTTAACCAAATTCTAGATATTTGCTTCTAGTTTCATAAAATCCCATGAACATTTATTTAAAGAAGTAAAATGTGCCGCCAGACACTGGTTTGAAAGGGATTATCAGTTCAGCAGTAGAGATTAGTTTTCACCTGTCTGACTAACTTCACATATTGACTTTATTCCTTAGACAAATTAAATTTATATTGCTGGATTCCTCTACTTTTAAACTTCACAAAACTGGGAGAATTTTTATGATCTTACTTATTGTTTATTATAGGCATTTATTTGTATAATGAAACAAAGAGAGTAAATCTGTGTGTCTGCACATTGTCTTTAGTTAAAGCCCTTTTTATTCATTCATTCATTCATTAAACAGGACAAGATTAAAAAGAGTGGGGCTGCACTCATTTAAAAAACTTTACTCTGAAGGGATCTGGCTGAAACGTTTTTTCCTAAATCTCAAAAGTAATCAGGAATCACTTCATTCTGATTATAGGGTTTGCCTACGAGCTGAAACACAACGTAAGCTCCCAGCTGATGTTCATGTGTGAACTCGCATAAATGGATCAGCGCTTAACTTCTTAGAAGTGAAGGGAAGCTGCTTTTTTATTTTTTTTTTCATCTGGACCTCATGAGAACATCGTAAAGAAACCACAAATAACTTAAATGAGTCTGCACTTAAGCAATTGCACTTTATAGTTTTTCTGCTGCCTCCCTGAAGAGTCTCGTTCCCCTGCAGTTTCCATGTCAGCGGGGGCCACAGTCCCCGACCATTACGCTCATGCATAATTTATCGCCGTGTAAAAGGACCCAATTACACTGTGTGTTCACTTCACCACAGCAGGGCTGCAGGACTCGTTCGAAAGTGCGGTTTGTTTAAAACATTTTTCTTCACCAAACAGCCGTGTGAGAAAAAATCCACTCGGGGATCAGAGATGCTAAAGTCAACACGAGAGTTTGTGGAATTTATAATTCTGCAATTACAGCCTGAGCATGCATCAGTTCTCTGGTTGTTTAATGAACGAGTGTCTGGAGGGATTTCTGTTCATGGGAGGATGGCGAGAAGCGGAGTGTCTCCGCGAGTGTCTTCATTGCTTATGGGCTAACTGCAATCGAGCTCGCAGGATAATCAAGACGTTCATCCCGGTGAGAGTTGCAGCAGAAAGAAGCTTTGCTGGGCGTGTGGAGCTTCCAGCTTCAGGCCCTCAAAGCTCAGCAAATATAGAGAGGGAGATCATTTGTTTTAGGCTAAATGAATCTGCGCTCTTTCGAAAGCCGTGACCTCACACATAATTAGGAGCTGCGGTGAATTTCCCTGCGGCCACAGAGATTTTCAGCCTCTGTGGAAAGAAGCTAAATTAAGTAATCTGTGTTTTAATTGGATTAACGGATTGGTCACTCGCTCGTTAAATCTATGCAACCATTAGGATCGTAACTTAGCTGTTAATCCGATTCATGAATCAAGATCAACATATTCACAGATCAAATCATCATTCTTACTATTTAATATATTATGATTGAATGGTTATGTGTTTGTCTTTCTCCTGGAAGTATTGAAAATTAAGATAATATGTATTAATCCCATCATTTATACCGTACAGGAGATCAGAATCAAAATGGATAAAAACACAAAGGTTCAGAAAGACTAATATTCTTCACCTTAAACAATGTCACACTCAGACGTTTTTCTGTCATTTCCTGCTTAACTCTGCAGTAAACAAAACATAAACATGCTGTTTTGGATCATATTTCCAACAGATGATGATACAGTATTTAAAGGGTGAGCTTGAGGTCCCCGTCCAATCAGGTGCTCTGGACAATTTGGACACCAGTCTGCAAACAAAGATGACGGAGAGAAAAAAACCCAAAAAAGACAGGAAGCCTCCCACTCCGGCAGAAAACAGAGACACAAAAATACAGCCTCAGCCGTAATAAATCTCATGTTTTTCATGGGAACTTAAAACTCAACATTATTCAGCATTTTAGAGCAATTACAATACCTGAAGTGTGCTTTTACTACACACTACAGCGTCTATAAAGATCGCAAATCAGCGATCTCAAAAGTTACAAATATTTGTACCAGTTTTTTCTGGGATAGATCGCAGATATCCAGTTATTCAGAACTTGTTGCGGCCCTAAGTAGTACATTTGGTTTGTTAGATTATATACTTAGAATCCAACATTGTTCTGGATTTTAGAGCAATATTTGCATTGCTAGATGGGAATTTTTACTAAACTCTACTGTTTTTACAAAAATTACAAATCAGCATCTTGATCATCACAAATATTTGTTCTCAATTTTTTGGGAACAGATCTTGAAAGTTTTTGGAAAGTCGTGACAGCCCTAATAATTGTCTGTGTGTATACACACAAAGCCAGCTATCACTAGCCTGAGATAGTGTTAGCGCCCCTGACGCATTCATTCTGTGCCCCATTCATAGAGTGCCCCCCCCAGGACGGTTTGTTTGGTTGCTGTGAATGATAGCATTTTTTTATCCTGGAGCTCAGAACACTGGCTTTGGCTGTAGATGTTTGCTGTGAGTGTAAAACGGGACAGAGTACTCTGGAATGTCATTCGTACCCGTGACCCACAGCCTTTGTTGAAGCAAAGCACTGACTGGGAATTCATCCAGGTTGTGAGGAGCGGCTCTACCTGGTCAGGAGCACAGGTGGAGTGTCTGCTGGACTCCACGTACACCAGCAGAAACATCGGCATGTTGGTTTTATCACCAGTGGAGGACATTTGTGTTTTTCTGGTTTTTGTTTGTAAGAACTAATAGGGATCATTTTTGAAGAAGCTGAAGTTTGTGCGAAAAGCATTTGACCCTGAAAAGTGTGTTACATAAAATAGATTTATTACTCACAAACACAGTTAGCAGTTTATTTCTTTGTAGTTTGAACATTAAAGTTTACTGCCCATCAACACCCAAAATAAGTATTTAATGAAATAAAAATTTCCCTTTTTTGCATTTAAATAAGCTTAAACATTTACTAAACTTCTTCAAGTCTAGAGTTCTTATTATAATGTAATGCATCTGAACTTCTCCTTCTTAGTTTTGTCCTTTGGTCCTCCATGTCACACCTCAGGGAGGACACTTATTTAATGACGGTTTCAGCAAACAGAAAAGGGTTGTTGTGGTGTCGAGGTGAAGATGCTGCAGCCTTCAGGAAAGTGTACATTAAAGTGACCAAAGAGGTTGGATAGTTTGGCCCATTAATGGTTGTTTATATCTCGTATCTTCAGAACAATAAGCTAAATTGAAGATGGAGTAGATCTGAGAGTTAGGATTTACAAACATTAGTCCACAAATAGTGAAAGGGCCAGAAAGCTGTTAAATCACTTTATTAGACACCTTTCTCAACGGCATCACACCTTGAAAACTCGTCAGTGTTGAGTTTGGCCGCTAAAAGTAAGGTGATGATGAAAGCTGCTGGCTGTTTTTTTATTTGACAGATCGGATAACCCACCAGGTCAGACGTGTCTCTGCTCTGATTGCTGCATATCAGTCTTTTTGTTTCCCGGAGAAAGTTACAGGAAGTTAAGCCGTCTGAAGTTATGCTGATGTCAGATAAACTGTACTGAATGTGGTCAAGGAGACGATATATTTGTTACCGCCGAGAGAGAACAAAGCTGACTGGAGCTGTAAGCACAAACAGCAGCAGAACTGGCTGGACCTCACGTCTTCAACATCTCGGTAATAGGACATGTTGTCTGTTCTGAAGAAAAATTGTGTCATGCGAAACCTCCACAGGGATGTCATAGAAACTCAAATTGTGCTTTGCTGCCCTCTGGTGGGCAAGTGTTGCAACCTGCCCGGTTTCTGTGCATCACCTTTGCTCCCAACATGTCTAGCTTGACAACTGTGTGAGATGTGTTTGCTTTATCCTAAAAGTGTATTTGTCGTCTCATCACACTCCTCACAAAACAAAGCAAACTATAACGGTAGCTTTTGGGTCATCATAAAACACAAAAGTTTTGAATGAAGAAGACAAGAAGAATCAGCTGAGGAAGCGATGAAGGTTATTTGGAGAAGCGGGGTTTTCTGAGAGTACAGGAAAAACGGAGGTTTGTGTACTCTTGATAGTTAGCTAGTGGGACATCTTTGGAGTGATCGAAGTAAAAAAAAAAAAAAAAAAAAAAAAACCTTCCACGAAGAACTAGAAACCGCCAGAGACAGCATTACCGAGCAGCGGCAAAACACAGAAGTGGAAAAGAAATACAGAATAAAAATCAATGACGTGCTGTGGTGGTATCAAAGGCATAAAATCAAACATTTTATGCAAAAGAAATTATGGATATTGAATCAGGGTGTGATGTCTTGAGGTAAACAATCTAGATTTTATTTAAAATGATTTTCAATGATGGAGGACAGTGTGGAGCATCCATGTTTCTGTGCTTGTTTGGGTTTTTGAACGTTTGGATATGAAGACAGCAGATTGACCACAGAGCACGTTACCCTTTTGTTTATGATGGTTTTCGTTTATTCTCTCGGTCACACAAAGATGAAATGCACATAAAATCTTGAGATGGAATTGACAGAAGTCAATAAAAATGTGTTTTTGCTGTGGAGGCTCTTTGCTCTGAGACGACGGTTCCCAAGAATGTCGAGTTTACTATCATGACTTTCTGTTCAAACTAAACTCCAGGTTTTCTGAATTTCATTAGAAATATTTGCCCTAAACATATGCTTTAATTATTTTATTCGTCTTTTTTTATGAGGCACAATGTGTTTTGCTCATTCCTAAAATAATAAAGAATGAAACAATAAAATATTCCATAAGTTTATTATTCTATAAGTTTGCTAAATGGTGTCAAATACTCTCAAATACTTTTTGTATGCAGATATAGCATGTACAGGGGAAATGCTCAGGGAAGTAGTAAAAATAGTAAAAACAAAGTTAGGGAAACTAAAACAATGGTTTGACAAAAATAAACTTTCACTCAATGTTAACAAACTACATTCATAATGTTTGCCTCCGTTCCCTTCCCACTTTAGTCCTCTAGAGGGAGCCATTGTAGCTCTAGACACATTTCAGCAGACATGCATTGAATGAGCTGTCCGCTGTTATTCGCTGAATGATCCTATAAATGGGAATAAAAAGTCAACAAAATTCTTGCTTTCGTCTTAGGTTTAAGTGATGAATCTGCTGTTAGTTTTTTGTTACTTCAGGTTTTCTTTTATTCGCAGTGAAACTTTCTAGTAAAGTCGTGTACACATAGCATATACTATCACAATAAATTAAAGCTTTTACAAATCATAAATAAATATGAATGAATAAATAAAGCCTTTGATTTAAGGAGAGCAAGGCCACAAAAATCCTCCTGAACCTTGGAGTTACTTAAAGTCTGGAAGAATACTACACATTAAAACGAATACATGACAAAATAATAAGGTTCCACAGGATTAGGAATTGTCACTTTTTAAATTTCGGAAGGAAAACATGGTTTGAAGAGTAAATGCCTAATAAATAAATATATCAGGAAACCATGAAGTGTTCTTATTGATCCATCTCTTATGATTAGCGAAGCAGAACAGGTTTTGTCTGATTTTGGTCAAAAGTCACAAAATTCAGATGTTTGAACAAATTCTGTCAGTCTGTTCCACAGCATCACGTTCTCCTCCAGGACCAATTAAGAGCTTGAGTCACACCCTCCTGTGTAGATCGCCTCAAACTCCCTGTGATCACACAGTTGCTTCGCTGCTTTCTTTGCTTACTCGTGTTTTTTTTGCACATCGGCGTACGCGGCGGCCCTCGCAGCGCTGCATTTGCTCACTAACTACACCTGAGCATTACCACTGCTTTGTCTGCTGTTGCGTGTCAGCTCATCTCTGTCTGTGATTAATTAGCATCCAGTTCATAACCCCTCTGAATTAGCAGAAGAGCACTCGGGCTAATGAGCCGACGGCGAACCTGGAGGTTAACCAGCTCATCCATCAAGGCCTGGATAGTTGGCTGGTGCGGTAGTGTTAGGCTGGGTGACTGGTTTTTGCTTTCTGCTCTGTGGTTGTAAAGATTTGTAGCTGCTAACTAGTCATTATCTTCAGTTGAGGCTAATAAACTTCAAATCCTAAAATAAACTCCAATCAATTTCATTTTGAGCAAAAAATGTAATTATTTTTTTAATTGAAGGATTTTCCTAATAACAAATCTGGTAATCTGGTTAGTCAAGATTTTGTCCATTTTAATAGTTTAGGTAGTTTACACTGTAAAAAATTGTAGAAAAATATAAAAATATTCAATTATTGTTGAATGAGATCTTTTTTATTCCAAACTGATTTAAACTGAGAAACCAAGTGTGCTGAAATCAACATGCAACTGCAATAACTGGATTAAATAGAGCTCGCAACTGCAATAAGTTGAACATGCAACTGCAATAAATCAAACACGCAACTGCAATGAGCTAAACACTAAGCTGAACATGCAACTGCAATGAATAGAGCTTGCAACTGCAATAAGCTGTACATGCAACTGCAATAAATAGAGCTTGCAACTGCAATAAATCGAACAAGCAACTGCAATGAATAGAGCTTGCAACTGCAATAAGCTGAACATGCAACTGCAATAAATCAAACACGCAACTGCAATGAGCTAAACACTAAGCTGAACATGCAACTGCAATGAATAGAGCTTGCAACTGCAATAAGCTGAACATGCAACTGCATTGAATAGAGCTTGCAACTGCAATAAATCGAACACGCAACTGCAATGAATAGAGCTTGCAACTGCAATGAATAGAGCTTGCAACTGCAATAAGCTGTACATGCAACTGCAATAAATAGAGCTTGCAACTGCAATAAGCTGTACATGCAACTGCAATGAATAGAGCTTGCAACTGCAATAAGCTGAACATGCAACTGCAATAAATAGAGCTTGCAACTACAATAAGCTAAACACACGATTGCACAAAATCAAATACTATATTTCAATAAATCGAATACACAACTGCAATAAATCAAACACGCAATTACGTTAATTTCACATTGAAGTCTGTGATACTTAGAAAACCCCTCCAGCACTAAAGCTGTCCCTCAGGGTTCACTAGACTCACCCCAACTACAGAACATTTTGAAAGGAAATGTTGATGCTAACGCAGAAACAGTTTTAATCATATCAGATGAACTTTTACGGCAGCATTCACTTTGGGTTTCTTATAAGCACCAATATTTACACTTTTCCTTAGAATTTATCGGTGATACCCCTACTACTAATCAGGTCTCTTCTGATTAGTTAATTTAAGTGTTTTGACCAAACCCATCATGACTTATTGTTTAGAGGTGGAATCATTCATAAAACATTTGTTTTTCAGAATACACATATCTGCAGCTTTCTTTCTCATCACTTTCAGTTCGTCTGTGGAGATTGAAGTTAATCTGTGATCTTCAATACTCCAGCCCCCTGTTCAAGTAGAGCTCCACTGCCCAACGTTATTCCATATAGATCCATGTGAACGCCGTTTGCTGCAAACACAAATGTGACACACGGACAACCACACACAAAAACACAAATATTTTAGCCCAAATGCTGGAGGCGGTCAAACACTCACCAGTTTAAAAACCCGTACAGCATATTAAGCTTCATTGTAAAGGCCCGTACACACCGGGACGAATATTCGCCTGGCGTTATTCGCCAGCGTTTTTCGCCACGTCTTTTGTGTTCACACCCAGGCGATATCGCTGACGATGAGCCGAGCCAACATGCAATTTCATTCCCTGACATTAGATGGCGCTTAATGTAAAACAGAAATATTCCTGTACACAAGGTGGTTTTCACTCAGAAGAAGAGAGCCAGTATTTACGCGCTTGTCAGAATCATACAAAGAAAACAGGAATATTTCAAGCACCAGTAGCTCCAGCTCCAGTTCCAATGATGAAGAAATTATTGTTCTGTTGATGATGAAAGACGCCGGAAAAGACGCCGATTTTGGGTACATCCCATAGTTACGAGAAGAGAAGAACATGGTGAGTTTTATCGACTGGTACAAGAGCTGAAAATGTCTCATGAGCGTTTTCAGGGATATTTTAGAATGTCCGTCATTATTTCTTTGCGGCAGTGTAGACGCTACTTGGCGTCTATCTTCTTTGCTGGTATGTGTGCTCAGAAAGGCAGTTTTGTGTTTGAGCGCCCCCAAGTTGTGTTTTACTGTAACTTCAGAAGCTCCAGACACGTGTGCAAAAGCGCCATTATCATTGGTCGAATAGATTTCGACGCGAGGCGTCAAAAAAAAAAACGAACCCGAGGCGTTTTTTTTTTTTGACGCGTGGCGTTTTTTCGCGTCATTTTCTCTCATTGGTGCCCTTTGTTTAGTCACGAGGCGAATTTCGTCGGCGAAAATTGCCGGCGAAATTCGTCCCGGTGTGTACGGGCCTTAAGTTGTTGTTTCTTTTTTCCAAAGCTGCTCCTCTGTGAGAAATAAACTACATCCACTGCTGCCGGGGGTATATAAACAACTTTTATATAGCATGTTGGTAGTGGACCCCCCCCCCCATTAATTATCAATCATCAATATAGATCATCAATATAGTGCAATCTTGGGATAAGAACGTGTAGGTTCTTCATCAATTCCAGCTTTAAGATACAGATTTAAATCCACGGATTTGCATTTAGAAATTTTGGGGTGTGTTGTCAGGGTGAAGGATAAATTAAACCCCATCTTTTGATAAAGCATTCATTTTTATTTATTTAAAACAGAAGACAAAGTCTGCCAATGTTTGGATTGTAATGAAAACTAATCTAAAAAGTACTTTTCAAGCAATTTCTGAAATTACAACTGATGAAACATTTGAACGTTTGAAATTTAGACTTTTTTAATAGAGCCAAAGATAATCAAATGCTCTGTAAAATGTTCAAGAAAAGATTTACTTTATTTCTGTGCAGTTGTTGGATTCTTTTACAACAATCCTGTTGTGGTTTAACTTCGCTGAAACTTTAGAAGTCCTTCCCACTCTTCCTATAATGCGCTGTTCCCTGCTACGACATCAGCACGCCATATGCCGCTTCGGCTCTGTGAGGTTTGACCCACTTGGCCCGTGTCGCCCACTGTTCGGTCCAGAGCTGCCAGCTGCTGTTGCCGCGGGCGATGATGAAGACGTTGGCAAAGGCGTTGACTCAGGTGCTGTCTCTTAGGGGATCGGCGAGGCTGGGACAATCTGATCATGTCCACAGCGACTGACACCACCCCAGAGGCCTGAACAGCAGCGATGGAGCTCATTCGTGAAAGTCACACACACAAAAAACAAACTATGCTTTTTGTCTTCCCTTTGAGATGAAGACGTGTCACAAACTTTTTCCAGGTCAGATCAGAACGCTGTTTAGCTCTTGGCTAGCTCAATCACGTTAATTAGATTGCAGTCATTATTTAACATTTTGGAGCTTTGATGTGGATGTTTGGGATTTGTTGCTGTGAGCACAGAACACACAAACGAGCACAACACACGCAAGTAGCTTTAACTATTGAGATGCATTTGTTTTTCTGTGGCCGACTTTTGCACATTCAGATGGAAAACAAAACGAAAATGTCAAAAGTTCAAGTTTATGGCCACCTCACGTGCGCCTGCTGCATCGTCATTGGTGGCTTTGAGTGATGCCTGCCAATTGGATGATGCGTTTACGGGAGCTGCTCTCATTGGCTCACTGGTCAGTCGGCGGTCCTCTCCCAATTTGACCACCATACTTCCTGTCCCCCAGGACTCCATTAAGCACTTCCAGCTTCGCCGCCTGTTTGTTAACGCTCGTCACACTGCGCCGCCACTTCACCCAAGCGAGGGAGGGACTGATGCAGAGCTCGCCCGGGATAAACTGTAATGCTATATTTATAAGGCAGCGTTTATAAACACATTTGCATATATCAAGATGAAAAAGTTGTTTGAATTGGGGGGCAATTTGCATTTGGTGAAACATATGGCGGAGCCGCGGAAGCCACGGGCCATGCCTTCATTACCCGATCTTCGTTTCATCAGCTCGCTGCTCCCCCGTCGAGCCTCCCCACGGCGGAGCCTTCTGTCCCCGAGGTTTCAGTGACAGGGGACAATATGTCCCCAAGGTGAGGAGTAGGGGGAAAGCCGCACGCACGCCACTCCTCCGATGATTATTTAATCAGACTCCTCACTCTGGATCTAAGGGAGAAGAGAGGTACAAAGTGGCGCTTGTTACCCATTTGTTCAATGTAGAGAAAGAAGAGCATGGGGGGGGGGCAGATAGAAGACATGAAACAATGAAGATTTCTGTTGATTTAAACATAATTACTCACCTGACAAAGCAACACCTCCCTCATTAAAACTGCGATCTTATTCATCAATCAAAATCAACAGTTCACTGAGCAAACCTGGATGTATGAAAATTAAAATGTACTTAATCAGCGTCATTCGAACCTTTATTACAACCGGAGATCAGAACCAACAAAACATATAAAAACACAAGGATTTAGAAAGAAAGAAAGAAATGTTATTTATGAATTTAAGCAATGTCATACTCTTAATATTTTTTGTCAACTTCCTGGTTGACTTCAGCAGGAAAAAAAACCATAAACCTCTCTGTTGTGTTGGATCATTTAACAACAAATCTTGAAAATGTTCTCCACAGTTTTCCATCTTCAAAGATTAGTTCCAGTAGATCCATGACTAGAAGACAATAAATGAAGACATAGCAACACCTCAATAGAAAAAACTAGAACAGACTCACAGTTACAAGTCTGACAATGTTACACTGATTGTCCAACATTTGTTGCACTTTCTGACTTGCAAAATAAAAGAATGCTTGTGATTTCTGCGATTTTTCAAGTTTAAAAAGTTGTATGGATTCCTTAAATTTATGAATTTGTTTCATTTAAACCTATTCTTGTGATTTTTATGAGAAAAAGTGGCTTTCTCTTAGTTGTAGATACAAGACTCCTTAAATTAAGTAATCAAAGCCCCCCCCTTTTGTTCAGTTTAAAATCATTAGTAAAGTGAACACAGCTTGGAACCAAAGAAAATTGGTTTTGAATGGAAATTAGAAATGAATGGAAGTTACCTTGACTGGTACTGTACCGGACTTATAAAAAGGGACTTGTAAGCATCAGTTTTGTCAGGAATGCTTTCATGTTCTCTAGGAAACATGAAACCTGACACACGGCGATGCCTGTTTAAGTGGATATACACTGGTGACCTATGTCTGAACTAAAGCTGCTGACAAAGGAAAAACAAAAGAGCGGAAGGGGGCATAAAAGGAGAGAAAGGCGAATGAATGTTGGGGTTCTGGTTGAGAGGAAGTCCTGCAGGTGAAGAGTCGCTGTGACTCTATGTCTCTGTCTGGCTGCAGTTCGTCATGCCACTCACACAAACGCCACATTTGCATGTGCGGCCCCCTCCCTACCCACCTCTCTTCAGTGAGTGCGGTCAGCCTGTTTGAGATTTGTTTAAGGGCTCCTGAAAACCCCTCAGCTCTTCGGACTTGTTTTCATCTTTGATACCTGCGACCTTTAGGCCGCCGCCAGTCCCCAGCAGACGTTCCCTGTGCAGGGAGGGGTTGGAAATGCTACCCTGGTCACAGTTGTCTGACACGGTTTCTGCCCTCAGTGTTTGTCTTTCTATTTCCATACGCTCACTCCATTTGGGTAAAGCCAAGTTTAGAGGCAGATGGTGGGTTTTTGAAGGTCACAGAGGATATTTCAGAACAAGCCGACCACAAACGTTCACTCAAGGCCCAGACTTTGGGCAGTTTTAGCGTTTGTGTTGTATGAAGGAGGCTGCAGCTCAAATGTAAACACATCTATTACACCTAAAAGTGTGATCATCATGTTTCCTGTTTTTAATTGAAAAACAAAGTCCCACAATTGATTTAAATGCCAAAATATGCTAAACTTTTAAATAATGATACTTGCTCCTTTACATATATAACAGCTGAAGAGATTTGCAGTTTTTTCTGCAATATAAATGGAAACATTCTTGAGAAAGTCCTTTTCAAGTCTCCTGCAGAAGTTCTTCACTCCTATGTCCAGTTCATCCCAAAGACGTTCCCGGTCCGATGGTCTGAAGACTCCATGATTCCGTGTTCAGCACCTTGTTCTTCTGTCCTGAGGTTGTTCTTCGATTCATGTTTTGGGTCATCATGCAAAATTAACCTCTTATCAATGGTGTCATAACAGAAGGAATTGCATAGCAACCAGAGTGTGGCGTACGGACATTGTACGACAGCATTAGCTTTATGTCATAAGTGCGTGGAACTTCCATTAGGTTTATGAATACTTCATAATACACTTACCACACTTACATCCCATTTTCTTTGAGGTGGGCCGGTCGAGCCTCAAGGGAACTGCAAGACACACCTGCGCTCCCCTTTAGATCCTGCTGGTCCTCTCTACCACCCTCCACGGACCCGGACAACCCAAAAACCTGCATCCCCCTATATGGGTCAACCCCCAGCCCAAGAAAGCCCTCCTATCATGCGTCAACATTCATCTAGAGCATTAACTGGAGGTTGTTGCATTGATTGATCATTAATATATTTATTTATTACTGCACGTCTCCCCAAACAAACAGAATTTATTTCAGCCAAACCAATATTAAGAAGACACTTCTTGGCTATGTAAACAGTCAACTGAAAATACTGATTTAATTAATTTCCCTTTATGATAATGACTTCATCTAAGGCCAATAAATAGCAATTTTTGCGTCGCCTTCCTCCTTCGGTTATAACCCCAATATTATTTTTCCATTTATCTGGAGCTGAAACGAGGGCAAACAGGATGAGAGTGTCATTAACGCCACGCATCGACACGCAGCGACTGGGGGGAAAAGCATCCAGTTTGTTAATAAGTAATGACTGCCCAAGATCACAGGAACCCCCTCTACAACAAAACAAGTTAAGCACAAGCTTTGATAATGACTGTTAATAATTCAATGTGTGTAATTATCACTTTACAGGAAAGCACAATAGCGGCGGCTTGCTGTAGGGGTGGTGGTAGCAATTAAAGATGAGAGACATGGGGGTCAGCGGATCAAGGGGAGACGTGAGGTTTCCTCTCGAGTTGATGACCCTCTACAGGTGATGCAACTTCAGCATCTTCTCACTCTCATTTTTGCAGCAGGAACTTGTGGCCGAATGTTGGTTGTGACGTGCTTTTGTTTCTCCAAACCCTCCACTTCCTCATATTTGCTTCTCCTTTGTACCATTGACTTGGATTCACTCAAGCCAAATGAGGAGGTTAAGCCTTTGCAGCTCAAACCTCACCAGATCAATTTCAAACGTAATCACTCTGTTTGTCATCGCCAGATTTGAATTTCACAATGAGCGTGTGAGGGGGGGAGAAAAAAAAACCCTGGAAACATCTCTCACTTCTATCCAAATCAATGTCTTTCAGCAGCTCCCCCATCCTCTTTGACGGGAAAGGGCATTCACACGCATTTGGTGGCCATTGTTGGCAGCAAAATGACTAATCATAACATCATTGATGTGGTTAAAAAAAAAAGAGCGGTGACGGGCGACGGCGGCAACCTTTGCTCCCATCCAGAGAGAAAGAGTTAATTTGATGACACCAGTCTCTCCAAAGCCCCTTTTCAGGCCAGCAGCAGCTGGGGCTGGAAGCAATGGGATGAATCCTGAGCGGTGAAGGGGAGGGGGGTTAAAAAACAACAACTAAAAGACTTGTTATTACAGCTCCATTTCGAGAACGAGAGGGCTTTCTGAATTGCCCTGGATTGCGATCCTGCACTCGTTCATTCCTATATAGACCCTCTGAGCGGCAAATGGGCCTTGGGCCAGTGTGAGGCGCTGATGCTGGAATAAGAACAAGATCACAATTGTGTTTAGAGCTCAGAGAGGCAACGGAGAGGAGCCGATGAGCACTAATTGCCAGATGGTGAATATCTTTGCTCCTTTTCAACAGCGCATTAATTGCAGGGCTGCCCGGGGGTTGAGATGCACTGATCAGTGTGGCAGAGGATCCTGACCCTGATTACCCACCCCCTCAGACGCCCTCCACCACAGAGACAGTTAGAAGAAGTGTGGAGGGGTTGAAGCCAAGCCTATTGAGCCACCTGGGCATGGACTTTTTTTGTTTTGTTTGAAAAAGAGACGATCAAACAAGATTGGGGGGGATCTTATTGGATCTGAAGGAGTTAAAGGGAGCGATAGCCTCCATTCTTGAAGTCCCCCAACAGGGCCCCCTCCCTCACCTCCTCGTTTACATACCTCCAAAAGATGTAATTGAATTAAATAAAGCTTTCCTTGGGGGCAGCTGCCGCAGCTGCTGTTTGCGGAGTGTCAAAAGGCCCGCCACTTTAAGAGCACTTACATATGCTCCAAATTAGCAGGTCAGATCGACGGACGCTTGATGACGGGGCAGAGGCTGCCAACGCTACAAGGGGGCCCACAGCTGTGAGCAATTCACTGCAAGAGCGCTGGGGGGGGGGGCGCTTTTAGACCCCTGATTATGAAGGGCAGTGATGCACGTGCTCAGAGACGCAAATACATGAACACCGATGCAGTCAGATGGAGACGAAGGGTCATCGTGGTAATTAGGAGGAATAATGACATCATTTGACAATGACACGGTGTGTTAACCTGAAGAACTGCATGAGAAAAAAAACACAGAAGATAATATTTTATTCGAAAATCAGTAATAAATGTACACACCAATCAGAGATTGAAATCCAAATCACAGGTCTGGGTCTGCAGTTTGCATGCTCTTGCGTGGATTTTCTCTGGGCTGTCTGGCTTCCTCCCACTGTCCAAAAACCTGCCCAAAAAGTTCCTCTAGGTGAGCATGTGTGAGTGTGTGTGGAAGTGATCACGTGGCCTGCGACAGACTGGCAACCTGTCCAGGGTGTACCCCGCCTTTGCTCAACCTTGAAAGGGATACAGCAGGTTAAGAAAATGGATGGATAGAGGTCAGAGTCTCAGTCATTTTCAAATTCTTGTGTGTATTCGTGTGTGTTCAAGAATGAATGGGCTTGCTCCATATTGCCTTAAGTGTAACCTCATTCAGTTGATACTAGAGTAGAAGATTAGGGTGGGATCATCAGCATAAATAGCGGTTTGTTTCTATAAAGTCGTTGACCTTTTGCAGTTTTGCAGTATCGTTGTTTTGTGTGTGTGCGGTTTTGCATGTGTAGCTACGTTCACTCTGCCCTCTGCACACGCATTTAAGCGACCATTGTCAATGAAAAGTCTTTGTAAACATGCCCATATGCACGTTCCGGGTTTCCATGTTTGAAACTGTCTCGTTCACACGTTGCTACACAGGTTTCTAAAACTGTTTTTGGGTTCTACATACAAAATAGGTGGACATTGAATGCACTTTGCAAGTTAAACTAGGTTGAACTTTGACCAATAAGGGACTAGGATGTGGTAGTGATGTATGGATTAGGGGTGTAAGAAAAAATCGTTTCGGCAATATATCGCAATACGTCATTTGGCAATACTTGTATCGATTCAAAATGCTGCCAGATCGATATTTATTTAATTATTTCTGAGCGTCCTTCAGCATCTGACTTTGGTGTCCACTTCACCCTCCGACCGCTAGTTGGCAGCAGAGCACACGGAGCCTCTTAGAGCAGCTCTACACCACGCAAAACAACAGGAAGACTGCAGCCAGAGGCAGCTTGTTCTGTTGTTATGAGACATAACTACTTTGTTTTTACTTGAAATGGATACCAAACAGAAACTCTGAGCCATGTTGCTGCCAGTAAGATATGAGAACGTGGATTTCTGTGCTTTTTAGCGGCTCAGATAAATAAGATAGACAATGCAGCACGGCAGCAACTAATAGGCTAATGCGCTTAGCATCTGCTAACATGCTAGCAAAGCGGGCTAAAGTTCTGCAGAACTTCAAAGCAATGGGTTCTAGTTTAGGGACCTGATGGATCAGAGGGATGTGTACAATGCTCTGAAAAAGGCTGACATTGTGGTGATCAGCGTTACCAGTTTACTTCCGTGTGTGAGAAGCGTGGTTGCAAAGGTGCAACAGAGCAGATATGTTAACAAAGCCCCTTTTTTGTCACATTAAATTTAAAGCAACTTTCCTTTGTTCTGTCATGCTGCCTCATCATCACACTTTATTGTTTCTGGAAAGAATCAGTGTGACCTCCCCACCCTTTGCTTTTAAAGCACCATTCAGGCTCCTGAACTGTTTAAAAAGCAGTAGAGATTTTACATTAATGCTGAAAATAAACAGCATTTTATTTCCCCAATAGAAACCTATTGGTTAAGGCTCATTCATTCTTTGTTTTTTCTTACACTGAAAAATATATATATTTTAAATCAGACATTGTTGACTGTTCCCTTTCCACATTTTAACTTACCAAAATAAAAGCACTATGAATTTGCTTTGGTAAACGCAAATTATATATGAGATACAATTGCAGTGCTTAACATTGTGATCATTAAACCGAATTTGACCATTTTATTACAGTGGAAGACATTAAAATTCAGGTTGAGTTTTTTCAAAGTCATATTTAAAAAAACGGAAAGAAAACGTGTTTCGGTAAAATATCGGGATACGTATTGTATCGCAGGGCGGTGTCTTCTTTCACGTCCTCACTCACTTCCTTACCTCATGCTGTCCTCTCCTACGTCTTTTATACCGAAGTCATGCAGCAGCACATCGGGTGCTCCTGTACATTTTGGAGAAAATTTAAAGATTTAAGTGCGCCCCATGGCTGTGAAAATATGGTATTTAAAAAACATCCCCCAGCCTAGTTCTTATGAACAGATCGCATTGCAAAAGGATTTTGACACGGTGCTGTACGTGAGTTTACATTTGGTGTAAAGTCTGATTTATTGTTCTGAAACCATCCTCCACTGGTCCTTTGGAGGTACTGCAACATCATCTACTACAAGGTTTGCTTCATAGTTTGGAGCTGAACGTAATGGAATGTGAGGAATGAATAAAACAGTACTAGGGTTTCATACTTACTTACTTTTTACTTCAGTTACTGATGGTCTTTAGTTTTGTAATTTTAATGATGACTTTTAGCCTTAACATTAGTTTTTATGAGTGTAACATACTCAACCTTCTTAAAATAAGAAAAATGTTGATTTTATGATGTTCCCTTTTTGAAAAATGTGCAGAATTTACTCAGTCTCCACTTCCTGTTCTCTCCGAAGCCTCTGCAGCTGTGAAGGTGCAACATCAATATTTGTACTGCGGTAAGGCTGCCTCTCATAAAGGTTTTTATGACAAACAGAAGCACGATAACGTGATCAACACTTTACTTTAGTTATGTATCCACTGCGAAACGCTTGTCATATCATAATCAACCGTAGTGAACAATCATTTAATGACTTGTCACTCAAGGTCGACTGGGCAATTATGTTGCATTTGCATGGTAGTAGATGATGTTCAGACAAATAAGCCATGTTCTAATTGCTTATCTGTTTACTTTAAGGTGTGTACCCCTGATAAGATGTGATTAGCTTAGACTAATGTGTTAAGAGAAGTTGGAACTTGTGATGCAGGTTATCTTCAGCTTCTGCAAAAGCTTTTTGTCTGGTTAATGTATAGCCGTTGCCCTTTGGAGCACTTAGGGTTCATCCATGCACATTCGTTTTGTCATTGTTAAGTTCATTTCCTCAAGTTTTCAACTATGCTCATCAGGTGTGAAAGCCCACCTGAACTCTGCCGTGAACTTAGCAAGAATGGTTTGAAAAAGCAGTTCTAGATTTACTTGCAAATGAACCCTGGTGAGATACACTTCATTGTGAATGCACCCAAATGCTGAACGTAAACTGAAGGAGTTGATGTTTACATGAAAAAAATGATCCACAATTCAAATCTGAAGAAGTTTAGGGAAGAAGTTTAGCTAATCAAATTTAGGCTTAAATTTAGGTTACATCTGTCCAAACCTGTTCAATGGAGCAGGTTTGGACAGATGTAACCTAAATTTGCACCGTTTGGATATTTAAACTAAAGGAGGCATGAACTAAAGAAAAGCAGAGCAGGATTAGGGTGTTTGTTTGGTTCTGTGTTGTTGTCTGTTCTTCATTTGTCCATAGCTCAGTTTGGGGTTGGGTATTTGTAGTCCTGATTTGCCGAATTTTTTGTTTGACGCTGTTGACGCTGAGTCGGATACCTTTTTTATGTTTGGCCAAGGTTCCAATTAGTGCTGCATGATATGAGGAAAACTTGTGATGTACGATATTTGTGATCAATATTGTGATAACGATATAACTTGGGATAGATACAATTTTGCGATATGAGTATTGCACAGCTTGATATCTGGATAAATTTGTAATTTATTGTGCAGACCTAGTTTCAATCCTAATTTCAATTCTGTTTCTAGACTGGTACTTTTATGTGTTTATTTTTGCATATAGTTTTCTTATACAAAAAAAACTGTATTCCCCAAATTTCTAGTATGGCTCTTCATGTCTTATGACCCTAAGTTTTTCCCTGGACTGAGGTGAGCAGGCCTGTCAGGGCCGTAACAGGTGAATGTCCCTCCTACTAGTTCATGCTCTGGTTTGCTGATATGGGTTCAGGGTGTGAAATCGAACCAAATCAAACACAAATGGGAACTTCGTGTTTGGTATGGAGCTTGCCAAAATCTGACAGAGGGCCAAGTGGATCAAACATTTTTTTATGCTTTTTTTCCTCATTTTGGTCAGAGCTTATTTCAAAATGATGATAGTCATCAGTTTTAACTTGATAGTGTTTCCAGGATGTTTTGATAGTTCAGTACCAAGTAAGATTTTTTTCTGCTAGTCTGCTGGACTGTACAGTCAAATAGCTCTTATTTGCAAATACATATTAAGCACAATTTACACACACGGACTCCCCCATTTAAGTAATGAATGCACCTTTAGAGAATTTCATGCAAAAACACATTATATTCTAGTCAAAGTTGTGATTTATCATTCAAGCTCTATGTCCTTTTCTTTACTATTTAAGAAAGATTTACATTTTTATAAACATTCTGAATAACCAGTTGACTGAATCATAAATACAAATATAATTCTTGAATATTGCTAACAAATCTCCTTTGAACTCAGCCGGCAGAAGCAGAAGTTGTCAACAAAATTAGGACTGAACGCGGATCATAAGTGAATAGCATCTTTTTAAAGGTCACTCTCAAATCAGGCTTTTGGATAGTTGCGGTTTCTTGTTGTCCTGTGGCGATCAGAAAGGCAGTGACTCAGCTGTTTGCATGCAACATTTGAGAATAATGGATGTGAAGACACACCAAACAAGGACCTTTAAAAATGCATGAATGCCCCCCCCCCCCAAAAAAAAAAAGTCTCCCTCTCTCTCCACAGAATAGAGCTATCACTGGTGCCTGTTATCTCCCCAAACCCCCAGGTAGAAAATGGTAATGATACCACTTAACATCGCTGCACATATGGAGGAAAAATGGAAATGCCAACAGCACCTCAACTATAAAGCAAATCAAATTGAAATATTAATCCGCTGATTAATATAACATTATGAGAGCCCATTCTCTTTGTTGTTTAACAACAAAGGGTTGCAAAATAAGCAACTGCCTAAGAGGTAAGGGGTTTAAAAGAGTCCCACAGAGGTGCTAAAGCCCCTTTCAAACATCATTACTCTGCATAATGTATTCCCTTCCACAGTGCTGAGATTTGATATTGATGTTTACTCATTTATTTTTTAATTAACGTTCGTTGTTAATGAATTCTTTGATGAAAGGCATTTTGTAAATCATTATCCTTAGAAGAGGAAAAAAGGGACGCGTCGCGTTGCCCCTTATACTCATGATAGAAGACAAACGCTCAGCGTAAGGGGAAAAAAGTTGCACAGAAGAAGCAGGGTCATTGCTTAAAGTTTGTTTTGTTGCATTTTGTTACATTTTTTTCCTTCTTTTTGCGATTGCGTCTTATCTGTGGGGATGATCGTGGAGATACAACAGGGACTCGTGCTGGAGCTCTTAGTGGAACAGAGCCAGTGTGGATATTTCGTTAATTACAGGAATATATCTCAAGGCTTTCAGAGTGACTCCAGTTAGGAGGATGGGTGCAGTTTCATCCACGAAGCCCTTGGTGGAACTCAGTCCTTCCTGTCTTTAATATTGATCAACAGGGATCTCTTGGAGGGCACAAACAAGGTGTAGAGGCTGAGAAACTTTGTTGAACTGGTTTACTTTTCTCTAAAGTGTCACAAATACAGTTTGATTTTAAGGGATAGATACCAAGGATGCAATGATTCCCTTCCAACACATCCAGTTCTAACCTTGATATCTGGGTCAGGGTTTTGTTTTGCTTCAATATATGATTTGTGTATTACAAATTATTAAATCCTCTTTTTAATATGCTAATAAGCAGTCATTAATAAAGAAAACCCTTAGAAATTCCTTACTGCATATAAATGAAATGAACGATTCACTTCCCCCACAATTCGGTACAAAGGTGTAACATACGGTTCGGTTTTAAATTGCTAAATGTGAAGTACCACATTAAGGAGAAGTCTTAGGCTTAGCCCTAAAGAATTTGTCTCTAAGGATATTTTACCATCAAATAATATTTGTGCAGACACATGTAATCCAATGACCCATTGACAAACTCTTATCTGCTTTTTATTTATTTTTCTGCAAAAGCTTAGCATTTTTGCAATTTTTAGATCTTTCAACAAATAACTTCAGATTTTCTCCACATAATGAAAATCTTTAAACTTTACTGCGGGTATGCTGTTGACTGACATTGAGGTGAAGCGTTGCTAGAACTGCTAAGCTGTACGTTAGACTGGTGTATTATGGACAACTGTCTTAATACACATGGACTGGGACTAAAGCGTTTCTTTAGTCTCTAGATTGACCTTTGTTGGGGAGGCGCAGAGGTAGGGCCCGTTCCAAATGCTGGGGCTGTGAACCGGTACCAGTCTGTGGGCCAAGTGGTGCCAGTGTCACATGTCAAGAACTCATAACTTACTTTTTTAAATTTTGTTTACTATCTAATTCTGAACAATAATTTTGTTTTGTAAAATTACCAGATTCTCTTCTCCCCATCTGTCTGGGACGCTTTTCAGTGATTTGTTTTATCTACATCTGCCACCTTCTTAATGTGGTCACTCCTGCCATAAACATATAAGACATTACTGTTGAACTAAAACTACTAAACTAGCAAAGCTAACCCAAAACAAATGGCTTTTGAAAGAAATAAAAGAAGAACCTTTAACCTTAAAGAAAGAAAAAAATCTCCATTTGTTAGTCAAAATGAGGAATTCTACTTGAAATATGGATTTATTGCGACAGTTGTTCCCACGTACCAAGCACTCTTTGCGTCATAGATTAATTCATTTTTATTATTATATGTAGAAGACACCAGGTTTTTTTTATTTTTTTTAATAGTATATTTATTGTGATTTTCAAAGCTTTAAACAACATCACACAAAAGGAACATTCAAATCTGGCATTAAAAGTAGTATTAAAATATGCATACACACACACACACACACACAAAAAAAAGGACACTTAAATCAGCAGTGAGATGTCTTTACACAAGCACTTAAATCATTGTTTAGCATTGAATGGGCTTGGAAAAAACTTATGTAGGGATTCCACAAGAGTTAGAAGGTTTTTTCTTTTTTTTTTAACAATATATGTCAATCTTTCCAAAGCTAGATATGTCATCAATTCTTTTGTCCACATTGTAATCGAGGGTGTGTCCATACTCTTCCACAACATTGCAATAATTGTTCTTGCTTGTAAAAGCCCAAAGTCGATGAGCAATGATTGTTTCTGTGTTACTACAAAGTGTTGAGGGTATATACCTAACACATATAATCTAGAACACAACGGAACATTATTTCCAATTAAATGACCAATATATCCAGTTACACTCTTCCAAAAACATTGAATCACTGGGCATTCCCATAAGCAGTGGATTAAAGTTCCTTTATCCACTTTGCACTTAACACATGTGTCTGGAATGTCTGGGAATATGTGGTTGAGTCTACTAGGTGTAAAGTATGTGCGCATCAACCATTTATATTGCAGCAGCTTAAATTTGGTGTTGACTGATTGTGTCTGAGCTTTCAAACAAGCCATTTCCCATTCAACTTCAGAGATGTCTTCTGATATGTCGATTTTCCACGCTTCTAGCTTTTGTAAAGAAGATTCTTTTGAATGTGTTAAAAGCATATTATAAAACAAAGAAATCTGACCTTTTCCCTCTATGCAAGATTTTATTAATTCTTCAATTTTTGAGAGTGGAGGTAAGGAAAGTTGCTTCTGTGTGGAATAAATGAAGTGTTTTAACTGTAAAAACTTAAAGAAATGTTTTCTTGAGACATTATATTTCTCACACAGCTGACCAAATGACATTAGGTTGTTGGATGTGTAGAGGTCGAAGATACCAGTTTTTAATGATGGTTGCATCATGTTTTTTTTTTTTCCCTCCCTGCCTCTAGTGGGGCGATCAACAAAAATATGGTCAAATCTGTCTGTAGTTTAGTTGGAGCTTAAAAAGCGTAACTCGATTCCCATCCTTACATTTGGACTTAGCTAGTCACTTGATTTGGATTTGCAAATTGTCTTTACATGCTGTATTCTAAAGTCTGGATCTCTAAACTCTCTTAAAAGTCTGAGACTTGATGCTTTTTTGGTTTGAAATTTGAGGTTTTTCTATAGTTCCAGACTAATTGTTGGAGAAACTAGCAGGGACAAGAATATGTGTTTCTGTTTACAACAGAGATGTATAAAGTGCTTATAATTATCTCCTTGTCAGCACCTGTGTTTGCCTTTTGCGAATAGAAAGAGTGACTCACTGGTCCCACGATTATCGAAGGAGTGACGTTCTAAAATAGTAACAAAATAGGCGAAATCCATGAAGGAGTCAGTTACATTTTTTTACAACTACTACAGATGTATGGTACGATTCTCTCAGGCAGACATGAACATTTTCATATTTTTCTCTTTAGTTTAAACTCTTTAAAATTTAAACCCTCGTAGAAAAACAAGTCCAGTTTTATTAAATGAAAACAAAAATCTGCTTGCAATTGAAGATTTATGGGGATTTGTCAAGGACAGAGAGACGGCGCATGAAGATTGATTGACAAGGTCAACAGCCAATCAGGACCCAGGGCACAATGCGCTGCATAACCCCTTATGTCTAAGTGAAAAAAAGTCTCCAGAAGTCTGTAGATTTGCTGACAGAATCTTTTTTATGGGGTCTATCTTTAGCAACATTTACGATAAGCTTTATCTGTTTTATCGTTGGTTGGTTTTCTTTTGGTTGATTTGTGTGCATGTCAACAATCTAACTGACTGTGTTGCTGCATGTGATGTGCAGCCTTTTAAAACAATTTACAAAGGAATTCATTGATTCATGAATATAAACATAGATGAAAATTGGTTAAACTTATAAATATGTGACGATCATAAATAAGAATGTTTTAGATTCTGTCCAATTAGTCGGTGCATGGCTACATTTTTATATTTTTTTGTCTATGGAAAGTGTCTTGAAAATAAAGGTTTTCCCGACATTAAGATAGACATAAGATTGAACAGATTTTGTTCAACAGGGCTCCATGGATATCGGTAAAGCTCAGAGGAGACTGGTCTGAAGGGAAAACATATTATTTAATTAGGATTTTGTGTTAATACTGACAAGTAGATGCGGGAAATATGTTTCATATGTTTGGGGAGCCTTTTCTGTGATACTGTAGGCTACTCTCAGCATGAGGTTTGGACCAGTTGGCCGAAGATAAATCTCAAGCCCCCAACCCATCTGGAGCCATCTTGGAGATGAGGGGGGAAACCTGGAGCTTGTCCATCTCCTGGCAGGGACCTTTTCTTTTCTGCACATACAAAGCTGATCGTGTCTAATCCTACCAAAGAATTAATTGCTTAATTGGATCAATTAAATGTCCCAATTGGTGCTGTTGATGTGCGGTAGGTGCATCGAGATTGTTAAATCTGTGTGCCATTTGTATTTCCAGTCATAGATGAGCCTCTAAAAATAATATTCATCGACTCTCGCTGCAGTCGCACTTCAATCATGCAAGTACTTTTTTTTCCAAGTTTGCGTCACTCTGCGACATTATGCGCTGCTTGTTTTTGTCAGACAGAAGAACTATTTTCATGACTTATGACATTTGCAGTATCTGAAAGATCACATTTCTTCCTTCAAGCCAGTTTTAAATGGAGCCACACTGCACCGCTTTAAAGCCACATTCATCAAAAAGCGACTGCACTGCAGATGCTGCCACTTTTTCTTTGAAAAAAAAAAAAGATTGCAAGTAGAATTATGGCTTTTCATCAGCCGATAAATTTCACTTGTGATTAATTGCAACACTTACTTTTGGGATCACTTCTACACAAAAGAGCATTTCTGCTTTGTAAAATTCATATAAAAGAAATGCAAATCAATGGTGTTCTTGGCACCAAACATATGCTGCCACAATGCCAACAAGCCTGCCCCTGACAACCCCAGCTGGGGGCTTGTAAGACTTGCTTTTGGCAAAAGACGTTTTTTTTCCACCCGCTTTGCAAATGATCACCAATTAATACGAACAGCATCCAATTCTAATTTTGCACCTGGTAAGATTGTGAATGTCTTGTAAAGCTCTTGTAAGCCATCTAAATTACTGGATGTTTTTCCTCTCCCTTTTGGAGTCAAAGATGGAGGGAAAAAAAAAAATGATGGCGGAAGTCCATAACCCATCTAGACCAACCTCGTTGGAAACCACGAAGACGACAGTTTAGCCAGAAAGGTGTTTGTGCTTCAGAGGATGAAAACAGAATTTAGCTGAGGGGGTAACATTCTTCGCCTACAGCAACAAAATCCCACTGCATGACATAAATACGTCTGTTTAGCTGTGCCACAAATAGCAGAAACAAGTATTTGTTTAATTCAAACAGGAAGATAACATTTTTTTTTTTTTTAGAAAATCTATTTGAAAGAAAAGCTCACTTTTTTCTTTGCGCTAAAACTTTAAAACAAGCATGTTTTGTTTTTTTTTATTTGGTAACACAGCAGCATCCATCCATGTAATGAATTCAACATATTTCATAAAAATTAGACTAACAATTCTAAGGCGTTCCTCGCAACTAATTGCTCATCAGAGATCTTAGCATCTTGCTGTCTCTTTCTCCCTTCACTCCTCGCTCTGAAATTGATACTCGCCATACGACTTATGATGGATAGGAAGCTTTAATGAGCTCTTACAAGCAATTAAGTAATCAAGGATCCCTGCTGGTCTGTGCTGGAGCTAGCAGGAGCAGTGACAAACGGAGGCCCATCAGTACTGTAATCAGCACAGGACACAGTCACCGCTGCTCACCACTCCCTAACCAAGGGCAGCGTCGGCCTGAACAGCAGGTTCTCGTCTCATCTTATTGTTTTGTCTCATAACTTCCTCCATGGAAGACGTGCTGCTCACCTTACCGTCTCAACATATACTTTTTATGGAGACATTAACAGGAAACTTCAACCTTAGCACATGCACGGGAAAAAAGGACAAATGTTAAAAGGTCACCGTCTACATCATAAAAGAAGAGGAAAAAAAAAAACGTACATATCAAAAAACAAAATGATCCTTTTTGGAAAACAGCTTTTTCAAAATCATCAAAGGAAATCCTGTTTTTAAATCAAACGGTATTGATAAGGCAATTTTAAAACGTTTGCAACTCAAATTGCTTTACATATTAAAAACAAGACAAAAATGCACAGAATTGGTAACACAACCCCCCATGCACACAGCACAATGAAACATAAAATGGTTCATAAATAAGACATGAAATATGAACCTGAACAATCTTCAGTCTTTTAACTAGCAATGTCCTCAACCTTACTTCTATGATATACTTTTTAGGCTTTTAAAAGCTTTTTTTCCAGTTAAATAAAAAAAACATCTCTGGAGCACCAGTGCTGACACAGTACTCCTTTTTAATATTTTTAAAATTGTTTGATTCTAAGTCTATCATTTGGATAATACATTTGCATCTTTTCTCTTGTAAACTTGAAATACCTGAAATAAAAAAAAAGCATAAAAAAAAGCAAGCTACATCTAAGGCTGACATAAATCTGCAAGTTTAGCAATCAGCTTTGGGTTTTTACTTAAAGGATAAATATTTATTATTGTATACATAAAGTGCTTTAAAACACTTTGGTAATAAAACCCATAATTTAAAAGCTCATTATAATCCACTAAAAGGAAGGTTACAATATTTGTCATATCACTTAGTATTTTATTGTGCCGTTCTAAAATTGTTTTTACGAAATAAGCAAAAAATATGGGACTGAAATAATTTATAAAGCATTTATATTATAGAATGGAATGTCTTTATGGTCGCTGTCCACATGTACATAATAGCCGGCGCCATACTCAGGCCAAAAAACAACATTTACGAAATGTAAACATGTAGGTTGTGTGTCCTCTGATGGCTGTTCTTGGCCTTAGATCTGAAACTGAGCAAAGCATACAAACTCTGTAAAGACAGATCAAAAAAGAATCTTGTTAATGCCAATTAAATGTAAAAAGTTTGGGCGGTAAATAGAAAAATAAACACGTTTAAAGGCCAGATTTGCACAGCAAGTTTTGTGTTTTATTACAGTTTTCTCTATCAACACAATAAAATGTCTCAGAAAGTTGAGCTTAACTACAAGCGGTTTGATTTACAGCAAAACGTAACAGAACAGTGATGGAGCATGCAACCTACTGAAAGACCAAAGGAACACTGTTTGATCCTATAAATGACAAATACAAAATACACAGATATCAGAGTCAGAACCAGAATCCGCTTGATTGGCCAAGTACGTGTGCACATGCAAGGAATAGGACTTTAGGCTCTCATGAACACAGACAACACACAGCTTAAATAGGTGTAAAAAATACAAATACAAATAAAAAAATATGTGCAACATTTAAACAGATATACACAGGAGTCCAGGGTATTTATCATAGAGAAGAAGCAGACAAAGGTTTAACTCTACAATATAAACAAATGTGATAAAAAGAGCACAAACATTTTAAGATGTTTTATCTATCCAACCGTCTTCTGTTTCACATTTATAAAGTGCATAAATAAATAATGTTAAAACAACACTTTAAAATAATTTAAAATGTTAAGGATTTACTTGTTAATTTATTTTGAAGAAGCTCTAAATTGCCTTTTTACATTGTGTCATATAAAGAAAAAAATGACACGTTTTCTAAAATGTCAGCAATTATAAATATTGATTTTGTATTGAATCATGTCGAGAAGAAAGCATCATTTTATTTCATTGATTAAATGCTATAAAGCCTTCAACCCATTGTTTTTTTGGTTTCTCTTTCTTTATTCTAGTATCGTCCACCATTTTTCGCTTAACTCTTTCTATAGTTTTTTAGCTATTTTAACCGTTCCACTATTCAAATGTTCAGCTCTTTCAGCTTTCTCCAGATATGACTTTTGGTCCTTCAAATCCTTGAACTTTTCAAGATATTCCTGCACTTTTGCCTCCATTAAAATTCATTGGGAATCCTTGGTGCAGTAACTCGCTGTTTTGATCATTTCTTTCTTTATTAGTTTTTTTTGTGCCAATTTTTACCCTTTGAGTTTCATTTTCATTCAGCAATATAGCATTCAACCCTGTATTTTCTTCTGGAAATCCAGCTCCTTCTAGTTTATTTTCAAATACACTTATAAATGAATATCTAATAGATTTTAAATATTTATGTATTTAAATGTTGTTTCCCTTTATTTTTGTTCCTATAACTGCTTGAAATAAACAAACTTGTCAATAAATTAATCAAACCCAGGATGCCTTAAACTTTAGAACACATTTTTTGTAACGTTACACCCACAACTCCACAAGAATTAAAACTTTATGAAAAAGGTTGAAGAATTATGAGAAAATGAATGACATTTGTGTTTAGGCACTTGTGTTTTGCAAGATTAAAAAAAAAAAACTTAAGTTATTGGTTATGGTTGGATTGATTTTACAGTTGGTTCAAATAAAACACATTATTGTTTCAAACTAAATCTCTTTTGTAATACCTATCTAAGCATTTGTGGGCTGCCCTACATGAGGTAAACAACCCACTTTCTAACAAAAAGAACTATAACAGGAAGATTTGGCACTCTCACATCTCTGATCACCTGGAGCATCTGAGGTGGTGAGATCCATGTTCTCAGCTCCACGTTCTCACCCACCCCTAGCATGTTGAGCGCCCCAGGGCGACACGACACCTCTCCCACACTCTTTTGAATAATTTTGCCCCGACCATACGCCTCTCGTCTCCACATTAGATGCCTGGGATAATACATTTCACATAGAAAACCAAATATGTTGCTTATTAATAGGGTAACTTTTGTGGAACGCTACCTGGAGAAATGCCTGAGGGGGCAGCGGGGGGGAGAGAGGAGCGGTCTCTCCAAGTAAAAGACAAAACAGCTGAGGCTGCAGATTTGTCATTGCTAAACTGGCACAGTGGATGTAGATGCAGAAAAAAAAAACGGCAGAATGGGGGGCATTGGCCGTAAAACAAGAACCTTGGAGTTTAAATTTTAAATTTAAACCAATGAATGACAAATTCAATGTTTTCCATTGCAAAAAATACTCAAATAACAAACAAAGCAAATATTTGGGTGGCAGCACCACCACTAACATTGGTTGTTGCTTTGATAAAAAAAACCATCTGGCCCATTATGTTCTACCAGCAGCATGGTATTGAAAAGGACAGAGAGCATTCAACCCCTCTGCTGTCATCTGTTCGTCTCTTTCGGGCTAAATGGCGTGCGATCAGCACACGGCTTACTAACTTGCTGTCATTTCCTCGGATTCCGTACAGATTGCACCAGCTAATTATGATCTAATAACTGGCAGACTGTCTGTTTCAATATTATTACAGGAAGAGTAGGTTAAATGAATAGCTCATCATCTACCCCCCTGTATCAGTCATGTTGTTTTAATGGTCATAATTCCACCATTAAATCTTAATAATATGTCAAGATCATAAGGGAGACATGTCAATTTGGGACTTCAATGAGAATTAAGTCAAGGATCGCCGAAGTTGAGCCTGTTTGTCTTTCCTGGGGGGGTCTGATTTGGTTAGCCGTGTCGTTGCACGAGGAGCAGCAGAACAGAAGCAGAGCTGTTTCTGAGTCCATCTGATATTCAAGAAATTAATTTCTGATCCCTGATTGATGCGTTGCTGCCGAACAGGAAAGGAGCCGTGTAAATGTTTTCCAACACCTGGCATTCGCCTGGAACATATTCTCATTAACCTTGCAGGTTATTTATCTCTGTTTTTCAAAGTGTGTTCAGATAATAAGCATTTTGCTGACTAATGAAATCAAGAACTGAAAAGACACTGAAATACGAAAAACAAACAACTTTGCACCAACTGTTGCTGTTGGCACAGCTTTTACATTTATGAAGTAATCTTGGCTAAAAGAAACTAGTCCAGTGTTTCTTGTCTATATGTTTTTGTTTAAAACATAAATACCACCAGCAGATGACATGAAAACTGTGATTTCCAGCATTAATCCTCAGATTATAGCTTTGTACTTTTTTTCTTTTCAGATATATTTTCATGTTAGAGAGACCTGTACTGTCCTATTCTTAAGCCTTTTAAAGTAAACAATATCCATGTATATGATAATTTTATTACCATTGGCACGCAAAACAATGATTAAAAAAAAAGCTCATTTTCCTACCTGTAAGTAAGACGACTTGATCTCTGAGGCTCCGCCTTTCTCTCCGTGTGGGTGCCGCCCATTTCATGACGTCATCCTTGAGTTGTCCTCAGCAGCGTGTCTGCGGTTCTTCCACAAAAACAAACAACATCTGAACTTTTGCAAAGATGGATGTGAATATTGTGCATAAAAAAATGAAAGCCCGCTAGCTCCACAGAGAAAGTGCGTGTGTCTGTTAGCCTGGGGGCGGAGCTGACAGCACGGACTTCCTGGAAGGGACGGTTTCTCACTTTGTGATGTCACAATGTATGAACCCACTCGTTTTTTTGGACTGGGAGCGGGTTTTAAGAGGAATACTTAGAAATGCGTAAACAACTTTGGGGTTTCTTTTCCTGAGAAATAAACATTATAAAAGTTAAAAAAGTTTGATTTTGCATAATATAGGCCCTTTAAATTTTAAAAAACATGAAAAAAGTTAAGTCAGAACTTTGAATTTGGGCTAGAATTAGTTCAGGATTATTTCTTTAAAGATAATAGTAACTAAAATGCCTGTATAATAACTGGACTTGTCACAGAGTCATTGATGTTTCTGTTTTTATTACATACCTGCTAAAATTATTGTGCCGTTTTTTGAAGTCATTTCATGTTGCTTTGGATAATAATTGCAGTCTGAAGGTCAGAATAAATAAATAATGGCTGCAGTTAATGAGGAGTGCATATGCAGGGCGCCTGAGAGCAGCAGCTTTGGTTCATCACACCAATATTGTGATTAATGTTTTCAATAAATATAGAAAAACATATTACTGTCATGCTGTCAGTAATATTTTTGCCAATCCAACCTTTATACATGAACATAACTGTCTGTTTATTGGTGCGCTCTGTTCTTCTGTTTTCCAATTTCATGCAGTTTTCTTGGAAAAAAATCGAAATACTTATCATTGGTGGGTCAAACTTGTTTTAAATAATTTCATTTATGAAAATGCAAACAAGACAATCCTTCAAAGTATTGTTTTTTTTAGGGGGGACTCTTAAGCTTTCAATTGAACATTATGTTTCTGCTAAATAAACATTTTGAATGATCTTTAAAGACAGACTCTGATGAAAATTGGGGTTTTCATGTTTTTAACATGTTCTTGTTGATGATGGAGGGCATATATGAAGACAATTAAATTCAAATCTGCATTTCTGATTATTTCTTTATTCAAATCATTGTGAATCAGGAGCATGATATGAAAATATGGTGGATTGGTTACAAGCTCCCTGGTCTGCAACGGGGTGGGGAAGTGGGGGTGGCGTTGGTCTGTGCCAACAGTCCCATCCACAATTCAGAGGTGAATTTCTAATGAACTTCTGCCACCCTGCAGAAACTAAGTCCTAGAAAATATGACACAGGTTATGGAATTTGGATAAAACCGGCAAAATCATAAGTAAAGACCAATAGAAAGACTTTGAAAATAGATCAAAAGATGATCAAGGTGGGACATTTGTTTACCAAAACCAACTTTTGGTCACAGTTATTTCTTGTCAAGGTAGAATTTTTCAGACATTCAGAGTTTTTTGTGTAATCCAGATACATTCTTGTATAATTAGTCTCAAAGATCATTAGCTGCTGAATCCAGTTAAATCATATACCAAATTCCTTCGGTTCATTTATGCAACAATAACCCATCGTCAAAGTGTAAACAAAGGGTTGATGGGAATTTAGCCGAGGCTAACTCTATGGCTAATTTCTGCACCAACATTCCCGCCCAAAACTCAGAGATGCATTTCTAATGATCTCCTGCCACTCTGCAAAAACTATGTCTCAGACAACGACAGCATAATCGTGATTAAAAGACCTGCTGGAAATGCTTTGGAAATATAAAAAAAATTGGAGTAGGACTTAAACTAGAGCCCTGTGTGTGAATGCATGTATATAGGGTTATCTCTAACAAGAGCTTGGTCTTAAGTTAACCATTTAGTGCACCAAATTTTCTTTTTTTTTTACTACGACCTAAGCTGATGTGAAGTAAAGAGAGCTTTAAATAAATGCTGTTTATGTCAAACAGACCTAACTTATTATTTTCATAACAGCATGTCAAGTTTTTGGAAAATTGTCTGAAATATTCTTGTGTTTTTTTTTTTTTTGTGTAATTAAATTTATGTTGTTTAAACCTTATTTTTTTCCCCTAGTTTTTTTTTTCTGTACAAGAACTGAAAAAAAGTAAAAACTTACTTGCTTTATTTAACAGTAATTTTTAATAGAATTCGCTTTTACTCTTAATAATAACCGTTTCTCCTCGCTTAACCATGTCAACAATTCCCACTTTTTTCAACTCAAGTGTAGTTTGGGCAGCAGATCATGACCAAAAGTTACTGGTTCAATAAGATGTTAAAATTGAGAGGGAATGGAAAGGTTATTGATCTCCTGAGAGAAACTCATTTATTCTGTGTTTTACTTACAAGAAAAACTCTTAGATTTTGTTTTCAGAGAAAATCTTAATTGAAAATGGATTAAACAGAGATTCTTCAAGGTCCTGATTTACAATCAAGGTGTGTGGAAAATACTTTTTCAAAAGAAGAGTAATTTGATCCTGACGAGATATATACTGGGAAACTCTTTATCGTCTCAGGTACATCGCTATAATTTTGGTAAAGACTTCAAGGACCATTGCTACCAGCACTTTTAAGGATGGCATTTTGGTGTCTGAACATTTCTCTTCATTTTGAGGTAAAAAATCTGTTCTCTAATCACTGCACCCTCAAGGTTTTCTGTTTTTTGGTGCGGAGAGCAACCGCACACAGCTCCCAGCCAAAAATAGCTTCAGGAGAAGAGAGAGAAGCTGAGGCTGAACTGAGCTGAGCAAGAAGAAAATGAAGGCGAGTAAAAATAGAGAAGGTCTGACAGAGGAAAAAGTCAAGCGGGAGTTTGAATAGGACAAAGGCTCTGTCAAGGAGTCAAATGAAGTAAACATCATCAGCGCGGGCGGGCAGGGACTCGATCTGGCTCCCGACTAAACACGACACAGGGACGATCAATCTGAGTCAATCAAGTGTTTGAGGGGGCGGTGTGTGCGCAGAGGGGTGGGTGGCATCAGTATGGTGACAGGGTGTACTCTGCTCCGAGGTCACTGGCCTGGCCTCACGTGCATGAGCATTTATCTGACTTTGAATGAGTTCATTCAGCAGGAGGATACGGTTTAGTTCAGAAAAGACCATTGTGTACAGAAGGTGGGTCTGTTTGCTAAACAGGACAAATCGGTCCATTCAAGGACAGCCAGCTTTATACAAATGGTAAGAGAGTGGAATGAAGGGGAGCCAAAGATAGGAAGTCCATCTTAGTTCGGAAATCCACTTGCGTAATCTCTTATCGGCAAACTGGCTGGGAGAACTTGTTTGTTTCGGTGTTGGTGTGGCTCAGATTTGTGTTGAACATGGATTTTTGGATTGACAGATTTGTTAACCCATTAACATTGGGGATGCCGCCAGCTGCACCTGAATAACACACTCTCCTTGACGTACTGTAACTCTTCGACCAATCACACGCTAATTTCCCAGCATGCCCTTGTTTATACTCTCCCACTAGCGACAAGCACCTCACAATCCCAAGCTAATGTTAGCGTATCCAGCTGCACAAGTTTAGAGCCAAATACCAGCTCACACGAGGAAAATGAAAATGTACATAGATCTATTTAACTGCAAGTGGAGGATTTAAAATTGTAGCCCACTGCAGTAGCTGCATCAAAAGTCTAAACCTTTGGCGCATCTACTGCTAAGGAATAGCTTTTTTCCACAGGGAATCACTAGATGGAATACACATACTTCCACCAACTACACCCCACTCTGATGTTTTACAAACACTAAATTACTGACTACTACGCATGTGTGCAATTTCTGACTTCTGTGCATTAACTGGGTCGCTGCGCTCATGGCAACTCAACTCATTCCATTCTATTTTGTTCATACGTATTCAATATTTAATTGTTTCTGTAAATAGTGTACATTTTTTGATTAGAGATGTGAGTTACAGTATTTTTATTTTATTTTATTGTATCCTCACCACTCCAAGACTGCTACAATTTCATTGTATCACCATGTACAATGACGATAAAGGTTTTTGATTCTGATTCAAACACCTGGTCTTTTATCTACTCCTGATCCAATGCAATTACAATAAAGAAATAATCAGAAATGCAGCTTTAATCTTAAATATCCTCCATTATGAGAAAAGTAACAAGAACACGTTAAAAACACCAAAAACAGAATTTTGATTGAAGTGGGTCTTTAAAGGGTTAATCATAAATTGCCTCACACAGATTACTGTGACTGTGGTAGAACATTTTTTTTAGTTTCCACTGAGGCTTGGAGTTGAGATAGAATTGCATGACCACAACGTATTATTAATATACCCAGTTGTTTTTTTATACAGTGTCCCGAAAAACTGCATACTAAATTGGTGCATCTTTAAAAAGAAGTTTACTCGTTTCGGTACAGACTGCACGGCTAAAACTCAAACATTTATTAAAAATGCTGAGATATTTACTGGCTGGGGAAACAGAACCTTACAGAAACCCAATTATTAAATGAAGTTAACATTATAAACCAAGGAACAGAAAAAAACTTAAAATATTTAAAATTCTTCTTCTTCAAACGCATGCTGCCTTCATTCTTTACATAAACGCAGAAAAAACCCCATCAAAATAATGAAAATAATACGTTGCACTGCAATGGTTCTCATTTTAGAATTTCATTCACTTCTGGGCTTTACGTTGTACTTGTTGTTGGTAGGGATGAATACCAAAACTCTGCTTATATGGTACTACCGATACCGTGTAACAACGCAGATTTAACTGCTTAATTTCGGTGCTTCGTTTTGGACATGTCAATTACTTGTATTCTATCCAATTTTGCTGTACAACACTAGCTAATTTGTACTTTTCCAGCAATGTGAGCGGGCTCATATAAGAATGGGTGTGGCTGTGTGGGTGGGTCTGTACTTCACAGCTTAACTAATTCAGCGACATGGCAAGGAGGAGATTGATTGACAGGGTCCACAGCCAATGAGGACCAAGAACACAGTTTGCTTTGTAAAAAAAAACTACACTGAAATAAATCGACAAAGCAGCGGGACTACGAAAGTTGAACCGCGATATGGCGAGGGAACACTATTGTGTTCTCTTTGGCCAGAATATGGAAACCACTTGTGGCTTCTGTCATTGGAACTAAATAAAGGCTGTTGGACTGTTCAGTATCATGATGTAAGCTGTAGCATTTAATATCACATTTATGAGACTTTTAATGTAAAGTAGACACAAGTACTGTCATCAACAGTTTTATATGGTACAAACCTTCTCTGGCTTTTAAATGTTAGAATGTGCCAATGTTGAGTCCATATTTAGTGTTTTGGAAGTTCAGATCAACAGATATAGCGAGCAGACACATTGGATAGACTCTTCTGTTTGGTCTAAAGTGAACTCAGAGAAGTGAACTTTTGCTTTTGAAAAAAATTTTTAATAGCACCCCCCATGAGATGGGTTGAATGTGGAGAACAAGACCCAGGTGTATGACACCTGAAGGGATTTTTACTTTTCTCTTCAAGAGGCAGAGCTGGCCTTAAGACATCGGTGGTCAGGTTACTCTTCTTCCTCACTGAAATTACTGCACATTCTTGTCATGATTGAATGGTATTATGCATTGTTGAGGACGAACCATGCATTTAAATCTTTGTGAGGTGCCCTGAGTTTGTAATGCAATAACCAGCCGTGGATTGAAGGGAAGAGCCTCATCGGTGCTGCTAATTTGGGTTTGCATAAATCCATTTATTTGAGTCTCACACATGAGCACACCAGGAGCTAAACAACCGTGCTGCTGAAGTGCACACCTGAAATAGATCGCTGGCAAAAATAACAATGTTGTTTCACATGCTCTAATGCCAGTTGATCAATAGTAATTACCTACCTGTGGACCTAGCTAGCGGAGCCCTCTTGGCCCCTGGGGCTTTCACGATAGACAGCTCACAATCCAGTCCTGGGTAACTCCGTAGGACAGACCTTTTAATTGCCTTGTTCACTGTGAGTAATTGAGGGTTGGAGCGTGTTTGCCACGAGGAGTGTGACTTCACTTGGCCTCCGTCTAATTAATCCCGTCACACAATCCTTGTGTCTTTAATTTTCACTTTGCGCATGGCATCTCGAGGTGCGAATACAACTGGAGATATAGATCGGTAACTGTATATGCCGAACCAGATGCCCTACAAATTCAACCATATGGATCGACAGAGACGTGTTTCTGTGTGCGTGTGTGTTTTTTTTTGTACCTCTGTGTGGAAGAACATATTGCCTGACAGCCTCTGTATCATTTTAACAACTGTCCCACTGCTCTGATTCGATCTCATTACACAACAGACCCAAATCAGGCGAGTGGAACTGTATCAATATGGCTTCATTAGCATAGTGATTCATCAGTTGGCTAATTAGACAAATTTCCTATAGACTGATTATGCCTCCTAGACCACTTGATGGGAAGACTTCATGTGTGTGTTTGTAGCTCTTTATCTTATACAAAGCAAATCTACACTTTTTAAGGTTATTATTACAACTGAAACATTTTTAAAACACTAGACGTCAGGGAGAAACTGCAGCATTTGGCTTCATGCTATTATTTTAGTTTGCATTATATCACAAACAAGGACTCATCCTCCAATTATTCTACTCTCATACATAAATCTTACTGTATATACATGTACATGTTCTTTTGACGGTGTGTACTTCGTAAAAAATCTTTTAAGCTTCCAGATTGGCAATTCTGTTTGGTAGGTGTAAAAGATCACCTGAACTACCCTTAAGGGTGGATAAGGGGAAAAAATGGTCAACCCTGTGGCCCGCAGGAAATATCAAGATTGTTGACCTCTCAGTGAACTGAGAGGTCTTTTTTCTACGGGCATGCTGCGGCCGACAAGTTGTAGGCGTAAGGGTAAGGCGAGACACAGGTATTTTTTCAACCCCCTCAAATCCAGCGGACTGCGCAAGGGGCTCGTTAGTGCTGTTCACGTGATATCTATGTATCTACGTTCACTTTGTTTCTACGCACTAGGAGAACCAGGACTCATGGCGAGGCCTGCTTTCAGTCCACTGGTCCTCATTTGAGGAATAACTTATCTGAGGATCTGAGAATTTCTGCTTCTGTGGAGATTTGTAAATAGAATTTAAAGACCCATCTCTTTAACTTTGCTTTTAAATAACTCATTTAATCAATTTATTTATAAATTATTGTATTTATTGGTCTTTTAAATATTTTATGGCTTCTATACTGTACCTCATCAAAATTTAGCCACAGCATTCCCTCCTTTTTATGTCTGTCTGGACTCGCCTGTTCTCGTTTTTATAATTGATTTTTATTTAAGCTGATCGGAGCTAGTTTTGGCCTCTAAACCATCAACTGTTGTAAATGTGTGATGTTTGCCCTGCTGTGTGAACTTTCTAACATTTTCCTCTCATAGACTGTTTCTGACTATCTTAGATCTTAACAATCCTTCGAAGAGACTGATTACTTTTAGCCACAATAGGTTTAAAGATGGATATAAAACTTTATTTTAGGGATTTACTTCAGAAAAATTGAAGAGTTTCAGTTTTTCATCTCATGTTCCTATTTTTATGAATATTGCTTTATTTCTATCAATTGAATGATAGAAATGTTTAATCGTTTGGTCAATCTAGGTAGTTTTAGATAAGTAGATAAGTTAATAAAAAAAAAGATTAGATTTGAGATTTGGATTTGGAGTCAGTCATTACAGGCATCTCAAGCCCCGCCCCTCCAAACATTTTATTATATCAAATATTTAAAGAAAATAGGACAATCTCTTTTTTATTTTTTACATTTTCTAGATTTTATGATTTTTTTTTACTGGTGCAAATTACAAAACAGGCTATCCATTTAAGAGGACATCTCTGGCCAGAGTCTGTCCTGTAATCCACACTCGCTGAGCGGGTGGCGGCGCTGGCACGGCCGTGTTTGAGTGGCCGAGCAACAGTATCTGCAGGCTGCCATCCTTCTGTTCGCAGAGAGTCTGAAGAAAGCAAACGGCACTGTTGCTCACACTCCCAGATCCCGTTGTTGTCATTGGCCGGCAGCCACCAATAGCGAGCCAACCGAGTTAACAGACACTTCCGCTCAGCACACGAGGAACCATCTGTTTTGAAAGCTAGAAAGAAATAAGAAGGAGCCCCTCTTTTCCTTCTGTGGTCCTTTCCTGCTCCCTCTAGCACCACTTTTGTCATAAGTCTTCAACATGAAGCTTTGCTATTATCCTGCACCTCTCTACACACCATTTACAATCTACAGCTAGTCCCAAAATTACTGCTGACTGGATGCAATCTGTGCTGCCCTTCAGTGGCCTTTCAAATTGTTAGAAAATGAAAAACTAAGCAATTTCTCATTTCAGAGAAGTATTTCATTTCATCAATTTTTCTGGTAAAAAAAAAAATCTTGATTTGTTTCTTGCTTTGGCTACCAACTCATAATCATCATCAGAAGTGGGCTGCAGCAGTTACACAAAAAAAAACTCATTTGTAATTTACTTGATATTAGTAAGGTGAGGATCACATTGAAGCCTGATGTTGGTGACATCTTGGAAGTCACGCCTGCATGCGCGCCCGTCTTGACTGCGTCGGGCTCCTCAGACATGCCAGCTTGTAGCTAAATAAATATTGGCCGAGGGGTGTTTGAAAAAACATATTGTCCTGGCTCAGCTCGCGTTCCCTCTGGCCTCCATTGCCAAAACACGGCGACGGGGCCCCGAGCAGAACCTCTCCTCGCCCTGGTGGCCGGGTAACGGTCAGCTCCGCCTGGGGCCTTTGTGTCTGCACTCGCAGGCCCTCCGCTGCTGCAGCAGCAGCAGCAGCAGCAGCAGCGTGCTCGCTCGCCTCGCCACCGTCAGCCATGTGGAGGGGGCCCTGGAAGCCTGCCATTTGCACCATTACACTAGTCTTTTGTTTGTCATGCGGCTTGCAGGAAGAAGGGCGCACTTGTGCTGTGTGTTTTGCAGGTTATGCGACAGCCAGAGATATCTTTGCTACTCCTATTTATGACACATGTTTGGAGATTTAGCTCATAAATATGACAGTGTTTGTTTTTTCAGCCTCCTTGGTGTTGACAATCGCTTTTTTTAGTTCGGGCGTGTTTGCTGTGCTAATTTAGGGGTCAAGGCGAGCTGCTTATCACATCCAATTCCACTTTTTTTCCCCTCACATTATGCATGAAAGTAAAAAAAGCCTGTTCTAATCTTCTTAAAACAGAATCCATTGCAGATTCCTCCTCACAGAAATAAAGGTATATTGAAAGAAGTGCATTATTTAGTAGATTTGACCAGGCTGCCACAAATTCACTGAGAAAGAATGAATATACCCGTGGAAAAGAAAGCAAGAAGAAGCAAATCTACTGGGAGTAATTCATTATTAGAGCCTATTTCTAGTCCTCCTTTTAAGCCTATTTAAAGGGCATTAGGTATTATGAATGTGAGGTGGTCTAAATTTACCCCCCATGAAATCTGTCTTCATCTAACTACATTAGTATACTTTTCCAGGCTCACTGCTTTCTATTTAAATCTCTTTGGATGACTGACTCCACACTAATCTGCTTTTTATTTCCATTTTTCCCTCTTCATACAGTTTACAGCAGATGCAACCACCTTTACACATCTCAGAGTCGTACAAAACAAGCGTGTCTGCAAAACGGCTCAGAGCAACAGACTTCAAGACATGAATTATGTATTTGCTAAAAAGAACTCATTTGGGAGTTAAAGCGGATAAGTATCGGCCCATTTTGTGCCTGTTAGGGCCCCCTCCTGGAGCTGCACTGGGTGCATTAGGGAGAGCTAATAGGTCCCAGGAGGGAGGTGGAGTCGAGCCCTCTTCTACCTAAGGACTTGGGGGCCACGGTGACAGATGGCAGGCTATCCTGCTGGGTGGCTGTGGCAACACAATGTCTGTTTGAGGCTGACAATGGTTTACATGCAGGGATTGTATTTAAAATGTAGTTTTTGGATAGTAACAGGACAATGTGCCTAAAACTATGTCTGTTGCTGCAGAATCTATGGGAACTTTAAGAGAACTTACCAATCAGACACTCTGCTGCCTGTTGGTTTGGACCAAAGTGGGAAACGAAACAGTGCTGACCCTCCATTCCATCACAGAGTAGGGATTGTTTGTTAATGCTGAGCAGGCTTCACTGTAGAGCTGTATTTACCTACAGGTATTACTTAAAAGTTTTCCAACATATCATAAAACCCAGATGCTGCTACGGCGTCTTCTAAAAATACTAGTAGTCTATGTAACAGCATTGTTTTGACCTCTTCAGGTGGTTCAGAGGTGATGTTCAGAGTAACTGCCTTCTTCAACAGTTCAGTGCGGGGTCTTTAGGGGGGGAATGGAGAGGCATAGTTAATTACATTACATTGTCAGAAGTTTTCTCTCACTTTTCATTTAGGTACTTCAATCACTGTCATGGTAGCAGGTCCATAGAACCCTCGAGACAAACATTAGTGAAAGAACTGGACTCTCTCAGGGGTAAACGGTCAAAGTTAATGTAACAAAGCAAACTATTACAACTCAGCAAACAAGGGGTAGGACACAAAAACACCAACTTTTTTTTTTTTTTAGAGTTGGTCACTGTGGGGTTCAGAATGTCATACGACCTTTAGGTACGTTCAAAAACAGCGCAAAGAACTTCTTGAAATGGATTTTCATACCAGAACAGCTACCTGTTGAAACCCAACAACAGCAGGTGTAATACACATTATCAAATGTAGAGGTGTGTATGTAAAAACATCGTATGCAGAGGTGTAAAGGTATCGTATGCATCGTATGGTGTGTGATTGTTGCTCTAAAATAAACAGAATGCTTCAGCTTACCAATGATTCCATGCTCTTTCCTTCATGGGATCACTTTAATCTGACTAAAATAGATAAATATTGACATTTAAATAAAATTGTCAAAGCAGCAGTAGTTTATAGTGCTGCTAATAAAAAATGTGGTTAAATCCAAGCTTTTTTTATGGACAGTGTGTATATATAACAGCCAACATTTTACACAGCGCTTTCAGTGGTTTGTGTGAATTGTCATTCTAAAGTCCCAAAAAGGAAAGCTGTCTCGGTGGAACATCTTTCCTTTTTTTGCTGGTCAAAGTATTTCTCTACTTTCATGCTGTGAAAGTAGCATAAAATGGATGGGATTTTTTCTTTTGTTTTACACATTGGAAGACACCGACACATTTTTTGAGTTTTTATGACTTAAAGAGAGTTTAAAAATAATTCCTTATTAAGACAGCGCTCCACTTCAAGATCCATGTGGGTGAATGAGACCCGACCCGTTGGGCGATCAGCCCGTCTTACTTTCCCAAGGATTTGATTAGACCATTTCCCACCGTCTAGTCTGAAAGTACTCCCGACCTGCGGCTCCAGAGAGCATCTTAATATCCAATTTCACAGCTTTCTAAACCTGGATCACAGAGACTATTTATTACTGTCACAGTCTTTGTGTTGAGGAGAAGGGGGCGAGGCGGCGTTTGTTTCATCGTCTCGAAAGCAGGAAGATGAACAACAAGAGAGCAAAGGGTAATGAGTGAGGAACCTGTGGCGTTGCCCTAAACCTTCTTAAAGACATGGCAGACCTATTTAATTAGACCACTGCCAGGCTTGTTTCTGCAGTCAGCAGCTTCCCCCAGACTTTTGATCTGAACGCAAACGGACTGCTGAAATATAAATTATGACCTGGATCAGTAATTGACAATAAAAGAAAATTCCTGCTTTGAATTTTAGCATCCTCTGATGGAAAAGAGGATGCGTGGAAAAGATTTTGATTACAGCTGAAAATTGTCTTTAGATGTGGTGATTCTGGACAGACGCATCGGTGGCCTAAAACAGGCGTCTAGATAATAAAGTGTTCGTGAGGCCGTTTTAAAGTAGAATGGCGGCAGCAGAGGCTTTATAATTTCCCTGCTTTTTCCTCTTAAACCCCCTGTTGTTTCTCCGAATTACCTCTGAATGATTTATGCTCACTGGTGTGGCCGCTGATAGACCCTAGCAACACAGACAGAAACCCACTTAGAGCTTTTTGGTGTGTAAACATACCGTATGAAAAACCAACTTGTTTCAAAGAGCCAAACACATTTGCTACGACGCTGGACCACTTGGTGTCATTTCACTTGTCAAACACTGCAGTGTCACAGCCAATCAGGGGCCACAGAGGCCATTTAACCTGAGCAAACACGGCGTGTCACGAAGCCGGAGGATAACTTAAGAGCCTGGACAAACACTGGCGAGAGCCCTCGGGCACGAATCAAGGCGGCCTGGCTGAGGACAAGTCACTCTGGTAATGGGTTTGTGATGACTCAAGATCGAGTGGCCATCTGTTTGTTACAGTGGGGGAGGACCACAATTCACAGCCCAGATACACAGAATAGTAGCCGGTAGAGCAGAAGAAGAGGGGAGGCTCTGGCTGGCAGCACAGGATGTAAAGCATATGTCCATAAACGGTAAACACGCTGATAACCAGGGTCAGATCTGAGCGGCTCTGATCCGCAGACAGGGCTCCTTTTAAATGGTGTAAGACTTGTCTCCTACAGGTGACCTTCAGGATCTTTTCCCGAGTCCCGTCAGCTGTGGGAAAGTCACCGCAGATGTGAAGCATCGAGAGATTTGCATGGGATTTTACTGATGGGAGTTTGAATAGACCACAGTCATTTGTGTTTGGTCGGTAACCGTGAAATTCATTTGAACGAAAGTCAGACCACAGGCTCTGAGGCTGGCAGGTTCTACTCCTGAGTCCAACTCTGGTTTGTAATAATGATATCAGTTTTAGGACACGCTCCAACTAACACCCAAAACTCTTCTTTGTGTTCACCAACCTGTTTTAGTCATGTTTACACAAACACGTTTTGAATGTTCAAAATGGTGCCTAAGCAATTCCTTTAGGAGTTGAGGAAATTAAAACAATCTTTCAAGTTGTGGACATTTTTACCGACACAACATGGTAGCCAAAGGTAGAGTAAATGTTCAAATTAGGAAATTAACGTTATTAACGTTTTGTAAAGTTTACTAAGCAGAGCATTAATTTAAAAAATAAAGGTTAGATTAATTGAATCTAGAAAAAAGAGAAAATATTGAAAATCATTATCAATCAAACCTTATCCTGGCTTCAGATCAAATGTTGATGAAACTTTAGAACAACACAACAACTGATTACTGTGTTTAAGGATGAAAATAAATAAAAAAATGGCACTAACGTTCAATTTGGAAAAAATGGGTTTAAACAAACAACACAAATTGCTGGTAAGATTTGGTCCAATAGGGAATTCAAGATTATTATGATCACCTTAAGCTGCCAATTTCCTAGATCAACTCCAAAAATTGTTTATAAGGTTAGAATGTCTTTCTAACCATGGAAGTGTGCCATTTGCACCATTACACTAGTGTTTTGCCCTGTTGTCCAAAGAATGCCAATGCATTTTGCTTGATTAGAAAAACGTTTTCAGGTAATCAATGTTTTAAACTGAACAATGTCAAACTTGAAATATTTAAGTCTAATCTCACATTCGCAGCAAACAACAAAGTGGTTTTCAGCACCAAAGATTTGGAGAATAAAATCAGAGGAGAAGCAATTACTGAAATTATTTCAGGATATTGGATCTTGTAATTTGGAATCAAGTCAAACAGAAAGAATTTTTTTTAACTGAGATCATAGACAGTTCTTATCTTTGTCTTCCGTCAGTCACAGCTTTTTAATGGGTCATAAACTCCTCACAAAGTTATCCTGCATTTCTTAAAAATGTGAGAAACGATGTGAACTAATTCAACTGTAGTTTAAAATTTCAGCTTCTTTGTACCGAGGACCCAAAAAAATAAATAAATGTCCACGCCGGGCATCATGCAGTTCTGATATTCTTCAAATCGGAGGATGTACTTGAGGAAATACACCACCAGTCAAAAGTTTGGACTCACAAGACTGATGGTGACAAGACCATGTTGACTTTTTTATAGGACTCGTCACCTATCCTGGAAGTTAAAGTGAAAAATGAAACATGTTCATAAAAGCCTCATTCTTGCCTCAAGAGTGAAGGCCTACAGTGCTGCTGGAAAATATTAGCATTTTCCTTATTATTCTGGATTTTTCTGGTTGTGAAGGAAAACTCTTGGATGTGCCATTTGTCATGCGAGAAGGCGTGCTGCTGGTTTTAGCTTTGTAGATGTTGGATTAGATCTTGTTAAATATCCTCAGGGAAACAATCAGGTGTTTAAAGTTAAGACCAATTCCCTACACTACATACGATCAATAAATAACTCCAACTGTATAGGGTTGCCATGTAATCCTGCTTTGACAAATTAAGGCAACGAGTGTTTTTTCATTACTTACACATCCGTTTTCATTTTTCCCATCAGTGAAAGCAATTAAACAACGCTTCCTTAAATTAGTCATTGATTTTTAGCCATAGTGACTCTTTAAAGAAGGAAATAATAACTTTATGGGGGTGTTGCTGCTTTTTTCATTACTGCCAGCCATGGACGAGAGGCAGAAACAAAAGAACAGAAACAATTCACCTACATGAAAAAGGCGCTGGTTTAAATTAGTCATTGATTTTTCCTCAGGTGTCACTTTGGTTAAACGCCTCGTGGTTGGGAAACTTCCCTCCAACTTGGGAATAGACAAGAGTCTATTATCTATCTACCCATCCAACCCAAGAGTTTCTTCCATTTTGCAAATTTCTGGTTCAAAATTTGTGTATGTCAAGGAAAGGTACAAAAATTCTAAATCTAATTCAAAACCCTGACAGACAAGACGGACCATCGTTTGACTGTCCGCTGCACAAATCTTGTAAAGTGGGTCTTCAGTTTTTCAGATTTGTTTTATTACAGAATGTTTTTTCTTTTGCCATCCCATCCCGAACACATGAACTTTAAAGACGAGACGCTCCACAGACCCGACTTCTTTTTTAATGCTTAAACCAAACAAAAATAAATGAAAAAAATAAACAAAAACGCAAAACTGCAGCCAAAGCTGCTTTTCCTTTTCTGACTTTTTCTTCAGCCTTAAAAAAACACAACAGAAAGCAGCTACAAAAATGTGAATTTGCCTGATTATACAGTGGATTATTAATATAGGACTTGTTTTTTTAAATTCACCACATTATTGACTTTAAATAGTTCTTCTTGTTGGATCAGAAAGAAACCTATTAATGAAAATCAACAACATTGAAACAAAGTGTACACCTCACGTTCTTATGGAACAAAATGCTTCAAACAAACAATAAAACCAGTGGATCTTTTAGATTTTCTTTCATTAATCCTGGGGAAAAAAAAAAAATTCACGCGTGAACATTTTCTCTGACCCACTTGAATTGCACGTAAACATTACCAAAAAAACCCAACCCAGAACAAACTTAAAATAATTTGAACAGTGAGAGTTATTTTACAGCAGCCTGGAGCTTTGCTGATTTTCCCAAACACAGGCCGTTCACATGTGATGCAGAGAGTTCTCAACACGCTTCCGGCTTCTCAAAGGCCCTCGGGGTCTCGTGGGGTTTGTTAGCTTATGAATGACTGACCCAGATACAGCAGAACCTACGGTCTTATCGGACAAGGGGAAGAGTTTCTGTGTCTTTCATAGTTCTTTCTCCAAATCTTTTAACAATGTCTTTTATTCACAAAAGTTCCATGGTGAGATGATGCTGAGACGGCCGACTAAAAAGGAAAAAATCCATCCATCGGTTCTTTTCTTAGCCGGGCATCACATGCTCAAAAGAGAATTTTAAACAAAAAAAAAAAACAGAACAGAATGATTTCCGCATTCATGGACGAACATTAACAACGATCAAAAGCCAAGTCCAGTCCGATTCCTGTCCATAAAGTGCACTCTCCACCCTGCTGTGCAGCTCGAACGTCCGTAAGAAGAACAAAAGAAAGGTTGCGCTAATGTTTAGCATACTGACGAAAGGGGGCGTGCCTCTGTGCTTGTGAGGGGAGTGTTCAGAGTGGAGGTTTGGGTTTGAACGCTGACGTTAATAAACGTAGCCTTCGCTGTAGGGGTGTGGCTGGCAGTAGGGCCCCTCCTGCACGTACGCCATGTTTTCATCGAAGTGCGACAGCGGCACGGTGTCCTCCTCGTTGATTTGCCGCTCCACGTCTGTCTTCAGCACCGGCCGCTGATTGTCGGGGAACGCCATGGAGAACAAGGCCTCGGGGTCGCACACGAACTTGTAGACGTATCTTTCGCCAGCCACCTGCAGGGCGATGGACACATTCCTGTCCTTTACGTTACACATCTATGACATTTGGCCCCCATAGTCTAATATCAGAAATGAAAACCGAAGACCAACTTATGTACATTTTTGCATTAAATTAATGGAAAATGTGACTAAAAGAGTTATTATTGTAGTCCTATTTTGTTGCGGTTTATGTATAAAATTCCCAACTAATGTTTTCTCAAAGTTGTAGTCAAAAGAGTAAAAATATAAGACACATTATGGGAAGGAAGAATAAAAAAAAAGATTAAATAAGATCTTAGGTGAATACTTCTTCAAGGTAAATGCAAAATGTAAATGGAACAAACTAAAAGCACAAATTCTACAGTGAATATTTTAATCATCTGTCAACATAGAAACTAAATATCCAAAAATATAAAAAGCAATCAAAAATTAAAAAAAAGACAACATTTTTAGTGTTAACTTTAATGTTTTCTATTTAATTTTGATGCCACCAGTCTTTTGTTTGTTGTTTGCCGTGACGCTCAAGCTTACATTTTTAAACTTCAATGAATTGTTCTTTATCTCTATGTAAACCTGCAAAAAAAGGAGCCTGTTCAGGTTTTAAACGTAGAAACGGTTCTCGATCTGATTCTCTGCTGAGAAGAAGGTTGTTGCTTTTTTCTCGTAGAGGTTCTTTTACCTTTTGCATGATTCCTTTCTCGTAGTAGTAACGCAACGATCTGCTGAGTTTGTCATAATTCATCGCCGGACGATTCTTCTGGATGCCCCAGCGGCGAGCGACCTTTGTCGAAACGGGGGAAACAAAAGCAGGACAGTTAGTTTGAAATGAGGACAATTACAGCACAAGTGTTGGACAAACTTAATAATTAGTATGTTTGTAATAACAGTAATGACGGCGCGTCCAGCCGGAGCAGACTGGACCAGGAATGTGTTCATTAGGAGCTTGTCAGACACCCAGCAGAGGAGGCAGCAGATGTTGCAGCACCTGTCTACCAGACCACCCACCATCCGTCCTCGCTGTCCAAACACAGCGCTTCTTATAGCTTCTCCTTTGGAATTTTTCCACTCTTCCACCATTGCTTTTCCCTAACAGAGGATCATTTCTTCTTTTCTGTATCCATACGCCACACTCCAGGAGGTGTCGGCTAATCAAATCACATCAAATCAACCTTTATTTATATAGCACTTTACCAACACGTCACTCAAAGTGCTTTGCATAAAATATAATCAAATCTAAAAACAAAATGACACGACAAACACTGTCGACAACCCCCTCCCACACACACAAACACACACACAAATACGCACACCATGATAAAAAGAGTGATAAAATGATGGAATGTAGAGACCTGGCTTTGTCCTGAAGTGGGGAAACGATATTTAGAGGACACACACATGTCCACATCAGTGACCCCCCTCCCACCCAAGTTCACGGAGTACACTACCACAGGACCCCCCAGATCCGATCAAAAGAGTCAGACCCGGGAGATCCCACTGCAGCGACCCCGTTCACTGAGAAGGGTCAGTCACCGATGTGGAGGATCCCTCAGAGGAAAACACTGGAGTTACAACTAAAATGTAAAAGGAATAAAATTAAAATATATTTAAAGCAAGAACAAGAAACAAATAATTACATAAACCTTAATAGACATATAAAATGATAAGTGTGACTAAAAAATTAAAAATAAGTAAATGCAAATAAATAAAATGTATATACATACACATGTCAAACTAGAAAAAGGGAAAATAAATAATTAAAATATCAAATAAATTCCTAAAACTCAACTAAAAGCTCAATTGAAAAGGTAGGTCTTAAGCCTTCCTTTAAAAACATGAACAGTCTCTGCAGCCTTGAGGCATGCTGGGAGTTTGTACCACAGGCGAGGTCCGTAATAACTGAATGAGGCCTCGCCGTATGTTTTAGTTCTAACGTTTAGGATCACCTAAAGGCCTGAATCAGAGGACCTCAGGGTCCGCGAGGGCTCATCCTTTAAAATCATGTCACATAAAAATGAAGGCCCGAGACCATAGAAACACTTACAAATCAATAAAAGAACTAAAGAATTTTAAAATCAATCCTGAAGCGCACAGGGAGCCAATGCAGTGATTTTAAATCGGTGTATCGTGTTCCCGCCCCCTGGTCCTCGTCAATACGCGTACTGCTGAATTTTTGCTGCAGTTGTAGTTGTTGTAATGTTAGTCTTAACGCGTTTGCTCCCCTAACGCTGTGAATGGACCTCCCTTTTTTATGCACATCTGCCTGCACCCCCAGCCACCACCAGGCTGCATGGACCTCCGCCACATACTCGCCCATCTCCCTCAGTTTTCAGGAAGGATACATTCCTTCCACCAGGTGACATTTCTAAACTGGGTGTTACAAACTAAAACCCTTTGAGAAAAAAACAAAATATCAGCATCATATTAAATTCAGGCTGTTGGCACAAAGTTTATTTAACTCTTCTGGTTTAATTTGCCACAAAATGTGAGAATCTAAACTTCAGATTCTTGTATATTAGTCAACATTTTGCTGCAATAAGATCGGCTTTTGGAGTTTTATGTAAACTGGTGTGTCTACAAGGAGGAGTGTACTTAAATACAACAAGTTAATTCTGCGTCTCTGACTGTTTGATGCTGCTGCAAAACTCACACAGAAGTTTTCACCATTTTAAATTGTCGATCAAAAGTGGGCGGTGCCTCAGATAACCAATCAGATTGAGCAGAAACCACGTCTAACAAATAAGCAATTGGAGGTCAATGGCTCCTCCCCAAGCCACTATTTGGGATTTCGCTTTTTTTCACGAAGGCATCAAACTTCTCACCTCCTCCGGCTCAATGAGTTTGAACTCCATGCCGCGACCGGTCCAAGCGATGAAGTGGGAGTTTGACGGATCGTCCAGAAGAGCCACCAGGAACTGCCAGAGCTGGAGGGAGCCTCTGCGCTGGTACGACGGGCCCTCCCGGAACAGGCCCGACTCCTGCTTGATGTCGCCTGCTGGACTCCATCACAGTTGTGGTTCAGGAACAGAAAACGGCGGCACACAGAGCGCTTCGGGACGACCTTTTATCAGGGACTCACCTTCCACCTTCTCGGGCACCACGCAGGTGTCGTCATAGAAATGCCTCGCCACTTTGTCAAACATGCACCCTGAAATATAGGACGAAAAACACACATTTCATACAATACTCTATAAAAATAGATTGACTATTGCGGAGGTGATGTCGCTGGTACCTTCAGTCCGGTTGGAGTGAGCCAGGTAGCCGTCTTGGCGTAAGTAGACAGAATGGCAGCTAGGCACTTCTGCAGAAACCAAGGCAAGAAGGAGAGTTGGTGTTAAGGGCCCGGAGGCGGCATGATGGGAACTACCAGAGGCTGCAGATGAAGCCTCAATGAACTGCGAGCTCTGATGAAACAGTATCCCCTCCGGCATTAGCGGCGCGGGCTGCTTCACTCCGCTAACGCACGCCGCTAGTCTTTCTACCTAGAGGAAGATCTTCCATCAAATAGGAAAACAGAGTGACATGACGTAAGTTTTTCATAATGTCCTAAAAGGATGCCTTTCCTCCCAGGATTCGACTCAAACTACACTCAAAGACGAGTCTCATCTATTTTTTCCATGATTGCAGGATATTTTCTCATTTTAGGTTTTAGATTGATTTAGATTTAGATTTTTCTGTCATTCTTTATGATAAAGTTCAACAACTGTTCTTTACTTCATTCAATATAAATACAGGCGCTATGACAGGGATTTTTTCCTGTGCCGAACCAGTACTTTTGAACCGGTTCAGGTGCTTCAATCTAAAATGAAAAACACACCAATTTTCCCCCAAAAGCCTTTAAGTGTGATGAAGCAGCATCACAGGATGAAGACGATCACTCAAATGTTCCCAAGATGCTTTATTTCATTTTCTCTGACGTAACCACAAATTTCACCGCTCATCACAACGGCAACAGCCTTTTTTTTTTTTTTTGGAGCGTTGCGCACAGGCCAACCCATCAGACTGCTGAATTACAATCTTTTTGGTGTGAATTAAAGCCAAACTTATGCTCGTTTCGCTTCTGGCATTTTGACTGAAGCTCCGCCCACTCTCACAGCCACACCCAATCTTATATGATTGAATGATTGTCTAGAATGGTACGGCAAAACTGAATTGAATAGAAGTGAGTGACATTTCTAAAATGAAGCACCAAAATCCCCGTTTTCATGTAGTACCGTGTGTTTGATTTAAAAAATGACACACTTACGTTTAAAACATCACTTTTCTCACGTGAAATTGTGTTCAATCTGTGAACTCCTGCTTGATGGAACCCCCAGCCCCCCCGCAGCACAGATGTGACGCTGACATCAAAAACTGGCCAAACAGGTTACAAAGTGAATATTCAATAAACACACTGCGGCCCTTCATTTAGGCCCGTAAACATTTCTCTGAGCTTCATCAAAGTAATGGGCTGCTAGAGGAAATTGCCGCTAATGAAATTACCAGCCCCTCCCTCCCATCCTTTCCGACAGGCCTGCTCCAGTCAACATGCTCCGTTCTGGCTGCTAAATAAATTCGCCGCCATTCTCCGTCCTGCGCGTTCGCCATAGCATAGCAGGAGCACAAACGCAAGACCTCTTGACATGTGGACGGTTGGGCATCCTTCAACTGATTCCTCTGTAAATGATGGCAACAGCCAGGCTTTTTGTGGGTTTGTGTTGTGCTCTCCTGGCTCTGCAGGAACTGGATTGTGAGTTTGTAGTGGAAATAAGATTTATTTGTTTGTGCGTTGTTTTTTTTCTCGTCTGGAAGCATCCGAGAGGTGCTAATTGGCGTTTAGGTGCTCCCGGCTGTAAAGAACTGCAGACGCAAAGTGAGAAAACACCGAAGGAAAGGCTGAAGGTCCTCGTTTTTACAACAGAAACAACTGTGAGGCAGAGGAATCGAACATGTGATCACATCACCCCAATACTACGCTGTCTACACTGGTTGCCTGTTTCTTTTAGAATCCATTTTAACATTTTACTCTTGACTTTTAACGGTCTAGCACTGCTCTGTCTTACTGAGCTCCCACAGAATCGTCCCCTTTGAAGAGTTTTGCGATCTGCAGATCCCAGTGGTTCCCAGGACTGGACTTGTGACTAAGGGTGACGGAGCCTTTTCAGTGTCTGCCCCTAAACTCTTTTTCTGAGAGGTCGGCCAGACCCTTATGAGTTTAAATCTTGAAAAACTCCTCTCTTTACATTGGCTATATACCTGTGCAGCCCTTTGGACCTCTGGTAGATGTTAAAGTGCTTTACAAATCAAGATTGATTGATGTAACAGGCAGTAAAGAGACATCAAATTGGCTGGAGCGGTTTTTCTTGGGCTCGCTGCCACGAGGCGGCTCCTCCCAGCTCTGCGTGGCCCCGTGAATGAACCCGGCGAGCGTTCATTCATGTCCCGGTGCAGCCTCGGGCCGGGCTCTGCAGGACCAAATGATTACGCTCTAACCCAAAGGAAGCGCGCAGGCGTGGGAGGACCCATTCTGGACCGCCACCAGATTACACCCAACCCCCCCCACCCCCCCGCCTATTAGAGCTTCACAGGAAATGGTCAGCGGTGCAGACACCCATCCAAACCAGAACCCCTGCCCCAATAATGAGCAAACTCAATAAATGCCTGTCATCTCTCATTCCTTCCATGATAATGCTCTCAGCACCAGAGAGTCCGCCTCTGTCGTGTTTGACGCTCAGCAGCCTCTCACCTGAGTCGTAGGTGAAGTCCCTGGGCTCCTGCTTGATCATCATGCCGGCGGGGTATCCGTGGGGGAGCGGCGCTCCCATCATGGCGGGGTGCTCAAAGAGGGGGTCGGGGTACTCCTGCTTGAAGCCCTGTGGAGGGAAGGGGATGTTGGGCTCCGACATCTGCCGGTGGTAGATGGGCCGGCTGTCCCGGGCCATCGACGGCGGGGAGGGGAAAGAGTGGCACGGCTCGGAGAGCTGACGACGAAACCTGGTGGGGGGGGGTTCAGGAAGATACGCAGTGGGAGGTCTGACAACATGGTCAAAGCTTCAGAAGATGTGATTCCAAATGCTATAGATCACAATGACCACCGTTATTCCCTTTTATTTTTCATGCATTTGGGCATTTGACTTATGTCAAAACACTAAACTTATTTTAGATATAAAAACCAACCAACGGATAAAACAACCTTTAGAACAGGATTTGTATTTAATTAAAATAGACACCTATGTTTAAACACAGCTGCTTGATTAATTGAACTGATTGATAAATTGGACATTTAGAGATTTGAACACGTTAACAGGCTGTAGTTTGATGGTCAGTCGTCTGGGTTCGCTCAGTCTGCAGCAGCTTTTGGACCCGCATGTAAACGGGATGGAAATGCCAGCGGCCGCGGTACCTGTGGTCCAGAGAGTAGGCGCCGTCCGGCAGCGGCTGCGACGGCGCCATGTGGCCGAACGTTCGGTCCGGTTTAGGAGTCGGCGCTGCCGTCGGCGAGCCATGGTGGATGGGGGACACGGGGTTGCTACTGGGAGGTGTCACCGGGCTGGAGGGCTTCATTCCTGCAAGCTGTTTCTGCTCATAGGCACTGCGGAAGCAACAGAGGCTGCAGTCAAATGTGCTGCCATGTTGCTGGTTGGAGTTCATGGTGTCATTTGTGTTTCATTTAACTTTGTGGGAATTGAATTTCCATACACATATTTGCAATATGTGCTCGTGTTGGCCCGCTTTAAATGTCAAATAACCTGAATGTGTGTGTGTGTGTGTGGGGGGGGGGGGGTGTTAGAGCACAGATAGTAATAATATTAAAAATATTAAAGGAAACTGATTTAAATTTTTCTCGTAACAACTGACCTTCTGATCCAAGTTATAAGTTCCAAATATTTCACAAAAAACAACTTTTCAAAATAAAGTCATTTTTACTCTATTTTAACACTTCATTAATAGTATTTTTTTTTATTTTCATTGACCTTTTAGAAGTTATAATTGATTCAGTTGTATTTTCGTCTTTTAATAACAAAATTATGCATTTTGTATTTATAGTGTTGGGAATTATTATTATTATTTTTTTCTTTTTCTATTTTTTTAATGATGAAATGATTTCTGTTTATTGGTTGTAAATTCTTTTTTTTTTTTTATAAATGATCCACTAATCAAAGATCACTTTTACATTTCATAGTAGATGGAACTAAAATCTAATGCCAATAAATAGGTTAAAGCCGATGAACCATATTAAATTGCTGCAAAAGATAAATATCAAATCATGTTCATTTTACTGCATCACTGTCAAATGACATCATAGAATGATCCACTATGGGAAAAAATATTTGGTAACATTTAAAGCTTTGAATTTGTATTTCTTTATGTGGGATTTACTTATTGGAAGGTGTCACAAAGACCAGAGACTTTATTATTGTTATTTTATTTTGTCAAAAATATAAAAGGTATTTAAAAACCTGAAATGCTTCCTAAAATAACATCCTTGAAGTTTGAGCACATCAAATATAGCTATAGATTTATCACCTTTTACCTAAAAACTGTGGAAACCCCTTTTTAATCTCTTTTAGAGCTTCAGAACCATCCAGGAAGGAGGGAAAAGACGTTTTTCATTAACCGGAATACTTTTACTTCAAAACACTGCAATGTACTACAATTACCTCCACTTATGCATTTTTGTGTTTTTTGTTTAATTTTCTGTCTTTTATCTTCTTTTTTTATCTGAGAACTTGAATTTTTGTTATTTGTAAGGCCAGTTTTCATGTTTTGATTGATAAATTCTAGGTTTTATTGACTGATTAGAGGGAATTTTATTGATTTATTCCTCTATAATTCCACATCTTTCACTCCTTGAAGCGGGTTCTTTAGATCTGTCCTGTTTTTTCCATTTTTCCTGCATTTGGCGCGTCAGTCGAGTCCATCTGTCACAAACGGAGACCAAACATTTGTGTGTCTTCATGGCAGGAACGGCGGGGCCCCCACCTGATGCTGTAGGGGCCCTTCTCTCCATACTGGAGCTTGAAGGGCCGCTCCTGACTGCAGGCGGAGCTCAGCTCGGAGCAGGGGCTGTGCAGCTCCCGCTTGATCTTCAGCTGCAGTCCGTGGAACGCCACTAAAGGGGAAAGCAGAAGAAGTGGTTGGTTCTCCGTTGGGGAACGTCTTTCCTTCACGCCGTTCCTGTCGCGTGTTTCTAAGCGCGACGACCCGGCGAGGACGAAATGAGGGTTGTTGCATCCCCCCCCGATGTCTCAGGTCATCACTTACGCAGATGACTGGCTTCAAATCTCATTTGTTGGGCTTTTTCCTGCCGGGGGTGGGGGGTCTGGTAGTGAAATATGACAATCATAAAAGTGAGTGTGTGGCGAGCTCCTGTAAATGCTTTCAGCTGCTGTCAATACGCTCCCGACGACAACAATGGGGCTCATTGATCTGAAAAGAGCTTAGGGGGGGCGGGTATACCTACGGCCCCCACGGTGCATCTGAGAGGCCGTTAAGTGCCTGATCAGTCCAGATTAACACGCCATCGTCTTGAGTCATGATCAACGCTAACCCAATTGGCTGCGTCTCTGACGAAAACCCAGTCAGTCAGAATGAAGTCGGGATCGGGTTTCCTCGCCGTCTCGCCACACAACACAGGCAGCAGAGGATGGGGAGGGAGGGGGGGTCTCTGTACTGCGCTACCACCAACCCCGGAGAGGCCGGCCGCTCCCTGCGTTACGGCTCAGCCGTCTGAACGTGTGAATGGGATGAAGGGGGCTTCACTGTTTTGGGGAGTTTTCAAACGCCTGGCTGGCAGCTGCAGCGTGAGCAGGGGTCGATCTGCCCCCCCCCAGCCGAGCCCCTGGGGCCACACGGCCCGGCGTGACAGAGCTCAGGGGGTTGTTGGCAGCCTTCACCGGGGGCCTGACCTTTCCAGGTCATCGATCAAAGGTCAAAAAGACACTTCCTGAGGAGAGACCTTTGCCGGCCGGCGCGGCGCGGCAGAGGCTAGCAGTCCAAACAAAAGCCGGCATTGGTCTAGCAGGATTAAAGCTTTTGCTGACATACTCTCCATCTTTTACCGCTGCAGCGTCCGGGTCTGTGAAAACTGCAGCTTCTGGGGAGCAGCCGCGCTCCGTCTTACGCTAGAGATTGAAATGTCACAATGGATTTGGTCGGTGGGGTGCCAAGGTACACAAATCGATAGCGAGGGCATCGCGTCTGACTACAACAGAGACTTCCTTTTTAGTCCAGAATGTCATGCCTATCACTGCTTGATTGCTCTCATTATCTACATATCGATTCATCAAGATGGGAGGCAGTTTAGGAGAAGCAGCAGTTACAACAATTACTGGCTCTACTTCCAGTGCAAATGTTTAAAGGGTTTTTTTTCTCTTCCGTCGACCTAAAAACATCTTTTTGGTTTGAATATTGTCTCACAAAGTGAAAAAAAAAATCATTTTTCTGATGTTATGCAATCAGAAAACACTTAATTGTAGCTGAAACACAGAACGTGTTGGCCCCTCAAACGAGAGTTTTGGCAGAGCCGACGTTTGGCAGATCTTTCTCCAGTCCATTCATAAAAAAAATTCAGGTCTTTTGGCAACGGCGAAAAAAGCCTCCGTTCCATTTTCACCTGCCGTAGGTGCTCGCCTTTGCTGTCAAATGATGGAGGCTGAGATCTGCTGGTAAAGTGTGGCCTCATTTTACACCTCCTCTGCTCCTTCATTCCCCGCTAAGTTATGCTAATGCTAGGCATCTGTGGAGGAGTTTGAGACAAAGAAAATTCTCCTTCTTCTCCTCCTTTAGCCTCGGGACGCTTTAGCTTGGAGGCGCTCACATGCTGCTTTCACTGCAAAGTGTGAAGCTGACTTTGAAAGGAACCGCCAAAGCGCACGACGACAAACCACTAAAATATTCCCAAGCGTTGAGTTTAGCCTTTTTTTAAAAACACTTTCTGCACTTTTTTTTTTTTTTTTTTTTACAAGTAAAAACCATAACAAATATAATGGAAATTAAATATAGGAACTAAATATTCTATACAGACATTTTTATTGTCACTTTTATCTGAATAAATTATAAAATTTAAACTTATTTAGACAAGAATTTTGAATATTATAAGCAAAAGTCATTGAACAGAATTATCTAATTCAATTGAACTACGAAAAAAAAAATGTTTAATTTCATTTAAATCTTGTTGAATCCACATCAAAGCAGTTTATATAAAACTAACTGATGACAATAAAGTTTTGATTCAATTATATCCTTAACAAGGAACATAAATAAAATATTAAATCATTTTAATGAAAGTTATAAATATGAAAATAATCTTTATTCATGTGTGTTTAAACCTTGTTTTTGTTTTGTCCACATAAATATGTTGCTAATTCTTCTAGCATGTTAGCTAGCTAAAATAAAAATAAACAGCCTTAAATCTGTCTCTAATTGTTTACTATTAGTTTACATTTATTTCTGATTAAAATGTAAATTTCTTTTTTTAAATGTCCCTAAAATTAACTTCAAACAGTTTCGTCCAGATTTTTGCTAATAATGTTGATATTTTTGGTCCCAAGTCAACAAATGTACTATTTTTCCACAAACTGTTAAAAAGGGTTGAATGTTAAACGTAACAAACTGTATTTAAAAAAGATTGATACTGAATTAAACGTATGTTTCATCTTTGTGGACAGTATTAGCTGGACGTTAGGATTTGACGTTATGCCGTAAAGAAAGCGCTCCTCAAACAGAAGAAGGACTTTTCTTTGACCTGACGAGGATCTGGGGTCATTTCTCCTCACGTCCTCCGTCTGTTTGGACGCCTCACCTACACCTGTTTCTCTCTCGCTACCAAACCGAGCGTCCCCTCCGTCTCTGGGGCTGATGAGACCCATATGGGAGCGGCGCCGGCTGGGACGCCTGCTCAAGCGCCCCCGCCACGGTGCCCTCGCGCTCCTGCCATCTGTTAGTGCCTCTCCGGTCTGCCGCGGCTTTGCCAACAGGACAATTCATATGGTCAGCAGTCTCCTGCCATGGCGGCCACCCACCACCCCGGCTGCCCCTCTGAAGGACGACGGGGCAGAACCGGTGACCTCTGCTCCACTGCTGCTCCCCACGCTGCTTCACCTTCACGGGCCGGACGGCTTCTTTACTTACGGGTATTTTAAGCGGTGAAAAAATGAGGTCAGAGGGGAAAAAAAGCAAATATTTGATCAATTTGATGAATAATATTCAAATCTACAGGGACACCTGTGGTTTTAAGGTGGAGTTCAACTCTTTAGAGCAGAGTAAAGCTGATAAAAACGGAGAGTTTGGGTTTACGCTGCAGTAAAGGGAGCCCAGATTCCTGCAGAACAGTACTCGCTTTTGTTCAGCTCTCAAGGTGAAAGGGCGTGGAGGGCGAGGGGGGGGGGGGGACGCAGGGTGTGGACACACACTTTGGTGGGTTTTTCTCACAGTTTCATGCGCATTTTGGCTCATCAGAAAGACATGTGCTCGCTCCGGGTCCCACTGAGCTCCACTCGCTCAATTTCTGTCCCCCGCCTTGGCACCACTCCTTCCAGAGGCGGGCCGTGCCAAGTCATCAGCCGCGGCGTGCAAATCGGCGTTCGCAATCAGGCGATGTTTGACTAACGGCCTCATCTGCACGGGACAAGGCTGGCTTTTGTCCGGCTCAGGAGGAGAAGAGCTGCCATAGTTTTGAAAATAAAAATCCACTTTGGAGGGAGAACATAAAAAAAAGGTCAGGTTGAGGAGTAAATAAAAATGTTTTTAGAAAGTCTGTGGGGAAAAAGAGGGTAATAGACAAAAAAAGAAATTCAGTTTTGATGTATTTTTTAGCAGCTTGGAAAATTAATCCTTTAAACCACCAAAAACATCCTGGATTCTGGTGTTTCTGATGCAAATATGTCGCTGTAATAATAACCCTGGCAGGAAGAGGATCGTGAGGGGAGGAGGATGACCCCCACCTGGTTCACCTGAGCATCAGGCGGGGGCCACAGGGAGCCCCCTTCCACAAAAAAAAATAAAAATAAAAATAATAGAAGCATCAGGAAAAAAGAGGCGAAGACACAAGGCAGAGGGGTCTTTTACTCACAGTTTTCGGCCTGGAAGTCTGGAACAAACTGCTCATCGTTGTCGGGAACTTGAGCTGAAGACGAGAAGAAGAAGAGAAGGGTCGTCACTGACGCGGTGCCCGTCTGCTGCCGGCAACCTCACAAACGCCACGGATTTGATTCACAGGAAATCTGAGCCAGTCGTTACGATATTTAAAAACGAGAAGACGCTTCTGCTCCTTTAGGGACCAATTTGATCAAATCATTTCCCTCCTGTCCGTTAAATTCTGAACCGTTTTCTGTGACGCTTGAGGACTTTTTGGAACATATTATATCTTTCTTCTCAGATATTCAACCAACCTTTTCTCTAGAGCCTTTTATTGAAATCTACGAGACCTCAGCAGAAAATACCTGCACATTTGCACACATGCCCCGCCTGACAGGGAGAGCCGTCCGTCTCCCTCCTAACTCCACTTCCTGAGCTCCTCGCTGGCTGGACGCTGCCGCCTCGGTCCTCGCCAGCAGCCCAACACCCATTGTTAACAGTATCTAATTGGCTTGTTCCCTACTGCTGAATCCACCTGTACCTGCAGAGCTGGGTCTCGATCCAAATCCTCCGACGCCTCACCTGCGCCCGGGCTAATGCTAAAATAATGAAGCCTGCCTCACTCCAATTAGCCATGCAAATATTGATATCACACATATTTACACTTTGTGACAGTCCCTCAAGTTTGACTCTCTGGCAAAACGGGGAAAGAAGAAAAAATTCAAAGTGTCATTAGCACGTCTATTTCTGCACTCAGAGAGGTGGATCCTCATTATCGCAGCATCGGTATCCTGCCACGACATGTCTGAGCTCTGCAAAACCCATCTAAACCAGACGGTTTGGTAGCTCTGCGCCTCTGCAGATGGTCAGGAGCGGCCTTTCTCCTCTCACCCGAGGTGTGAACAATTAACAGATGGAAAGTAAAAGAGAGACTGATGCGGTTTTGGTTCTAGAGCTGCATTTTCTAATGCTGAGAAACCTCTGAAGGTCCAGGGAGCCGACGCCGGGCTTCGACGGAGCGGACACGTCGTGACTTGGACGGCAGGAGCGGCAGCGGCACGACGGAGGGCCGTCGGTGTTTGTGTGTGAGAGGAAGTACAGGACGGATGAGTCACGGCCTCAGACTGTGAACCGACCAGCTGATCTCTGCACCAAACTCCCGGAGAGACCGGCAGAGCCGCAGAGCTGCCGCCATTCACAAAACAGAAAAACGGCGGGGGGCCAACCGGAAAGCCGAACCGGTGAGACCTCTTCACGCTGGTCGAGGGCGTTTAGAGCAAATTCAGGGGAAAAAGATCGTCCCCTTTACACTGTTTTCTCTGGAAAAGGGAACAAAATCCTCCTAAATTCCAGCCCGATGTCATTTGAAAAACCATCAACTTCTAGAAGTCGGAAATTCAGTCGGCCGCTCATAATTCCTCCTCTTGTTCCAATTACCTGAACTAATAAATCTTACAAATGGGAAGGTATTCCTTTTTATCTTAATGGACAGGAAGTCATTTATTAAATCTCCACGCTGGAACCGTCCATCATCACATCGATCCGTGACGGGCAGAACTGTGACCCTTAACCACAGCAGACTCTCCCCTCACTTCAGACCCTGAAATATTTCAATCCTGCCTTTTTTTTTCTCCCCCCCCCTCGCCGTCCAGCGCGCCGCCTCGCCTCTCCGACTCGCTCGGCTGTTTTAGAGAATATTTCTCATTTTTAAAAGCTGGGGATTGGGGCTGCCAACCTTCTCTGACATCAATGATTTACCGCTTTCACAGTCGTTCAAGTCACTTTCCACAGCTGGAGGTCACTTTAGAGGAAAAGGAAAAGCCGCCAATCAATCAAATATTTGGTGTTTTGAGGATTCAAAGACAAAAATGTTGCAGCAAAATTAAAGTGATGAAGGCGTAAATTATTAAAAAGTAAATTTTGGAACATTTTTTATTTGAATTCTAATTAAATCAGAAATTTCTAACTGATTATGTAAAATTGTAAATGTAGGAAATGACATTTTTTTATTGCTGAATAACATTTTAACACTAAAAAACTGACAGAAACTCTCATACTGACTGAAAACCTTTTTAAAAAAAAATCTTGTATACTTATAACATTTTACACCAAATTAAAGTTTAAAAACTTCCTGCCTTAACGCTGCTTTAGAAAAAATACAATTTCCATCGGTTTTTTCTGGTACTCAGGGTCGTCAGAAATCCAACGGCGCCGCTGCACGCACGACTCAAATAACTTCCAGGTGTCAGAACATCAGCATGCACACAAACACACGACACAGATCGGGTTGTTTTCCCCGCACTAACCAAAAGTTCGGTGCTGGAGACACGCCGGAAAGAGGACGCTGGCGCTTAAATCCTGAAGCATCACGTCTTAGTTACACCACGAAGAGCAAGTCTTGCCATTAGAGGAAAAAAAAAATTAAGAAGAAGGGAGGATGTATAAAAGAACAAGAAAAAAGTCTGAAAGACTACCTGGAAAAAGTTTGCCAGAAAAAAAAAAAAAAGGGATTATAGATCCATTATTTTCTTTTTGCCGCCAAGAAGTGAAACTGAGGAAGAGATGGCAGAGTACAGCTGGAGAAGATGAAGAGAGGAGCTCTGAGAGGAGGCAGGGAGGAAGGGGGGGTGGATGAGAGAGGAAGGGAGAGAGGTGGAGGAGGGGGGGGGTGCAGCAGAGATGTGGTGGAGGTGGAGGCTGGCGTGCGGCGCCTCAGCTGCTGCCAAAAGCAGGAGAGACAGTGAGCGTCGGAGAGCTTCTCCTGGTAATTTGTGATGACACTCTCTGGGTAGAGCCTCCTCGGCGTCCCTCAAGACCCCCGCTCTCTAATGTATGCATGACACACGAGGTGCCTCTTCCACACAGCCTTTTAATTGGACTGCAACGCTAGGCACCCCCCCCCCCACACCCACCCACCTCCCATTTGAACCCACTTCTCCTCCTTTTCTTTTGTGACGCTCACCTTCTGCCAGCCAGGTCTCCTGCAGCTGACGGAGGTCCTGGAAGAGCTCTGAGGAGAGAGACGAGCACGAGGGAGTCCTGACTGACGTGCAAGGCATTGTGGGAATCATCACCGGCTGTGACTGAGAGCCAGAGCTCAGACAGACCGATTGAATTTTGCTAAATGTTTAGGAGCCGTGAAATGAACTCCTCCTCACCTTCAGAGTCCAGGGCCAGGTCAATGCGTCTCCTCCTCCTCCTCCTCCTCCTCCTCCTCCTGGGGTCTGCGGGTCTCTGGCAGCTTCCCCGTCTCCTCTCGCTGCTCCTGGAGGAGGAAAAGACGCGTCAGACCAGAAGCCTGACCTCCTGAACTCCAGTCCCGCTGCTGAACTCTGCTGTTTGTTTTACTCACTCTGGAGTTTGGCACCTGCTGGTCCTGAAAAGCGTCCATCCTGCTGCGGAAAGTGAGCGCGCGCGCGCAGAAAAACAGATGAAAAAAGACTCCGGAACTTTGGGTCGGAGTTCGCGCAGAAAGAAATGGCTAAACAACAGTAACTTCGCGTTTACGCGCCGTGCGTGATATGAGCGAGCGCGCGCGGGGATGCGTCCTGCTCGCGCCGTGATGGGAGCCGCACGCGCTTACCTGTCTGCGCCGCTCCGCTCTCCTCCACAGAGCGGCTGCGGCCGGGGTGTGCGCAGTCCGGCTGCGCGCCTCCAATGAGGAGGGGGGGGGACTCCGCCTTCAGCGGCACGCGGGATCAGGTTTCTGACGGTCAGCCACGCGCCTTGCAATACGAACTGCGCTTCTGCTAAACAGAATCTGCGCCGATTTTGTGAACAAATTACCCCCCCCCCCGGAAGTGTGTGACCATAGAAAAAGTGTTTTTAAATCCAGGGCGCGCGCCAGCTCGCTCCTCTACGGAGCCCCTAAAGGGACATGAAAGTAAAAATTAAAAAAACTTTTTTTTTGATTGACTCACTGAGGGAAACTTTACTGAGGGGGGGGGGGGGCGCAGGAAGCGCGGAGAGGCGCACGTGACCGGCAGAGCGCGAGGACGGCCTCTAACAGTCAGAATAATAAGATGGGGTTCTGGAGCTCAGACAAAACATTCATCTGCTGCTTTTCCTTAACCAGCAGGAGAAGCAGCATTTATGCAGACTGCAGCGGATGGAACTATGACTGGATGTTTGTCACTTTGGAAACGATCACACCAACAGTTAGACCCACTGACTGTATCTGAGAACTGGAGCGAGTGAGTGTGACGTCACTCAGAAAAACATTTACTTCCGGCTCCAACCAAATTGAGTCAGTAAGCAGTGTTTCTATGGCAACCACTCTCACCAATCAGAAATGACCTTTTGGAAGGCCAATATGGCGTTTCATTGCTTGCTCGGTCAGCATTGCGCGGTTGTAAAGTTCACTCAGTTCCTGAATCCACTCACTCAGTTATCTTTGCCCTTGTTCCATTAATGGCAGCCATGGAACGCCATAGGCCACACCCCTACCACTCAAAATACAAAACAAGGTTAGGCTGCAGAGTAATGGACAAGAAAGTAAAAGTTTGTAGCAAAGAATGAAACTTTGAGAAAATAAAGAAAAAAGTAGTTGATGAATGCATCGCTGAACTGAGAGCTCATGAAAAATCTATCATCTTTGGAAATATTTTGTTTTTCTAGTAACAATCTTTTGTATTTGTATCAGTACTCTTTACAAATGTATTTAAAGCAGAAATCGCTGGTGTGCAGCAGGGATCGTAGCTCTTCCATTTGAGGTTGCTGCACTTTCTTTGAGTTTCAGTTTCTTTGAAGACCTGCAGAGCTCACAACACCTCCCTGTACTGAAATGACAGAAATGTTTCAGAGTCTTTCTGTTATGATGTGAGTTTTCTGTAGGATTTCCCTCTGAAAAAGAGAAGATAAACAACTTTCACTCTTTTTTAAAAAAAAAAAAAGGTTTTTTGTTCTCTAAGAAATTCCTTCATGGGCACCAGAAGGAACACGATGATGGACATCTGTTGATGTTCTCCTTTAAATATACTCTGGTGTTTTATTTTAGAAGTTATAAATCAGAGTTCTGCTTTGTCCAAACCTAAGAGAACCAAACTGGTATCTGAAATCTTCGTTCTTGTCAATAATCTAATTCCGTTCTCACCAAAGCTTCTGTGGCACCAAAGAACGAGGCGACTCTCTGAGGGGAACTTCACCGCTGACAGAGAGGCGGGCGCATCAGAAGTCCGCCGTGGTCACGCCGGTGTCACCTTGGATCCAGGCGGCAGTCTGCTCCGGGCAGGTGAAGGTGATGTAAAGAGAAGCGCCGTGCCACTCACACTGAATGCAGGTCAAACGCCGCCGCCCACACGCCGGAACCAGGGGAACGGCCGACCGCCGTGAGTTTCTGAGTGTTTTCACAAACATCTGGAGAGTCACAGCTGCTCCAGATGTTTCCAGAAACCTGAAAAGCTGTCGGGTCAATTTCCCCCCCAAGTGTGTCTGCAACAATTGAAAGTGAAGCTACAAATGTAAACATGGCTCACTATACAAAGGAAAGAGTTTACTGCAGTACTTCTTCACGTACAAAAACAAACGTTTAGAATATTTTTACTCTAACAGACAACGACTCAAAGCTTTGGTTTCCTGCAGCACTGACTGGACTTTCCTGCTGTTAAAAGCCAGATCGAATATTTCAAAACAATTTTAAACTTGGAATATATATTAAATGTATACAATACATTAGTAAAAAAAACCTAAAACTATCACTTAATGAAAAAAGTTTGTTAGTAACAGCTTCTGTTTAGTTTTTGTCTTCACTTTCAGTCTCAATCTATGGTTTCTGTTCAGACTATCAGAGTCGATCCTAAATGAGGAGGCGGGGCTTTGATCCTATTGGCTACTGGGTTATGATGACATCATTTCCACTCCAGAACCGCGTCCGTCTCTGTCGTCCCTCCTCTGGTGTGGGTTCAGTCACAACAACGCTCCCCCAAAGTTTTGATTATAGGGTATTTTTTTAAATCGAGTTTTCAGTATTTTGTCAAATCTGAAATTGTTTTGTAGTGTACAAGACGGTGGTCTCTGGTCAGGTTCCAATAATAATCTGCCCGGTAGTCGTCATTTCTCTAACAGTAATTCTCGATGTTTTAAGGCAGTAAAACTCTTCACTACACACTTCCTACACTTTTCTCAGACAGATGTGAACATTTTCACATTTTTCTCTCATTTTTAGTTCAAGCCTTCATAGAAAAACACGGCCAGGGTTATGGAATTTACATCGATTTGGCAAAACCGGAGTCATTCTGTACAGGAGACACGGCACAGAGGAGACTGATTGACAAGGTCCAACAGCCAATCAGGACACAGAACACAATACACTATATGAAAAAATTAATAAATAAAAATCAGCGAAAGGTGAACCGTGAAACAGCGATGGTATTTATAAAGTTATAATGTAACTAAATAAAAAACGTAATTCACTTTAAGCTGATCCCAAATTGACCCCATAGGTCATCAACAGTAGTGGGAAATGTCTTTAGCTGTCACCAACATTGTTTAATCATATGATCAGAGTCGATCAGGAGCTGGTTTGTTGTGGACTCCACGTTTTCAGCAGATCAATAATCAAACACCGACAGTACAAACCACAAACTTTGTCCTTCTTTAATTTCGTCTGTGGACCCAGCGTTTTCTTTTTTGAACAGGGTGTGAGTTCCAGAATAATAAATAATCAACAAAAATACAAGCTGGCTGTACAACGAAACAGACTTTTAGTGGCACTTTACCGGACGATCAGCCTCTAAGAAACGTGAAAAAAAACATGCAGGACTCTGCTTTCAACAAACCCTCAGAATAGAAAATCAACTTTCATAAGACAAATGTCAAATCCAGTCAGTTCTGATCCTCACACTGTTAACATTCAGGATTTATTCACTTGTTTGAGGCTTGTAAACCAAATCGACGCCTGCAAAAGGGAAAAAGGATTCATGTTGGTGGTTGGAGAGTAAAAACATCCAAATGGAGTTTGGACTCAGAGAAAGGCCATATGAACGGAGCTTTTCTGCATCCGTGAGCAGAGCAGAGGTTTGGATGAAACTATCAATGTGTTGGTGAAGGATCGGACTCTTCACCAAAGTTCTGTCTTTAAAAAGTGGAGAAAAAAAACCCAACATTCAGTCCTTAGAAAGTCACAGTCGAGTCTCCCTTCATGCATCGAAACCAGCAAAACTTTAGAAAACATAAATAACAACCAAATGTGCAAAAATAAATACAATTTCTATTTAAATATACAGTAATCACCAGACACGTTCATCTGAGCACGACAACGTAAAAGCACTTCTAGAAAGTCGTACAGCAGAAAGGACATTACATGCAGTAGACCGAGTCCGGCTCCTCGGGGGCTTCTCCACGCCGAGGGCGCCGGTGCCCACGCCGGCTGTATCTGAGCCGCTTTGAGGGCACTTTAGAGGAACGGGTGACGGATCTGGGAGGCCTTCAGTCTTTGCTGTCGGCGCGTCTTCGTCTGAGCACCGAGGAGAAGAAGCTTCGGCTCTGAGGTGGTCCTATCAGCATGGGGGCCTGGTTCTTGTGGACGATCTCAATCTGACATGTGGGAGAAACGTTCAGTTTAGAAGTTTTCCTCGAGGCCCTGCTGGTTTTTGACTTATTATCACCTCCAGATGAAAGATTTTTCTGCTTTTTCCAGGCTTCCATCTCTGTGTTTCCATGTGGAGGAGTGGCCTTCAGGTTGGTGATTTTTTTGGTTGACACCAGAGTTCAGGTGAGTTTTCTCACCTGTCTAATGTTAAAAGCCCCCTGTCCTGTGGCCCCCGACCGCTTTTAGACCACATGCTGGTTAAAGGTAAGAAAAACATCTGTGTGAAGCTGAAGTTGGCGTCTGATTCTCTTAGCTTTTGTTTTCTATTAACCTTTAAGGGGAATTTTAAGGGATAATCTATTTTCACATTAAAATGATTCAACATGAACTCTAAATTTGAAGCCAACTTCTAGTAAAAAGTGGGAGTGTCACCCCCCCAGAACAAACCTCTGGTGACACACATTTGGTCTGCTTAGTTTATACACCTAAAATCCAACATTATTCTGACATCCCCTGAAGTGTATTTTGTTTTCCTTTGAGCGGTTAGATACCTCTGTATACCACTGACATGCAGAGAACCTGGGCTCACCACTCAGGTTTGTCAAAAATGTCCCCTTAGGTGAGACTTTCTGCCTTAAAGGTACAGGATTGTGGCAGGATAGGCAGCCGGCATAAAAACTTTCTAATCCTTTTTTTTTTTTTTCAGGAACAGATTGTGGAAAACGGAGAATTTGGAGACTCGTTACAGGCCTACATGAGGACCCAGCTGGGATTTGAACCAGGACCCTCTCGCTGTGAGGCTAACCACTACACCACCGTATCATCTTTTTTTCTTTAAGTGCATCCTTCACTCGTGATCGCCGTCAGAAACGTTTGGGTCAAAGATATTTTAGGAACAATGCTTTTACTTTGAAAGGTGAAGGTGTAGTGTTCGTCCTATCCGTCGGGTTTTAGCCAAAACCTAAAGGGATGATGGGAGGAGCCTCGCTCCACCTGCTTTCAAAGGAAAACGGCCATTTCCTGTCTTTGCTCTTTGACTTGGTGCCAATCAGCAGCTGTTGTGGCTTTCAGGTGACGAGTCGGATGGACCTCGTCACATCCTGACCTTTCCCGCTCAGAGGAAGGAGCAGATCTAAGGGAATCCTGGGAATACGTGTGGAAGTTAATTAAGCGCCGTTCTGAAGATTTAGCATCTGCTTTTCCCTGAAAGAACATTTAAATAAATCATGGAAACGTCATATTTGAACCTGTGAAAAGCAGCACACACAGTTTTAGAAGACTGCCACACGTTCTTGTTTGTTGCATCAAAATGCTAATGATGTCATTGCTATGCATGCTGGGAAAGGGGGCTGCATTAGCATATGTTTGGATAATTAATGAGGCCTAAAAGCTTAGTGAGTCGATTACAAGCAAAAACTCATTTCAGCACAGAAACCTACTTCAGTCACGACGTTCCAACAGACGACCTGTGGCGGTGCAGAGACTTTCACCCGGCTTACGGAACCGGTTTCTGACACGCTTTAGACCAGAACAGCGACTTCAACACTGACTGTGAAACCTCCGTCCAAGTCGCTGTTCCGCGCTTGTCCACAAATGTCTTTATAAAGTCGTCACGGGTGGGAGGAGCTACCGCCAAAAGCTTTAACCGCGTTGCTCCACTGAAGCACTGACTGTCAAACCGCCAAATCCAGTCAACGCCTGGAAGACACGGATGGCGTCAATTAATTACCGTATTTTCCAACGTCTACCCAGGAGCTACTTATTTGGGATTTTTGTAAACATAAAAAGGCTCACATTTTGGTTATTTTCCCACCAACAAGCGGAGAGCCTTTCAAAACAAACAGCGTTCTCCTTTTCCTTTTTTGTACTTGCACTGAGACTTTTTCGTTCTCGTTTGATGACAGTCATCAAACTGGCTTGCAGAGACGGACGTACAGCTGAGAGCGCCGTCGTTCAGACGCCGATCCCAGACGGTAAAGAAAAGACGGAATGATGTCATGAATCCAGACATGGAGGCTCGATTACCGATGCTTTGGTAGAAGTCACCCGCGTTTTCCGTGTGTTGGAAATTAGACTAACAGTCCATGCTTTTATATAGTGACGAGGCTGAAAGCGATAGCTCCTCCCACACGCAACCGGAGCGTTTATGAAAACGTATCTGGACAAGCGTTGAGTGGACAGTAGTGTGGCGTGCGACTGGCGTTCAGGGTGGAGGCAGCGTTGCAGCATCGTTTGTCGGATTTGTTGCTCCTTTCTCCTCAAAGTGCGACTTCTACTCCAGAGAACCCGGTAGGCCACATTTGAAATAGTTTACCGCCGGCTCCTTAATGGAATAAATCTGAAGTTATAGTTGCATTAAAACGTAAAAATGCTCTGAAATGTGTTTTTGTTTTTTTTACCGATACAGAAGGAAATTCTACAAACTGCCTTTAGAGTTCATTAAAAGAAATCCTGGAACGTGGAAGCATCGGTTTTGTGGATGGAGTTTACTCTGCCGTCGTGTCTTCCTGTTGCTCAGTAAGTTCAGGTTAAACGGCGTGATTCTCACGCCAAATGATGTCATCAGCTTGTGTCACGGCTCCCTTCCAATTCAGTCAGAGCGATTTCAAATCACTGCCAAGTACAAACCGGGCCTGATTTTGTTGTTCTGCCGTCGCCGGCGCCGGCTCCAGGGGTTAAAGGGTTAAGCGTCAAAGGCATGTCTTACCGTACACGGCGTCTGCATCCAAGGCTCTCCGTCAATCTGCATGGGCAGAGATTTACTCGTCCTGAGAAAGAAAGACGCATTTCAGCGACGGACAATGAGGGATCGGGCGGAACGTGAGCGTGGCGTTCGGACGCGTCTTCGTAAAACAGACCTGATGGTCACTGAGGAGCACTGGGCCAGGCGTCTCCCTGCACTCTTCAGGCCGGTGTAGATCTGACCCATCTCCATGGCGCCTTCCAGCCCCACCACCTCCAGAAGCTGGTCGGACAAATCTACGGCACAACAAGCGGGAGAGCAAAACCTCAGCGCTGATGAGGCTCGTAAAACCAGAGAAAGAGAAAAGTGGGAAGCAGGTGTAAAACTGTGAGGTTCTTCTCCTCAGAGATGTTTGATTTTCTCCCTTAAAAAAAAAAAAAAAAAAAAAGAGAAAGACACAAACAAAGCATCAATTAATTAGATTGCACCGGCAATGCAGAGCAATCTTATGATGGTGTAATTATTATTTTCTGCTGTGTTTTTCCGTTATGAGCATTGATTTCGGCGCCGCTGGAAGCCCCGTGTCACGCAGAGCCCATCTGCTCCAGCCGCCGCTCTGCCTCCGACTCTCCATCGACTCGTCCCTCCACAAATTAAGAAGCTGCTGCCGCTCTGCTGGGAGTGTTCGAGCCCTAATTGAAACTAAGAGCCATTTTTAGGCTGTTTCCGCACGAGAGCTCGCCGTCTCCGAAGTCGCCGTCGCTGCCGTCGTGTTCGCGGCTTCCTGTCGGAGCCTGGCTGCTGCTGTGCTGAGAACGTGTTGTCGAGTTGTGCTGTCCAGCTGTCACCGCGGTGATGGACATGCGTCTGACCCGATCGAAGCGCCGGGCTGTGAGTGGTGAGCTTTCCAGGGTGACGGGGGGGAGTAGACGGGGTCCACAGCAGGTTGACCCCCCGACTCTGGGCTTTAAAGCTGCCACGGTACCTTTTCACATTGATGTGAACACATAAATACACACCTGTGCTGACATGTAAGACTCCTTTTAAGGGCACCGCTGCGGAAACGAACCCACAACTCAGTTCGGTCAGTGTACAAAAACACTGGTCTGTCCACGTCTGAGATGGTCTTTGTACTCCACCACCAACAGCTATGGCTCCTCAAACACAAAGACAAGTCTTCACGTAGACAAACGCACAAACACAATCACACACCAGGTGACAGGTCTACAAGTTCCACAAGTCCAGTCTTAAAGTCCTCCTCTGATCATCTTCTCCTAGGACAGGGGTCGGGAACCTATGGCTCGCGAGCCACATATGGCTCTTTTGATGGTCACGTATGGCTCGCAGACAAATCTTTATTTATACCATTTTTTTTCATCAGACCAGTCCTTCTCGTGCGCGATGCGATGCCAGAGGGGCGCGCAGTAGTAGCGGTGCTTGGAGAGAAAAATCTGCGCCAGCACTCAGTTTAATATTATCTACTATTTCACAGAGTTTATTCCAGCAGGAAACCTATTAATTGCCGTGCCTAAACCTGCGCGCTCCCGTCTCTGAGAAAGAGCGCGCAGATGCGGGGACGGGATGTGAGGAAGAAAGCAGAGGGAGGGGGTGCCCCCCACCCTCTGCTTTCTTCCTCACAGGCAGCAGGTGAATCATGCAGGGATTGTGGAAACGTGAAACCCGCTGCCCGTCACTCACTGCAGTGTGTGAGTGTGTGTTTGTCTCCACGTCTGCATGTGAGTCTTTGTCACATCTCCAGAACATTCAGACCTACGATCACGTTTAAAGTCTCAACGCCTGCATGAAGCAGAAACTCACCACGTATCAACCAGACTAGACCATCAGCAGAACCACCACGAGAAATACTCATCATTTACTAGCAACAGCATAACCATGTTATTAAAAAGAATCCACTGACTTATTGTTCTTTAAAAATGTTGAAATGACATCAAATGCTTGTATATTTAGTTTTAAACATATTGTCGCGGACTGAGTTGGGTCCGCTGTTGGGCCGCGTTAAAAGTTCTGGAGTTCATCAACCGCATCAAGCAGAGATCTGATTGGCTCTCAGTTCTGTCGCTCAGCCTGTTGTTAGGTAGTTTGGACCAATGGGGTTCAGCTATGGGCTTAATAAGGGAAATGGGAGGGCTGGAGCGGGAGGAGGGGAATATAAAGTGGGAGAAGCGCTCTCGTCTCAGCGGGAGAGATTCAGGAGTTACTGAATTAATTTTACGGCGTTTGCTGCGGTCTGCAGTAACCAGAATAAAGAACCTTAAAAGAGGTTAAGTCTCCGTGCCTCAGTGTGGGACAGGGTCGCTACATTATTGTATGGCTCTTTCTAAATTACATTTAAAAATATGTGGCGTTTATGGCTCTCTCGGCCAAAAAGGTTCCCGACCCCTGTCCTAGGACATCGTTTCTGCAGAGCAGCAGGAGTTCATCACAAACAGTTGTAGGCGGGAGCATCTGCATAGAGTAAGCCTGAGCAGATTTCCCATCATCCCTTTGTTTACACTCTGTCCCCCTAGCTTACAGCCCCTCACACCCCCAACCTGACATTAGCGGTTCAACAAAAATGGCAGCAGGTTTGGAGCTATCCAGTTGAGATCCGGACTCCAGCTCGGTGGAGGAAAACATTCATGGATCTATTTGTCTGCAGGTGGATGCATCAGAAAGGGGCGGAGCAGGGGGCCTGTGGCCCCGCCCAGCATTTTTTTCAAACTGTATTATTCATCTGCTCCTGCTTCCCGACAATTTGAACTTGAGTGCAGCAGCACAATAACAAAAAAGATATGTTTGTGATAAATGCCAGAGCCGGGTATTGAACCAGCGAGCTTCTGCACCAAGGATCCCCATGTGTTTCAATGGAGGCAAAAATCCTGGAATATCTGGAAAAGTTCAAGGATTTGAAGGAGCAAAAGCCATAGCTGGAAAAAGCTGAGCATTTGAATAGATGAATGGTTGAAACAAATGAAAAACTGTAGAAGGAGTTAAGCTGCAAAAAATGGAGGAAGATATTAGAATAAGGAAAGAGAAACAGGAAAACGATGAAGGATTTATAGCATTCAGCCCATAGACAAATACCCAGAAAGGTATTTTTAATCCCAATGCTCTTCATATATGCCCCCCTTCATCAGAAATTTGCCACAAAAGCATCATGTTCATCAGAGTGGGTCTTTAAATCTGACTGACATCCAGCATCTTCTCTGTAGTAAACAGAAACTTGACGGTTTTGAGCGTCGGTGCTGAAGGAGACCAACTTTGAGAAGTTTCTGCAGCCAACCTCACTCCTTTGTGCTTAGAAACAGACAAACAAGGAGCTGTCGGGCCGCGCGGCAGTGACACATGTGGAGCGACGGGCTGGGGGGGTGGGTGCGAACAGGCAGTGACAGCGTGGAGCGGGACCAGCAGCCAATCAGCTTAGAGCAGAGGGGGTTGGGGGGCGCAGAGGCCGATCATCCAACAGAAACTTCATGGGGTTTGTCACGCGGGAACAGTCAACCCATCCTCCCACGTGTGACCCCCACCCCCCCCAGCTCTCACCAAACCTCAGTCCCATTCTAAATAATTCACTCTGCAGCCATTCCCTTCCACCTGAGGGGCTTGTCTCCTGGTGTCACCAGCGGGACGATTTAACAGCTCCCGAAAGGTCACGGCTCCCCCCCCCCCCCCCCCTCAGCCATCCACCTGCACACTAAAACCCTCTCTAACAGACTGACTCATGATGCTCAGCGGCGCCCCCCAGGGGTGAAAGTGCTCCTGTGTTTACCTGTTCGTACGCCGCTTAGGATTGAACAAATTGGACCTTGAGGGCACCTCTCCCAAGGACGTTTATTGTTTACATTTGCACGTCGATAAAGGCCGAGGACACGTTCTTCACTAAGAGCCTTCCCCGGTTCGGGCCGCGCCGCTTCTGCGGTCCTGAACACTGGGATGATTGATTTTTTTTGGTGGAGGACTAATGGAGCTGTCATCAGCGTACGGCTGGACTCTGAACCCATCATCCCTGAATCGACTCTCGTCCAACAAACAGTCGTGGATGTTAAGCTCATGAGATGAAGATGCTGCGGTTGAGAAGAAGAGATGGACTTCAACCAAACAGGAAGCTGCTCACCGAGTCTAAACTCGGATAAAAAAAAACAAACACTTTTGTGCTTCTGTGCTCGTCGTGTTCTGACCCGTGACGTCTCATCAGGGATCCAGGTTCACTTTGACATGTTAGAGATGTGCTGCCGTTCAGATAGAAGAGTCTTCTCATCCAAAACACACTTTAGTCCTTCTGCAGCTCAACTGCTTTCTGTGCGTCACTAAAGAAAACGGATAAAAGAAGCTGAACAGAATTCCTGCTCTATGCTCCACATTTTTTGTTCCTGCCCTTCATTTTGCCCCGTCGGTGTAGTTGTTTCATCTTAAGCCTCGATCACATGCACTCGTACCTGGATGCTGACCCGTACGGGTTCTGTTTTTGGGTTGTCCCGGTCCAGAGAGGAGTGTGGTTAGGGCTTAGGGTTTGGGGTTAGGGTTACCCTAGGGTTAACCTTTGAAGGCTAGTACGGCCACCTCAAGGGTCGTCATGAAAATGGGACGTACCATCCCAGGTAGGAGCATTTCTGCCCCACAGACAGCCCATACCCGCCGTACGGAGAGTCCTGACGGGGCTCTAGGCTCTCAGCTCCTAAATGTACCAAAGGATCTACAACGGCTGCTGCTTCTTTATTGGTTCAAGTCATTTTCCTTTGTAGCGCAGAGGAGCTGACTCATTCAGTTCAGTTCATTCACACACTCCTGTTGATGGGCTTCCTTTTGACGTAAATGGATTCAGGGGTAAGCCCGACAGCCCCCTCAGTCCGCTCCTATTAACCCAGTCTGTCCACCGGAGCCTGAACAACCACTAATACCCCAGTGACAGTTCCACGCCGTGACATCACTGTTCCTCCTCTGTGCAAACAAAACCTGCTGGCTGTGATTCACCTTGTCATCACTAAAATATTCATGGGCTTCTGCAAAGTTTGGCTGAAACTTTAGTCCATCTGATTGGAGCAAGGACAGAATCATTTATTACCCTGATGGAGGCAATTCTTTTCTCCAGAGTACAGGTCAGTAAATGGTCGTCTTCTTTCATTCAGACTTTAGGGGAAGAACTCTGAAAGAGTGGATATTTTCATTTAGGGACACATATTGGTGTCCATAAATGGAATCAAATAGTAAAGCTCAGTTATTTCGGCTCTGTGGTCCGACTCTGGTTATCCTAATCTGGCTCCGATAGATCTAGATTCTGGCTGGGACGTGGGCAAAGCTCACAGGAGTTTGTCTAAACCAGTGACTTTAAGAGTTTGCCCATTAAAATATAAAAGCATGAGGACTTCTTCCCAATATTTCTCTCCTCAGGTCACGTCCAGAGTTTGAACCTTGACCTCCACAGAGCTGTGAACCCCTTAGAGCCTCTCAGGTTTTCATGATGAGCACCGTGGCCTCTTAAGATCCTATTTCTATTCATAAACAGACAAAAAATACAGAAAGTCAGAGGAGAATTAGAAGTTTCCTGTATCATGTCGACCTCAGAAGGTCCAGGACTCTCACCGGCGGCCGCGTACCTTGAACGGCGAACATGAGCTCTTTGGGATCGAGCACCGGCGTCCTCCTATCTTGGCTCTTCTTTCCACCTTTGCGGTGTCCCCTCCTCTTCTTGCTCTCGCCCCAAAGGTTGGAGCCCCCGTGCATGCTGGGAATGTTGAGAATGGCGATTCCTTCCAAGGAGATGCTGCTCAGGTCCAGAACAACACCGTCACACTGATGAGTCGCAGAGAGGAGAAGAGGGAGGAAATGGAAGTTCATACGGACCAAAACGTTTCCTGAAGTTATCAGATCAGAAACAAATTCTGTCTGAAATGAGAAAATTACTCATGAAAATAAGACGAGAAAAAAAAAAAAAAACTGCCTAATTTTTCAGATCTGAGACCCTCCCTTCATACAGACTTTACGTATTCTACAAACACATTCATCTTCTAATCGTTTTGTCCCTTTCGGGGTCACGGGGCTGCTGGAGCCTATCCTGGCCAATTGTGGGCGAAGGCATGGGACGTCCCGGACAGGTCGCCAGTCTGTCGCAGGGCCACAGTGGACAATTTAGAGTAACCAATGAACCTGTGAAGCATGTTTTTGGACGGTGGGAGGAAGCCGGGGGAAACCCACGCATGCACGGGGAGAACACGCAAACTCCACACGGAAAGGTCCCCCATTGGTGTTCTGGTTGGGGACTTGAACCGGGGTGGAGGGGGGAGAGCGCTAACCACTGCACCGCCATGTACTCTTGAAACACGTTTCTGAATTCACTGAAACATTTGTGCCAGAGACCCGAGCTGCAGATCAGTTTCATCTCCTTTTAAAGGTGAAATGATTTCATTATAAATCCAGTTATTTCTCAAAACTTCCAAAATAATTTTGTTTCATTAGGAAATAATTCATTTAAACGTAACAGAAGTTATACAGTTAGAAATTCATTGATTACTGATTAAAAAAAATCACAATTATTGTAAAAATGATGGATCGATTGATTTGCTGCACCTTTATATGTAATTTTTCATGCATTAATGACGTGAAACTGTTCTGACCCAACAATTCATCACTTTTTCTGCTTGGGGGGGGGTCTTCAGATTGTTTTGTCATTTTTGAATCCTATTTCCTGACAAACCGCAGCAACAGTTGAAAAGACCGTTTGGTTCCTCCTCCTGACCGTCGCGTCGCACCGCTCCGACTTCATTATCGCTCCATATCACACGCAGCGGGGTCATGAAGGGCTAATTACCCCGCCGCTGAACGGAGGAGCAATGAAGGCGGGCGGGCGGGAGGTGCGCGGACGGCCTTCACACGTCAGCACTCTGTCAGAGCGTGATGCTGACGTGAAACGGAGCTTTTTATGGAACAGAAACCAGAGGAAAGGATGAAAAGAACAGTCCTGACACAGCAAAGTTCAGGTTTACCTCAACCTCCAGAAAGTCGTGGAGCTTCTTACATGTGGCTGAAAAGGTTTCCGACGTGCCGAACTCAAAGTACCACAGCTTGTTCTTTGTTCTGGAAAACAAACAAAACACCGGGAGCTGCAAAGGGGCAGAGAAGGAAGGAAACGGGGGAGATTTCCTCACATCCAGACCTTTAAACGCTCGTCTGCCCTTCAGGAGATCCTCACAGAAACGGTTCGATTCCCAGTTAAAAAGAAACTTCTGCTCCGGAGGACCAGCCTCGCCGAAAACGGTCATTAGTCTACAGAATGCATAACGCGTCTCATCAATCACCAACGGAGGCGTCGCGGTGAAGCTGAAGACGCTGAAGGAGGCGCCTGGGGGGGTCACGCTGCAGGGGGGTGCAGTGGTTTCCCCAGCAATTAACTGAGGACTTGGATGCCCCCCCCCCCATTACCAGTGTTGATGATCAATGAGCTGGTAGCGGTGAGCCGCCATCTGTCTGCAAACCGTCCAGTACCGCTGTCACCACACGCGGAATCGAACATGTCACCGTTCATGCAGACGGAAAACCTTGGAAAAGGTCAAAGCGGGTCAGAACCAAAATACAGCGTAAAATGCTGACCCCCCAGGATTGAAACAGTCTGTGGGGGCCCCACTAAACTAACTTTTTTTCTAACCTTTATTCAACCAGGATAATAACTCATTGAGATTAAAAATCTCTTTTGCAAGAGCGTCCTGGCCAAGAGGCAGCAGGGGCCCCCATAGACTGACTGCAGGGGCCCCCATAAACTGACTGCAGGGGCCCCTTATAAAGGTGGAGAGGATTTCATGTCATCCATGGACACCACTGAAGATCACAAATCATTGAAGAACAAAGGTTCAGAGCTCTGTCTAGTGGGTCCAGATGACCCCACTCCCAATGTTAACCTTCCTTGGAATAAAAAGAATTTTAAAAAGTTTTGATCTCTTTGAACAAAGATTCCAAATGTTACCACAAGGGGGCACAACCTAGAACTGTCATGACCCAAGAGGGTTTCATCAGGACCCCGATGTCAGACCAAACCCAAATCGATCACGAGAATCACAGAGATGATTCTGTGTGGCGCCCTCTAGAGGGGAGAGTGGGAACGCCAAAGAGAGAAACGCCAAAATCGTCTTTTATCTTAGGGACCCGGAGCCGAGCTCCTGTCAGGTTTGTTCTTCCCACAGATGAGTTCTGATGTTTCTGATGCGACAGAAAGTCATCTTTCATCTGGAAGAGGAAAATCCTTCCTCCAGAAGCTGCTGACGTGCAGAACGGCGTGCAGTAAAGGATGGCCGTGTCCTGGCCGGAATCGTGGCGCCCTGGAAGCGGCGTATTAGTATAAGCAGAGCTCCAACCACCCAATTATTGATTTCCTCATTAGGACTTTTGTCAGGACCATTTAGCCACTTTACAGATGAGCTTTCATTAGGAGACTTGCAGCTTCTCCAGGCTGATTTATAAGGTGCAACACGGCCAATCGAAGGATGGCGGGGAGTGGGGGGGGGGGTGACAGGGCATTGCATTCCTGCATCTCCTCACCTTCATCATCACCTTCATCATGGGCCTGTATACCACAGACTAGTGGATTCAGCTGCTGTTGGCAGATCCAGACGTCTGGTTCTGACGTCTCAGGACCGGTTCTGGATCACGTCAGTATCTTTAAATGACCTGTAAGCTCCTCAAAGCTTCACCGACGGGTTTGAACCCCCATCTAAGACTGAAACCGACGCGGCAAAGAAAAGAGAATGATGATGAACTGACTGAGAATGACCTGTGACCTTCTCTTTCACGGATACACTGGAGCCTTTAGATCCCTTTCTTCCTAATAGAAGTGTTCTTTCCCGTGTTTTTTACAGTGTTGCCTCACTATTTCAGGGTTCACCTTTGGCAGTCTTGTCGTTTTTTCTGCAGTTTGAATCCTTTTTTGTTTTGTTTTTTTACAGCGCATTGTGTTCTGTGTTCTGATTGGCTGTAAACTGATGTCAATCAATCTCCTCGTTGCCGCATCTCCTGTGCAAAACGCGGACAGTTTAACCAAACCCACAGGAATCTTTTATGTTTGTTTCTATTTGGTCAAACTGGACTTATTTACTGAACTTTAAGAGGAAACAAAGACAGAAAAAAATATCATTCTGTAAATCAGTCAAATGAGATGACTGTCATTAAAATGACTGTTAAACTCAAGATCCAGTCAGAGATCACTTCCTGTCGATTCTCACCACTTAACCTAACAAGGTTGCCATGGCGACAAATCACTGCTTTATTGGGTACTTAGGAGCATCTGATGGGCGGATCGGATTGCAGTGAATCAGCTGACAGACGGAGTGAACTTGTGTGACAGAGAGAACAGGCAGTGCGTCTGTCCTGGAAACAGTCATTTGCCTTTCGTAAACCTGATCGTCAGTGCAGACTGTCCATGCAAAGCAGTCGCCACTTCAGGGGCAGGCATCGCAGCTCCAAACACAACAGCGGCTCGGGTTCCCGCCGCCGCGCGGACCGCCATTTGCACAAACACATGGAAAAAGAGAAGCGTGTGGTTCAGAGGATTATCAAAACAGAGGTGAACGCAGGAAAGTTTAGGGAGTCGGCGTTCGTCCACCCGCCGCTGCACCTCCACCGCATTAAAGACGATCAGCGAAGCGCCGCCGTCCTGCAGCCCCTTCAAACGCGCCGTCCACCTACCACAACGCAGGACGCGCGGGTATCGACCCGCTCTACTCCCTCTGACAATCTCCCTGCTGTGATCTACGACCTTATTTTCACACTAATTCCTTCCTGATCAGAGGTGATAAATATCGCGTTGACATAAGCAACTCTTGCTGCGTTGCATCATTGCACGGTTTTGTTTAACGTGACAGCGCCTTGAGCGCTGGCGCCGGAATGGCAGTTTGAGGAATGATCCGAGCCGCGGCGTTCTGCCTGAAGAGACGCAGCGAGCAGCTTGAAAAATGTCTTTTCCTCATTTGCACCGAAAAGTGATTTTAATCAACACAGCGGAAAGTCGTGCTGCTGTTTTCTCTGAAGTTTGTTCTTCTTTTACATGTCTGTTAACGGTTGGAAAAACAAAACTAGGCTTTGGTTTGTAAATGTGTCACCTGGAGGCTTTTCCAGGTCTAATTCAAACACTTACTAGAACTTTCAGGGTCAATGAAATCTTGATAATAAGGTGGTTCAGAGACCAGGAATGAGCAAACACATCCTCTGAATGTGTTTTTATCATGGATAATTTCTTCTTACCGGTCAATTTTGAGTTTCCTCATTAACCTAAACAAACCAGCTTTTTATCAAATGTTTATTAAATATTAACAAAGTTATCGCTAAAGAACAGACTGAGGTTTAATCTGCAGACTTCCCTGATGCCTCACTTTGAGCACCAGCCCCTCCCAATCTACGAAAAAGAGTGGGTTCTCACATTGTGATGTCACAAAGTGAGGAACCGCCCCTTCCAGGAAGAGTAAAAATCCAGACCGGAGCCTCTATATGAGACATCTGTGAAAAAGAAATCATGGTTTTTGGTTGACCTTTTTTTGAGATTATTCAGAAATCAAGATTTTTCCGACTTGTTTGAACAAACCACCAAAGTTCTGAAACAAATCTAAGGCTTTAATGGTTAAAAATATTTTAAAAAATCAGTCTGAACTGAACTGAAGGAGGTTTGTCCTGTAGTGGATGGTGACAGGAACTAGAAGTGAATTGCTTTAGTCCAAATGAGTGGTTTCCTCTACATTTTCTCTGTCTTTAGGTGAAAAACCAGCGATGTAGCACCAGTTCTGCAGGTTCTGGTCAGACGGTTGAGTTCCATCAGAGGATTTCCCTCATTTACTCCAACGGTTGTGTTGTTTTTGTGATGCTACATGAATGCAGGATGCACCAACTACGGCCAAACGCTCAAACATCTGATTTTTTTTTTAGGCTTCAGGTGTTTTAGTGTAAAATTCATCTAAACTAAGAAACAGCAGCTTTTGAACTCATTACTAGAACTCTTTCCTTTGCTGCAGCTTTGTTTTCTGAAACTATTTAAGTACATAGTACATGAAACTATGATTAAAGTCCATAAAAATAGAAAGTTTTCCTTAAAGCAGTGTTTTTCCACCTTTTCTGAGCCACGGCACACTTTAACCTTAAAAAAAATCCTGCGGCACACCAGCATCCAAAAATGAAAAACAAAAAGGAGAAACTCATAGTCTGTATTGATCTACAGTCCCTCCACGATCTCACGTGCATTTTTGTGATAACTGTTGCAGAAAAAGCTGGAAGCTGCAGCTGTTTTTTTTCTAAAAGATGCAATAAAAGTTAAGTTAGAAGATTTAAAAAACAATTTTTTTTTTTTTTTTTTTTTTTCTTTTTTAACTTGTCCTGTCCAACAGCTGGGCAAACAGATGAGAGCTGAAGGCCTCTTGTGTTGGACATATTTTGCTTTAACAACAGGGGTTATGAATCTTCAGACAAACCAGAGGAATGTCTGAATAAACCCCTTTTGTAGTTGAGGCCAAACTTTATTAAATTCCATCATGTTTGAAGATCTTTGGTGTTGGACCGGACGGAAAAGGAAAGGAGGGAAGAAGAGAGAGGAATGTTAGAGAGGAGGGGGGATAGGAGGGTGATAATAGGAGGGGGGGGGGTAGAACCATGAAGCAGCGTAAAGCAACAACTTTACTGGATGTTTATCGGTAAGGTTCAAGTGTAATACAAATCTCAAAGGGCGGGGCCTGTCCTCACACACACTCAGATGTTATAAACACACCTGTTAACTGCAAAGATGTCCACATGTCAACATGAACACAAAACATGCACAAAATACAGATATTGTTCACACACGCATACTTATGCCTTTAAACCAACTAGTGTGAAATATTTCATTCATTCAATCATGCAAACTGTTAGTGTAAAGGTGAGCTAACACCTGTGCTCAGGTGAGTGTTTATGTTCTTCTAAATGAATGGTGGAATGTGAAAAGAAGGAGGGAGGGTGACCAGCCATCCCCACACCAAGACCCCCGCCGCAGCAGCAGCGGCAGCCAGAACCCCCAACGCCACCCGGCAGCAGGCAGAGAACAACCACCCCCCGGGCGACCACATCCACCACCCAGGCCAGGGCCAGAAGGACCACCACGAGGCCCCCAGAGCCAGAGAGCAGGGAGGCACAGGGGGAAGAGAGCGCCGCCCCAGCCCAACCAGGGGAGCAGCCCCCCCGCCGCGCCGGGAGGGCCCAACGCAGGGCCCCACCCGAGAGGAGTGCCCACAGCCCCAGACGAGCACCTCGCCACCACCCAGGAGTTCTGGGTATCCCCCCGCCCCAACCCCAGGTACGAGCCAGAACCCCCCAAGGGAGACCCGCTCTGCGCTCCAGGCAGCCACCCACCCGGCCTACGGTTGGTCCAGGAAGGAGCAAGGCAGGGAACAGCCGGCCCCGCCCAGGAGGGGGGCACCCCGGAGAAAAGGGGGGCCCACAAGGGGTGTTGGTAACATGGCCCGACCAGGCTCGGCCACAGTTGGAATGTGGGCGGGGGCCCAGCGCCCAGGGGCAAAAACCCGAACCCACCCCACAGGGAGACGGACACCCCCGGCTCAGGTGTAATGTGAACCCCCTCCCTGCGCGGAGAGAGCCCCAGTGGGCCCAGGAAACCGGCACCCAGGGGACACGGCCGCCGCTGCCAAGGGCCCAGTACCCCCCACCAGGGATGGGGTAGGGGACAGATGGACCTTGGACCCACCTTCCTTGTATAATGTGTGTGCGTGTGTTCGTAAGGGTGTATGTGTGCATGTGTGTGTGTTTGTGTTTGAATGTATATTATGAGAAGTAAAAGGTGTGTGTACTAGGGGGGGTGCAGTTAAAATTGGTGGGTAGGGCACAGAGAGGACATTCCCTGATTACTCACAGTAATGTCCCCTCACCCTCCCCACCAAGGGTCCCTAAATGTCTGAGGTGCGGTTAAAATTGGCGGGTAGGGTGCTAGGAGGACACCTGCTGCTTGCTGGCAGTGATGTCCAAGCACCCCCCCTACCAAGGGCCCTACATGTCTAAGGTGCAAATAAAACCGAGAGAGGGGGGGCCCATTCCATACGGCAACCATGGGAGGGAGACCACTGACAAGTAGCCCCCCCCCCAAAGCGCATCGCAGGCTAAACCCCCCACCCCCTCACCCTAATATGAGATTATATGAGGAAGGGGGTGAGTTGGGGACAGCTGGCAGACTGTCTCCCGGTGGTCAAACATCCGTCCCCCAGCCCCCCCCCCCAGCACAGGGCTCAGGTCCCCCAGCCTCGGGGCCCCATCCCCCGAGGCACCGACGCCCCAGGCCCAGCACGACCCACCCCACACAGAGAGAGAGGAGCCAGAAAGCGCCGCCCCCCCCCGGAGCAAGCCCAGGCCCCCACCCCCAGGCGCCGGCCCCGAGGGAGAGCTCTGGTCAGGCCCTGACGGGACCAAGGCAGCCATCTGGCCGGGGCAACCGCCGATTGGCACCAGCGGAGACCCCGACCCGTCAAACCCCCAAGAAGAAGATTAAAAAACACTTTGAAGTGTGTTCGTTGGTTTCAAGACGTTTAACAACAGATCTCATTGTGCACTGTCACTTTAACCCAATGCATCATGGGAGACGTAGTGCATAAAACGGCCGGGATATCGCTTTTCAGAGCTTCATGGTTTTGTTCTCTTGTTCCACGGTCTGATCCTGGATTCTGTGGAAAGCTACACCACTAAAGACGAGCTTTAGCTGGTATTTATGGTGGAACTGAGCGACTTTATGAGCTAAATCGGGACAAGGAAGTGAAGACTTTAACCACTTCAGACTGATGACATGTGATTAAGCCCCCCCAAGAATGATTGGTGGAGACAGTTAAAGGGGCGGGACTTTTCCAAAATTCAGCCGAAGCTACGGCTAAATCGCGGTACCGTCATTCTGATCAAAATGTCTTTAATAGAATCAAATAAACGCAAAGAAAAAAGTATTTAACGATCTTTCATATTCCTAACTACTCAGTGTTTTATCAGGGTCTGTTTGGATGAACAAAGAGCTGAAATCCTGGAGATGGAAATGTTTTTACATAAGTTAATGAGGGCAATTTCCCACGGCACACTGGTTGAACAACACTGCCTTAAAGAACCCACAGAACTTGGACATTTCAGGGACTTTGGCTGTTTTCTACACAACAACCATTATCTGTTCAGGTTAGTCACCATGTGACTCATTCGGAGGTCTGTGGTCAAAGGTCAACCAGTGATGTTTGTATATCTGCAGTTATATCGTTGTGTTGACAGTTTGTAAAATTGTGGGATAAATTAGCAAAACAAATGTTAATATTGTTTTTCTTATTGGCAAATTAACATAAACTGTAGATTTTTATTGGACTAAAAATATAAAAAGTGGAAGTAACTAAAAAATTTCACGTTGGAAACTCCTATAAAACAACATTGATTCTGTTTCTTCTGAAACTTTTTACACATGTTGTATTCCTACAAGTGTGTGTGTGTGTGTGTGTGTGTGTGTGTGTTCACACTGAGCTGGGGACAGGGCCACAGGTGAGACCCTCTAAATTACACACGAGTGGTCATTAATTATAGATGACACTCTGGCTACACAAACGATTTCATCCTCAAATGAGGTCTGAGGGCGTCCGTCACCGAGGTCCACCCTGCATGCGTGTGTGTGTGCGTGCACGTGCGTGTGTGTGTGTCAGCAGTCGCCTGCGGTTCTGATCCCGGCTCAGCGGCGCACGCAGACAGGTGTGCTCTCACACGGCTGTGTTGATGCGTCTGGCGGCGCCGCGCAGCACACGGCAGCGCTTTGATGAACGCGCTCATTATGCTAAAGAGCGCTCCATCCTGGGCTTCCCTGCGCCTTCGGGAAAGGTTAACTCGGGATAGTTCCACAGCACAGCCGGAGCCTGTGGGCGCGCGGAGGCTGGCGTGGAGCTCGCTGGCGCCGTTAGATGTCTCAGGACCAAAAATAGAGCCGGGTATGAAGAGCAAATATCAGGGGAGCATCAAGGTGCGGCGGCGTGCACCGCGGTGTCAACACTCTGCAATCAGATGTTTTCCCTCACAGATCCCATGTTGTGTGATTAACGCAAAAGAGGCTGAAGATTTTGTTTCCAAAACAAAGACGGGAAACAGGGAGAAGTGAGAAGAACCCGGATCATGAGGGGAACCACATCACACGCCTACACCGGAGACGGTTGTTTGTTTTTGGAGATTTCACAGCTTCTGCGGCGGATTAAAACGTAAGAACTCCTTTCAGGGTTAAACGCAGATGGAGTTTTAGGGCCAAGGAGAGGAAAAAATGCTGGCGGATAATTCTTTTTGTTCCTCATTTAGAGGAAAAAAAGTCGAAATGTTGAGAATAAAGTCGAGATATCAGGAATAAATTCAAGATGTCAAGAATAAAGTGGAAATGTTGAGAATAAAGACGTGATGGGGAGATTAAATTCAAAATTAAGTTTCGAAAAAAAAAAAGTCGAGATGTCAAGAATAAAGTTAAACTGTGGAGATAAAAGTCGTGATTTTGGGCTATAGAAATAAATGGAATTGAACTTTGTGGATCTGGGAGGAACCATCGGCTGTAAAGTCGAGGCTTCGTCGTGCCACGTTTTTACGGGTCCAGACAGAAACAGAATTTGAAATGATTTTCAGGAATCTTTAACTTCAACAAGAGAATATTTTTACGAGCAAGTCCAGATAGCAATCCTTTCCCGATTGTTTGTCTGTGGTTGTGAAGCCCCGCCCCCCTGATTTCCAACCAATGGGTGCATTGATTGGCACAGACATGCTTTAGTTCAAAAATTTTAGTCCCCTGCGATGAGTCTGAGACTGAACCAAACAAAAACGAAAACCTTGGCTAAATAAATACTGAAAAAGCAGAGCAGGGACTATCCGGGTGTGATTTTAAAGCAGACGCTCCACCACAGCCCTAGAGAAAGGCAAACACAGAGCTGCGTCCTCCTGTGGTATAATAACTCAGAGTGAAATAAATACACAAAGAACCAAAGATGTATGTTTGCTAAAATGCTACGTTTGTTTCTGCTTTGGTTTCCGTTTCAACAGCTAACAGCTTTTGTTTTATTGCGAAATCCACATTCTGATGGATTGAAACCATGAAGTTCAACACCTCCATGAGGAATTTAGACTTCAACCAGCAGGAAAAACAAATATTTTTATAGAATCTTTTGGAGTTGGCAGCGTCTGGATTGTAATCTGTGACAAAAGTACAATAAAACATTCTCTTATATCAAAGAATAAATAAAGTAAATGGAAAAGTTTCCTTTCAGCTGATATCTTTCTCCAACTCCTCAGAGTAACAGATTAGCATGTAATTATATGAGAGATCAGCAGAAAAGGAGAAAAAAGGAGGCCAGTATACGTTAACAAGGCATCGAGGGGGGAGGAGGTGTTGCAGGCCTCATCACAGGCCGACTGATTGTCTACTTTTAATCCTCGACCTCATTATCACCTCCAGGTCCGGCAGTGGTAGTAAATGAATCTATCTGCCGAGTGTCAAATCTTCACACCTTAACCCTGGTAATCACCCCAAGGTGCAAATCCAGAAGATGGATGGATGAGAGGAAAGAGAGGAGAGGACGGACAGTATGGCCGCCGCCGAGTTCCAGTTTCTGTTTGGTGCCTAAAGCTGATGAAATGTTCTCTGTTCTGAAGGTCAGAGAACTCTATTGTGTAGATTTGTGTTTATGTGAGGCATCAGAGCTGTTCTCCTGAACTAAATCTATCAATCCATCCTATTAGTTCCTACAGTTTTATAAACATTGTGTTTTTTTTTAGCAGAATTCCTTTTTATTCATTTTTTTCACCAGGATACATAGAATCAACTGTGTTAATATTATTATTTTTTTTCAACTATAGCTCGGGTGTGAGGGTGTCTTGACTTTTCCTATTCTAAAAACAGAAACCAGCCAAAACAGCTCAATAACAATAAAACATGTTTGTGAAAAATGCCAGAGCCGGGGATCAAACCAGAGAGCTTCTGCACCAAGGATTCCCCATTTATTTCAATGGAGGCAAAAATCCTGGAAAGTTTTAAGATCTGAAGGATCAAAAGTCAGAGCTGGAAAAAGCTGAAAGAGCTGAACATTTGAATAGTTGAATGTTAAAATAGCTGAATGATTGTAGGAGGAGTTAAACGGCAAAAAATGGAGGAAGATACAATAATTAAGAAAGAGAAACAGGAAAACACTAAAGTGAAGGCTTTATAGCATTCAACCAATACAAGAAATTATCCTCTAGATCAGTGTTTTTCAACCTTTTTTGAGCCACGGCACACTTTAGCCTTGACAAAATCCAGCGGCACAAGCAGTGTCCAAAAAAAAAAAAAAAACCGAAAAAAACTCAGTCTGATTGATCGACAGCCCCCCCCCCCCCCGCCTCTCCGGAATCTCACTGGCATTTTCATTGATAATTGTGGCAGAAAAAGCTGGAAGTTGCAGCTGGTTTTTTCTAAAAGTTGTATAAAAGTTAAGTTAAAAGATTCAAAAACTGTTTGAGTGGTTGTTTCTTGTTTTTAAAGACGTTAAGAGGAGAAGCTCATTGTGCGCTAAGACAGTCGTTCTAACCCAATGCCATCATGGGAAGATGTAGTTGCCCTATATTCCGCCGACCGCAGCAAAGACCAGCTTCTCTGAGCTTCATTGGTTTTGTTCTCTGTTCCACGGTCTGATACCGGATTCTGTGGAAGCTTTACACCGCTAAAGACGAGCTTTAGCGGTAGTTTTGTTTAGAACTGAAGACTCTGTTGAGTTAAATTCTAACAGGAAGTTAAGACTTTAACCACTTTTGATTGGATCAGACTGATGACATGTGATTCAGCCTTCAAGAATGATTGGTGGAGACAGTTTAAAGGGCGGTCACTGGTCTAGCTAACAGGAATAGCTGCAGCTAATCGCTTGGTATCTTCATCTTATCAAAATGTATTTAATAGAATCAAATAAACACAAGAAAAATAATTTCCTAATCTTTTATATTCCTAACTACTCAAGTGTTTTTTATCAGGGGCCTGTTTGGATGAAACACAGAGCTGATTTCCTGGAGATGGAAATGTTTTTAGATCAGTTATGAGGGCAATTTCCCACGGCACACTTGACCATCTCCAACGGCACACTAGTGTGCCGCGGACACATGGTTGAAAAAACACTGCTCTAGAATATACACTTGACCAAACAATATGAACGCAACCACTGTTGTTATTGCCTCCCATTTTTTATGGTATTGAACTCAAAGATGTGAAACTTTTTCCACAGACCACCAAAATCAACCAGTTCTCTGAAATATTGTTCACAAATCTGTCTAAATCTGTGATAGTGAGCAACTTCTTTGCCAAGACAAGCCATCCCACCTCACAGGGTTTTGGTGCCATATCCAAGATGTGATTAAGACGGCATGAATTATTGCACAGGTGTGCCTTAGACTGGCCACAAGAAAAGGCCACTCTGAAATCTTCAGTTGTATCACACAGCACAATGCCATAGATGTTTTGAGGGAGCGTTCTATTGGCATGCTGATAGCAGGAATGTCCACCAGAGCTGTTGCTAGGGAATTGAATGTCCATTTCTCCACCATAAGCCGTCTCCGAAGGCGTTTCCGAGAATTTGGCACCACGTCCAACCGGCCTCACAACCGCAGACCACGTGTAACCACACCAGCCCAACACCTCCACATCCAGCATGTCCACCTCCAAGATGGTCTGAGACCAGCCACTTGGACAGCTGCTGAAACAATCGGTTTGCATAACCACAGAATTTCTGCACAAACTGTCAGAAACCGTCTCAGGGAAGCGAGAGGTGTTCTGTTCACGGATGAATCCCGGTTTACACTGGTCAGGGCAGATGGCAGACAGCGTGTGTGGCGTCGTGTGGGTGAGCGGTTTTCTGATGTCAATGTTGTGGATGGAGTAGCCCATGGTGGTGGTGGGGTTATGGTATGGGCAGGCATATGTTATGGGCGAAGAACACAGGTGCATTGATGGCATTTTGAATGCACAGAGATACCGTGACGAGATCCTGGGGCCCATTGTTGTGCCGTACATCCAACAACATCACCTCATGTTGCAGCATGATAATGCACGGCCCCATGTTGCAAGGATCTGTACACAATTCTTGGAAGCTGAAAACATCCCAGTTCTTGCATGGCCAGCATACTCACCGGACATGTCACCCATTGAGCATGTTTGGGACGCTCTGGATCGGCGTATACGACAGCGTGTTCCAGTTCCTGCCAATATCCAGCAACTTCGCACAGCCATTGAGGAAGAGTGGACCAACATTCCACAGGCCACATTAGACAACCTGATCAACTCTATAGAAGGAGATGTGTCGCACTTCATGAGGCAAATGGTGGTCACACCAGATACTGACTGGTTGTCTGAGTCCCCTGACCCCCTCAATAAAACAACTGAAGACTTCAGAGTGGCCTTTTCTTGTGGCCAGTCTAAGGCACACCTGTGCAATAATCATGCTGTCTAATCAGCATCTTGATATGGCACACCTGTGAGGTGGGATGGATTGTCTTGGCAAAGGAGAAGTGCTCACTATCACAGATGTAGACAGATTTGTGAACAATATTTCAGAGAACTGGTTATTTTGTGTATGTGGAAAATGTTTCACATCTTTGAGTTCATACCATAAAAAATGGGAGCAATAACAAAAGTGTTGTGTTTATATTTTTGGTCAGTGTACAAGTTTCCTCTTTTGAACTTTTCCCCCATATTTAAATGTCAAAACCATCAGAATCTTTTAATGACACTAAAGCGTGAAGAACGACCCGTTCCTCCTGCAGCCCCTAAAGAACCTCCTAACCGAGGTTTTGACGGCCGTCAAATCAAACCGTAGCTCCTGGACAAACCGCACTTTCCTCTAACACAGATCACAGAGAAAGAGCTTCCAGCTGCAGGGAAATGACTCGCTGATAAGTCGCAATATTCTTCCAATGCGTCTGAGCCCTTTGGACAAATCCAACAAATCTGTGCTACCTTGAAGAACTATAATCATGCATTATTGAGTCGGCAAAGATAGTGTGTAATAGAGAGATCCTAAACTCATTCCCCTGCTTGAATTATTAATTGAATTCAAATAACAGACAGAATGATTTTCTTAAAATATCTCAATCATTTTTCAGATAATAAGGATGCTGTCAGACAACACAGATGCAGCCTGTTTGTCCTCCGTCTCCTATGAGGAAGACTCTGCTGTGTTTTTGAAACTCCGTCCTCATGTTTGAGCTGCAGCTCTGCAGACGTGAAGGAAAACTGAAGTAAAATATGATAATGAGTACAAATGAGATTATTAGGAGTGTGTGTGTCAGTCTGACTGATCCATGATGTCAAAGCAGCCAAGCAAATTCAATTAGGCCTGCAATTACTCCCATTGGCACTAGTGGAGATGCATGGAAGACGTTAAATATTGATGCAAACAGAGATGCCACATTTGTTCGCCTCCAAAGGTGAGCACATCTCCTGACGGTAATCACAGACGCCAAAGACGCAGCCGCCACTTTTTCACAAACAGAAACCGTAACGAGAAAACAGACGAAGAGGAAAAAGATGCTCCTTTGACAAATCTATGCTGTAAAAAGGTTTAAATATAAAATATTTCTGGAGTCTCGTCAAAAACAAAAAGTTTCCTTTTTGAATGAGAACGAGAGTCTCCCTGTACTAAACAAAAGCATGTTTACAAAAATATATATACATATTTGTACTCTTACGACCATGTGGCTCTTCAGTAAAACCCGACAGAACATCTACGACTTTTCGCAGAACCACAGAAGAAGACTGGGCTTGCTGGTAAAGAAAAGGACAACTGTGACACAAAAATATAAAATCTCAGAAATCTTTGAGATTTTAATTTAGGTTTCAAAAACCACTGAAGTGTGGAGGCTTCAGAATGAGGACATCTGGTGGCCAAATGATGCAACAACATCCTCGGTGGAGCTGATTCACAGGGCGTGTCCCACAGCCCCATGCACATTTCACACGTATGAAGTATTGGTCTTCGGTGATAGATGTGTGATATACGTCCTTCATAAGTGTTTCTTGTGTTCGTCAATGTGCGCAGATGTCCGTCGAGAGTTTATACAAAATCAGGACGTAATCTTACACAATTGTGTGTGACTTTAGCAAGATGCTTACACAAATTAGTGGTTTTCCACGACCGCTAACGGACTTTTCATGCAGGAAAATATCCAACTTTTATATCACGTATACGGCGCACAAATCACGTTAAATTTAGGTAATTGACGCACAATTCACTAATGGATTTCATGTAAACAGAACGCATGGTTCACTTCTCTGTTGATGTACATGGTCATTGCATGGTTTACTCCTATTTCTCTGGTTTACATGTGCTTCATCTGTGAAAACTTTACATAAAGACCACGACTCTTCTCACTTTTTCCACATACATTCACCTATCATCAATTTACATCCATGAAATATGCGCAAAATGTTCGTAGTGGCTGTGAGACACAAATGAGAAACAGTCTGTTGATGTTCTGGTTTGACTGAAGATAGAAGAACAGAAGAACGGGAGTTCTGTCTGTCTTTTAGTTCCTGAAAGCTCTCTGGATGATCAAATGATCGTCTTGTTTTCACATCCAGCAGTTAGATATGAAATGAACTGAAATGCTGCTGAAGGAGTTGTGGGTAAAGGTGACGTCAGAGCGGCTTTTCCTGTGAATGGAGGGCGCACACGTACCTGCTGTTGAACTTCTCCGGATGCTTCTCCCTCATGACGTGGAACCGATGTGCGATTGAGGCGTCCTACAAACAAGAAATCCGGTTTATTACTGATTGACATCGATTCAGTTGGAGCTCATCCTGAAGAACTTCCAGACCTTAGATGGACTTCTGTGAAGAGTTCCTCAAAGCTTTGCATCCATCACATCAGTGGTCTTCAACCACTTACGCTTTAATGTCAGATTTGATTCAGTTTAGCTTTGAAAGGTGACGTTTCTCATCATCATCCTCTGTAAAAGATCTGCAGCTGATTTGAACTCTATTTGTAAACTAGATTTTTGGGAACCATTAAAATGTGGAACCAAAAAAAAAAAAAAAACCACACACACCAACTTCAGCCTCGTACGAGTTAATGCAAAAAAATAAATAAAAACTTTAGCCAAAACAGGCATTTTCTAAATGTAATCAAAACCATGCATCAACAACTTTATTAGCAGCATATTGCTGAATATTCTGCATTATTATTACTGTGACTGTTACAATGAATCCATGCTTGGAGTAACGACTCCTGGTTTTTGTCTGTTAACTACAGCTTTTATTTTGAAGTCTTCTCCCTTTTCCTCTTTTCTGCCAAAAGAAACTGTCCACATAGGTTTGTTTTTTGTTAACTTTGCTAGCTTAGATTAGCTGTTGGAGCAGCCATTTTTAGAAAAAAAGCAGGTGAATTTTTCAAGCGAGCGTCATGTGGTGGAGAGAATCTGGGAGTTTTCCAAAATAAAGTTTCCTTCAGGACCTGGTTAGAAATAAAACCCTAAACATGTGGGTCGTGTTTTTTTCCTTTCTTTGTGGCCCCCCCTGCTACAAACTGTCCTGCTGCGTGAAACGTGGGTGTGGAGGGCAGACAGAGACACTGATGAGCAGCACATCGTCTCCAGTCAAATCCTTCAAACCCAAAATGGGAGGAATCGCGGCTACAAGATGAAACCGACGCCCTCTTTTCATTGGCTAAACTCCTTTTAATGTGCAACAGATTTGACCTCATTTTCTTTTTTTTTTAGGATGAGGATGAAAACTTTTAGTCAGAAAGGTCTCCAGCATTGAAGAAAAATCAAAATACTATAAGAAAAACGATGAAATCTTTTCTAAAGTTTGTACAAAACATCTCAGATTTTATTCAGAAATATTGATAAATTCAAACCAACAAATCAGCAACAAAAGCCAAACGTTCAACAGCTTTTCACAATAAAGCGCATTAGAGAGCAGACCTTTCAGAGCAGCAAACCTTTAGGTTTGGGTTTGTGTGGAGACTTCAAACATGTTAAATAATAATAGAACCAACGTTCTGCAGGGGTTTGTGCTATTGCATGGATGAAGTTCTGTTAGTGGGTGTGGATCATCTCCAGACGTCCTCCAGCTCCTTTTGACCCCAAAAAGCTTCAGAAAGTTTGTAAATGTGTGTTTTTTTGTGGTGACAAAGTGAGGCCCTGAAAGCAGAGCTAATGACGGGAAGGCGGAGGAATGAAAGGAGGCGGCCGACGAACGCTGCAGCCGCCTTTGAGGAGCCCATCCTGCTCTGAACAGCACCTCAGGAGAGCGGGATGAAAAGTTGCTGTGAAACTTTTCGGGCTCGTTCCCCTTCCCCCTGAAGTGTTTTGAGCCGCTCCGGTTTGAGTGGCACTATTGAAACGGCACCTACAGAGAGGACCCCATGCCGGCTCTCAGTACAGACGTTCAGGAGAAGCCAAAGAGAAAAATCAATGGGCCTCCTCTTGATGTCTCTTGAAGACGCTGTAAGCTGCAGACCAAACGCTTTTCTTCAAGATCCCCGCAGACTCGCCTCGCAGCTTCCAACGGGAGCCAGAAGGGTGAGGTGATGGATGTTTCTGAGAGATTGTAACTCGATTTTCCTACAAACAGGACAATAGCAGCAGACAAGAGAGCCGGAGCGAGGAGAGGTTGTCTCCCCTTTGGTTTGAGCTCTATTATCTGAGATCAGTACAAGTGGAGCAGAACTACACAGCCGCTTCCAGCAGAGGATGAAGCCCTTTGTCGTCCCGCAACAACTCAGAGGAGCATCAGAGACGTAGAACCCGCTCGGAAGAAGGTTCGGCGCCGCACGTCTGAAACCGTTTCTACACAAATGCACTTCAACGTTCGTCAGCACGACCGGCCGGCCGCTGCTTCCAGACGGCAGGTTGAGGCTTTTAGGATTCAGATTAAAGTAAAAGTGAAACAATTTAATCGATTTCTTAAAACAGAATTTCACAGAAATACATGAAAAAACTTAACGTCTGTTTGCCCCTAAATGCATAATAATGATCCAAATATGGAGACAACTTGATGACTTTTATTTATAAAAAAGCTAAAGTGTATGTTTAATCCTTACACTCTGCTTATCAGAACAGACGTTTTTATAAAATATTCCTCTTTGAAGTCATTTAAAAAGGTTATTACATTACAATAATCCTGTGTAAAATGTACCATCTGTCAGTATTTAATAAAATGTATTTTCCAATTTTTTTCCTGTCTGGATACTTTTATTAGTGTTTTTTTTTTAAGTAAATATCTGTTTTTATTTCTGTTATTTGTTTTTACAGTTTTGAGAATAAATGAAATCAAACAATTATTTACTGATCTAAGAGCTGCTTTTAAATAATTTTTTTATCATAAAAGAAAATAATAAAAAAATGTTATCTTTTTTTAAAATATCTTTGTACATTTAAATAATAATTCATTTCAGTTTCCTAATAATATTTAGTTATCAGTAAATTTAAATAAATTCTTTAAAAACATCATTATGTGGGACTTTTTGTTTTCACGCCGGAGGAGTTTAAACTTTTGAAACAAACCAACAAACTTGATGTATTGCATTCAATTTGTCGTTTCAACGGAGGAACAATAAAGTTAATTTGATTCGAATTCATTGATGATCAAAATCCTGTGAGGTCTGATTAACTGAATTTTTTATTTATTAGGATCATTTTTGTAAATGAACACATAAAAAGTGAAAAAATTTCACTTTAAATATTTTAACAACAAGACCCCCCCCCCCCCCCCCAGCAGCCCTCAAATAATTACCAGTGTAGAAATTAATACGTGTGTAATGTTCCCTCATATCTCAAAGTTTAGTCCAATTACGAGGCGGCCCCAGCCGTTTGACAGTGGGGGGGGGGGAGAGTAATGGCTTTGACAGGGGGGGGCCGGGGTCATTAGGCCTCTGACTGCATTATGGCAGCGGAGCGCGCTCAGTGATTAGTTCTGTCTCTCACCCCCGCTCTGATTGAGATCATTACACTTCACGTCACTTCCACATCCTCCCAAAGGGACGGCGCCATTAATCCTCCCTGCAGCCGGGCCCCGCCCCGCCCCGCCACGCCCCGCCCCCGCCATCTGAATCCACCCTTACAAGAAGGAGGGCCGCCTTTTCAAGGAAGGAGGAGAAAAACTCTGCAAATGCTGCAGAAATCTGCATAATCTCAGAGGTAATTACAGGATTGAGCCGTCACCTAATCCTCACATTGATTCTCTGACGAGTAAATATTCCATCACACCAAACCCCCCAGCGTCCTCCTAATCCCCACAAACGACTTCATCTGTCCTCCTGACGCCTTTCTGATCCCTCCAACGCAGCGGCAGCGCCAACCCGGCTCAGGTTCTGCTCAGAGAACGCCGACTGTGCAGAAAACGCTCTCAATTTAGAATCAGTACCAGAAACAAAAACCCCATCAGGATGTAAAGATGGAGTCATTTTCTCAGGTGAAACACTAAGTTATTAATTGAAAGTAGGATCAGTTTTTCATGGTAACTGCAAACGTTATTACAAAAACACGGGTTTGTGCTCCAAAAGCCGTTTCATTCACAAGAACTGCAGAAAAAAGAGACGAATACAATAAAAACTGGTTTTTCATTTCATTACGGAGGAAAAAAAATATTTAAAAAAAAACTTTCAATCATTAAGGATGGAAAAAGGAAAAAACAACATTTAAACTAAACAAAATGTTTAAACGTGTTTTTAAAAACACACAAAAAATGATAATCAATAAATGTTTTGTCCAATTTCCACAATAAATGAAGATAAAGCTCAGCTAAAACCATCATGAGCATGAAGTCATTTAAAACGGCAAAATGCACACGACCTATGTGATGGAAAACGCCCAATAAAAGCACAAAGATCAAATGTAGGGAGCCGGATTCAGACTGGAAACATTGGGTTCCCTAAAGTGATCCAGAGCTCGTTTCCTCCAGTCTGAATGCACCCAAGTGGACCCCGGTCCAGAACCAGGAACCGCTCTCTGACCCGTCTTTGGAGGGGGTGTCGGTTCGTTTTCCAATCAGACTGATTTTCGGTTCTCTCTGAGGTTCCTCAGTCTGAATACGATCCGTCCTCGGAGCGGAACAACTGGACCAAAACGGCCACCGTAGCCACGAGAACAGAGAAGGAAAGAAGCAACATTTGAGCTGCGGACAAACGTGAAGCAACGCTTGTTGTTTTCTCAGAGGGAAACGGCTCCAGCAGAACTTTGATTTTCTGAAAACGCCTCTGACAGGCTCTTGTGTGTGTGGTTACGCGGCTCGCACTGTGACGTCACCCTAAAAGCTACCTTGAAGTTCCTGAACAAACAAACCACAACGATGAGACACAGCAACTCTCTGACATGCAGACGCATTGAGACAACATCCACAGCCATGAACACTGATCAGCGTACCTTCATCCCCGACGTCTCCTCATCCCTGCAGTTAGCATCCTGAGTCAAAGCTCACAGCTGCTGGCAGGAAGCGCCTTGCAGCGTGAACCGCTGAACCAAAGGAACCAGTGAAGAGATCGATTCCCAACGTTTACAACTGCCAATTGAAATATCACGTTTTAACTGGAAGGAGCCGCGTTTCCAGAAGAAACTGCAGGGTTGAATGTCCCGTTACTGAATGAAAATGAAACTTAAAGGGGAATAATTGGAAAAAAAAAAAAAAAAATGATCAACGTTGACCTTAAAGAGAAAACAGCACAAGATGTCTGTGAAAAATGCAAGTGCCGGGAATTGAACCAGCAAAGTTGAGCACCGCAGCTCACGTGTCACCATGATGTCAACAACCAGGTACAGTGGGCGGGACTTATAACAGCTGTTTTTGATCATTTAGTGTTGCAGCGACTCTGAGACACCGGACGATTTAAAAGAAAAGTAAAACTAACATCTTGACACAAAATACATTTCTGAAAAGACAACAAAAATGTTTACTGGGATTCATTTGACATTCTAGACGTGAGGGAGCTTTGTTTGTTAAAGTTGAAGCCGTTTTTCGTCCGGCACAGCGTGTGACGTCACACCAGATCAGGAGGGACTGTTGCAAAGTAATCAATGTTTGAAGTCCATTTGTGAAAAAAAAACTATAAATCGCATAGTGACAAGACTAAAATATGTTGTAGTCCAGAGCCTTGTGAGCATTTTGACGATTTAATGGTGTCTCTAGCTGAAAGAAGAAGCTCCCAAACAGGGGGAACTTTGGTGAAAATGTCGGAAGCCTCTCCCATTGAAACCCATCATAAAGATGAAATGATCACAAAGTTTAAAGGTTTCTAGTTTAAAAACTAAAACACATTATAAAAATCTGAAAGAGCTGGAATCACTGTAAAGTCTTGTGACTCATTTGTAGTTTCAATGGTGCCTCTATCTAAAAATATAATGGTTGAGAGAAGCAAAGGTTTTCAAGGGTTCCCCATGGATTTCAATGGAGGCAAAAATCCTGGAATATCTGGAAAAGTTCAAGGATTTGAAGGAGCTAAAGTCAGAGCTTTAAAAAGCTGAAAGAGCTGAACATTTGAATAGTTGGATGGTTAAAATAGATGAAAAATTGTAGAAGGAGTTCAGTGACAAAAAATGGAGGAAGAGACTAGAATAAAGAAAGAGAAACAGGAAAACACCGGTTTATAACGTTCCACCCATAGGTTAGCTGTCCCGATTAGGATTGTAAGGCGCAGCACGCCCATCCTTCTCTTGTTGCTTTGACCTGTAGCTCCTGGCCAATGACTGAGGAGATCTTTGGTCAGGTGGTTTTGTTTACCAGCTTTGGCCCGTACAGGATGATCCGCTGGATGCCAGTCTGAATACAGACCAGACGCCAGGTTCTGGACTCGATCCGGAACAAAGGAGCTTCCTCCACAGCAGGCAGGCCTGCAGCAGACTCTGTCTGGACGCTGGTTCATCGCCTCAGACACGTTCTAACCATGACACAGCACACGCTGTGTCCACGTTTCTCTGACACGCGTGAACTTTTTTTTTAGACTTGTCCGTCATGTTCAAACTTTATCAAGAAAGCTTTCTGTAGAGAATGAGGATTGTAGAATGCAAACAATGATCTGATTACGATTAAAGATTTATGTAAATGCGGCCAACTGAACGCATCCTGTACACCTGACGCGACACTGAGGAAATTGATTGACAAGGTCAACCGCCAATCAGGACGCAGAACACAGCACACTGTAAAAAAAAAGCGTTAATCATTGCACAGAAAAAAATCTGTGAAAGATGAACCGCAGTAAAGCGAGGGACCACTGTAATGTCATATTCTAGAAACAAAGCACATTCTAGATTTTTCTAAGACATTTTTTTATAGTTTGAATTGTTTACTATAAGTAACTGATGGGTCGTTTTTTTTTTTTTTTTCAACCTAACAGAGTTTTGGGTGAAATTTAACGAACAAAAAATTCACATTGTCCAACACTTGGAAAACAACCACAGTCACTCATGATTCTTCGTGGGCCTGTCTAGTATTTTGGGGGGAGGGGTTAAAACCTTTTTAGTCATTTTTCAAAACAAATCTGATTTTTTTTAAACTAATTTGGCTTCAGAAAAGCGAGTCCTAAAACTGTTGCAAAGCACTGAAATGTTCTGATGCTGGAACTGCATTCATGCACATTTGACGCTGACACAGTCATAGATTTGGAGTCAAATCCACATTTTCCAGACTTCAGATCACAGAATGAGAACCGTCACAGTCAAAGCCTGTTCCCGTTTGCATCTTTCCTCGTCTTAAGGTGCTTCTGTCTCAACCCTGCCTTCAAACGAAGCTGCGATGACACCCCCGTCCTCCCCCAGCGTCCATATGTTTGCCCTATAGGCCGATTAAACACATTGTTCTCGTCTATCACAATGTTAACAAGACCTGTCTGCTAATATCCTCAAACATGGTCATTAGGGGCCCAGGCTGGAGGTGTTATTCAACTAACATTTGTGAGGCCATGCATCACTTACGCCCCCGTCACAGTCCACTCAAACCCCTCGGCCCCCAGTGGCCGCCTCCTCTGCCACCTGCAAATGTCAATTACCATATTTCCCCCTGACATTTATCGGTAATGGCCCACATGAGCAACGTGAAATCAGCGTCATTATGTGGGAGATGGAGAGGCGAGGTGATGGGGGCCGCGGAACTCCATGCAGACGCACACCCAGGCTTGTTTATGGATCAGGGATGGTTAGGGCTTGAGCACATCTCAATAAAGGCCTAACTACAATTTGATCAGGACAAATAAATGGACTGATCACGCCGCTCCGGCAGGTGCTCCAGCATCTACCACCTTTGAGAAAAGAGGAGCAATTACTGGCGAGGAAGCGTTACGTTTGCTCGCTCCTCAGGCCGTCCGCTTCACTGGATCTGAAGTCCAAACGGTCCTGGTGGATGCGGGCTGTCTGCAGGTGAGGGGGTCGAACCTGTACGGGCCATCGCATCAGGGTCGTAGACCGCTCAGTGAACCCATAGAGAGAAACTGTTCATTTACTCTGCAGGTCATTTGTAGAACACGTCAGGGTAAAGCAGGTGAGACACAGGCGTGTCGCACAGCTTTTCCCTTTTTGCAACCCCCCCCTCAAAAGCTGTGGAGGGCGTTAGTGCTGTCCCTCCCCGTGATACGTGCGCGCTCCTCGCTGCAGCCTGACTGTTAGAAATGAGGAAGTAAGACAGACACAGGTGTCCTATGGGGCGCGCTCAGTGAGGGGCCAGCACTCGCACCTTACTAATGTTTCCACCAGGCAGGGGCCACACCATCTGGAACGCACCTTTAGCCCATGCTGTTCACACCGGACAAACAGGGAGGGGCTTCTTCTTCTTCATCTGTTTACTAGCTCATGTCCGCCACCTACTGTTGGAAGAGTCACGGTGCAAAATGCTCAAACCTTGCCCTTTTCCTTTTGCGGCTCTATTCCTTTACATGAAAGACGCTGAGGAGTTCGATTGGATCCTCCTTCATGATCAACTTACAAACTGTTGGCCCTTTTTGGCACATAAAAAGGGACGCCATTCATACGTCACTGTGAAGTCCAAGCCCTAGTTGGTCAAAGTTCCACCTGCACGTGTCTAATGGTTTGCAGGTAGAGCCCTCAAACAGTCATAGAAACGTCCGTAGGGATGCGACATTTCTGAGTGCAGACGCTCAAAACGCACACACACCAGCATTGACATCGACTTTCCATTGAAAGCGGTCGCTTGAAAGCGCGTTGTGAACGTTGCTTAGTGACTCCCAGTTCAGTGGCCTTGTGGTAGAGCGTCCACCCTGTGACTGGAAGGTCGTGGGTTTTAAATCCAGGCTGAGTCATACCAAAGACTCTAAAAGTGGGAGCCAATATGACAGATATGACGGATGATGGGACTTTAACTAGAGTGTGGCGTAAGGACGCCTTTTGACGGCATCACCTGTACATCGTAAGTGCGAGGAGCTTCTATTCACCTGAAGAATACTCAACGATACACCTGCGCACGACAACGGTACGTTTCTATGTTCAGGACGTCTCCAGGTGGTCGTACGAGCCTCAAACTGTAAGACACACCTGCGCCTCCCTATAACCCTCCACTGAGCCGGACAGCCCAAAAACACGCCCCAAAAAACTGGGTCAAACCCCTGAATGGGTCACATGACTGCCACCTTTGCCCGCCACCGTGACATCAAGATGAGGTCGCCGTGAAACCCATGAAAAAATCTGCCGTATCTTCCAGCAGCTGTGAGAACGTGTGATGGACTTATTGTAGACATTTAACCAGCAACATGTAAAATGACCTTTCTCTATTTCTACTCAAAATCTGAATTTGATGTGAGAAAAGCTGGTCGACCAAAAACGGGTTTTTTCCTCTCAGAAGTTCTCACGTCTTCACAGCACTGACAGCTAACCGACTCCAAAGGTTTAGCTGGCAGAACTTGTCCTATTATCGTCTAAAGCGCCACGCCTCGACGATTGAGACGCGTCGCCGTCATGTGTGATCTCTCCTCGTCTGCCGTCAGCGCTCGGCGTGCTGAAACTCTCCTAACGGCGCTCACAGGTGATCTCATTACAGGTGTGTTTGCCTGGATGTGTTGAGAGGAGGAACGTCTCGGTTCTGTTCAGAAACAAACCTTTTGTTCTCATTGTTTAACGAACCAAAAGTTTGATTCCAATCTGATAAGTGACACCGTTTTCCTTTACTCTCAACAGGAGTTTCCTGAAATTTTTGTTTTATTATTCTTATTTTTTTAGTTTTTCAAGGATTTTCCACAAATGTGAGACACAACATTTTAACAGAATACCAGCTGAGCCATTTACTCTGGATTTATTCATCCACAGAGAAATCTTTAAGGTGTCTGTGCTCACATCCATTCCTGGGGGCTGCCTGAACCAGAACTCTCCAATCGGAGGCCTGAGCTCCTCTGGGCGCCGCTCACAGGTCAACAGACGAGCACTTTACCAACCGTTTATTTAAAGATACAGTTATCAAACTCTACAAACAATGGTCTTCAACCGCTGAGCTGTGGATATACACAGGAGAAAAAAACACGACCCACAATTTCTCTGTTTTCTTTGTAATCTTATTCTGAAGGAGGTTTTACTTTGGAAAACTACTGGATTCTGTCCGCCACATCATGTGACTAAAATCCATCTGCTCCTTTCTTGAAGCAGCTACACTGCAACTAAAAACCCTTAAGTTAGCAAAGTTTACCAAAAAAACAAACTTATTTGGAAAGCTTCTTTTAGCAGAAAAGATTAAACAGATGGAGAACCGTCCACTTCAAAATAAAAGCTGCGCTTAACAGACGAAAACCAGGATTCGGCCGCCAGCTGTCCTAAAACCAAAGAGTGGATTCACATTTTTGATTTATTTAGAAAAGAACAGTTTCAGCGACCTTTTGAATTTCAAATTTTTTTTTTGGTAAATCGCACCTTAAAAGTCAGACAAGACTGAAGTGAGTGTCTGATTGTTAGCTTCCACTTTGGCAGTTTTGTGTTAATGAAGATGAACTTTAGCTGTAAAATTTAAACTGGAAGCCAAATAACTAATATAAATAAATAAATGAATAAAAAACATATATATATATATATATATATATATATATATATATATATATATATATATATATATATATATATATATATATATATATGTTTTTTATGTAGGCTGTGCAAAGAGGCGCCTGAAACAATCCAGCACATAACTGCAGGATGTAAGATGCTGGCAGGTAAAGCATACATGGAGCGCCACAATCAAGTGGCTGGAATAATATACAGGAACATGTGTGCAGAATATGGACTGGAAACCCCAAGGTCAAAATGGGAAACACCTCCGAAGGTGGTAGAGAATGAGAGGGCAAAGATCCTGTGGGACTTCCAGATCCAGACTGATAGGATGGTAATGAAGAACCAACCAGACATCGTAGTGGTGGATAAAGAACAGAGGAAAGCCGTTGTGGTGGATGTGGCAGTGCCAAGTGATGGGAACATCAGGAAGAAGGAACATGAGAAACTGGAGAAATACCAGGGACTCAGAGAAGAACTGGAGAAAGCCTGGAAAGTGAAGGTGACGGTGGTCCCTGTGGTAATTGGAGCACTCGGGGCAGTAACCCCCAAGCTGGAGGAGTGGCTACAACAGATACCTGGAAAGACCTCAGACCTCTCAGTCCAGAAAAGAACAGGAACAGCTAAGATACTGCAGGACCCTCAAGCTCCCAGGCCTCTGGTAGAGGACCCCAGCTTGGAGGAGAAACCACCCATGGAGGGTTAGAGGGGCGTTTTTTATATATATAATATCATCTGACATCAAACCAGGCTGAAGAGCACTGATCAATAAAACAAAGACATGGAGCTGTGGAGCTTATTCTTTTCTCATTTGTTTTTTATGGACGTACATCTTCATTAAATATTTGTTGTCTGGAAAGGATCGTAATTTTAATCATATTTAGTGTTACAGCTGCTGTTTTTGTGTTTCTTTTCCTTCACTTTAAGGTGTTTTCTTGAGTACTTATCTCTTTTCTGGTTGTATTGATGATGAATGTGTGAGTCACAGAGGCGGTTGGTTTGTGTTGCGTTTGTGTTGCGGTTGATCTCGTTGGTTGTTCTCAGCATGGGAGCCGGTCTCTTTTGACACTTTAAATGTGAGACTCAGCGCAGCCCCAGTCAGAGAAGCATCATGCAGTTGCTAGGCAACATGCCATCAGCCGTCAATCACCGCTCTGCAGACGTGGTTACAATTAAAACCTCCAGAAAAGATGATGTATTTATTAGCGTTTGGTGTAAAATGTTGCGTCTGGATCTCTTCAGCTCAGCTTCTGTGACGCTGTAGGCGTCAGTCCAATACTTTGTGACCTTCGTGTCTGCAGCTCTGTCGGTGTGCATGTTTGTGGCAGACTCACCACTCCGATGGAGAAGTAGTTGTTGATGATGCTGTAAGGCACCGGGTCGCCGTGCTCCTCCTTGTCTGCAGGCGTCACGTCGATCTTCCAGCGGTCCAGCATCACCTGGGTGCTGTTCTCGATGTCCCGCAGGATCTTGAAGAGGCTCTCGCCCTCGTAACCTCAGAGAAACAGGAAGCAGATTTTAAACCACGTGCAGCGCGGGAGGAGACGCTTTACAGGCGCGTCAAGAGTTTATAAGAGGCCAAAAAAAAAAAAACGCAGAATATGACCGGTTTTAAGAACTACAGGAATTCATTGGAGTCCCATCAGAATCAGCTTAAAGTAAATTGAAAAACAGATTCTAAATTTAAAAAATATGTTGAAAGTAAAGAAATATATATTTAAAAATTACATAACATATTTTTTTTCAATTAAAAAAATAATTTGAAAAAAACAAATTTAATTGTAAAGAAAATATGTAAAAAATATGTATACTGTAACCCAGGAGTGTCAAACTCATTTTTACTGAGGGCCACATCAGCATAGCGGCTGTCCTCAAAGGGCCAGATAGAACTTATACATGTAACTAAATGTAATAAAAAATAAATGTAACTACTCCTTAATGTAAATTACTCATTATTTATGTACTATAACTTTTTAAAGTGATAATTACAGTTGCATAGAAAAAATATGTTTGCTTGTTACTCTAACATAAATCCTTTTACATTTGATTCTGTCAGGTTATGTTGTATGAACAGTGTTCAAGTCCTAATGTATAGTTGCCCAATCCGATATTTCAAGTCTGATTTCCCCTAGATATGAATAAATACACACACATTTCATTCTTTATTCTAAGAAATTAAAAACTTGTATGCTCTCGTGGGCCACATAAAATGACATGGAGGGCCACATTTGGCCCCCGGGCCTTGAGTTTGACACATGTGCTGTAACCAAACAAAAACAAGTTTTATTAGTAACATTTTCTGTTTTATACTTACACAATTTTCATTCCCTTTTTGCTTTTAGTCTCAGTTTGCAATTTTAGTTCAGACCTTTTGCGTTAACTTTAAATGTGGGCGGAGCTGTGAGCCCATTGGTTGACATTGGGTTATGGTGGCGTCATTTCCGACGTACCAAACGTTCTTCTCCATATAAATAATTACAAAATTAAACTGTGTTTCTGAGTTTTTTTTTAATTTGAATTTCTTTGAATTGTGATGAATCAGGAGCAGATGAAAACTCGCGGTTTAAAAAAGCTCGGGTTTGTGATGCAGCCACTGCCGTGGATGAGCCAAAACAAATGTTAGCTTAGCGTTGTGTGGAGCTATAAGCTAACGAGAGAGAGAGTGTAAAGAAAGGCATGCTGGGATACCAACGTGGCAACCCAGATGAGATTCTAACGATCTCCTACTGCGCTGCAGAAAATACGAAAAAGAAAAAATAGAGTTGGAGTGGGACTTTAGACTCAAGGTTTCTGTTTTCTTCAATTTTTAATTTAAATATTTCTTTACTTCACTTTAGCCTTTCAAAATACTTTAAAAATGTCATTTTTCTTTTAAAAAACTGTCTAGTTCTCGAATTTACACTGTTGTTGCAGAAAACAATAATTACGATATATTTATTGTCCCTATTAGATGAAAACAGGTTTATTTCCTATTTTAGCAGGACTGCTAATGCAGCAGAAAGAGAGCCGTGGCTGCTGTTGCATCAGTACCTCCTCCCCATCGCAGACACCTTGCCAGGTCGTTGCCGGTGCCAAGAGGAAGGATGCACACTGGTGGGTTCTTGTCCAAGTTGGCCTTATCTAGAATTGAGGGACAATGATCAACAACAAGCTGCTAAACACATAAAAATACGAGCGACGCACAAAAGAGAAACCCATTTTGTGAGTCTGCCTGTCAAACCCAAAGACAATCGGAAAATTTCCAGATCCACCTTCTATTTCAAAAACACATTTTGCCTGATGGTGATTACCTGTCTTTGTTTTGATTGATAAAAAATTGAAGCAATTTTTGATGGCATGAAAACAAGTCTTCAGGACCACACAGGTGAGTTTTCCTTCCTCCAAATGACGACTAATATGTCATTTTCTTACTCAGGCAATCATCTTATTTGAGCAGCTCTAAGTGCGCAGCCTTGGAGGTAATGAAAGTGTTTATTTTTATCCCAGAAAAGGTGACTCATGGGATGAACAATAAGAAGAAGGAATACTTTTAAATATAGTGCATTTTTCCAAAAACAGAAAGGGAACAGAGCAAAAAAAAAAAAACGCACCAAAAGTAACATTTACGGGAAAAACGCTGTATGACATATAGACTGTCTCTGAACGTTTCTGTGTCTCATTAATGCTAATAATGCTACACTGTTGCCCTCACTTTCTATTTTATAGTATTTCCCGTTTGTCATCATTTATTTGGTGTTTGAATCTGACACAGAGCCACGCAGTAAAGACAGAAGGTGGAGGGCTCACGTTTGTCCTTCAGTGGGTGCTAATAAAGTTTAATAGGAGTCTGTAATTTTAGGTTTTGCTCTGACTGCAAAAATGGCGGATGTAATCACACTAGAAAATGTCTCAAAGTTGGACTTTTAATCAAAGCGTAAAGTAATAAATAATGGACGATCAATGCCGGACCAACACGTCCTGATTGAGACCAACGTAAAGAAGAGAAGGACGCCTTTGACGCACAGTCACGGAGACTTTTACCCAGAAGGACACAGGTAAAGGTAGACTAGTGTGTAGGTTGTGTCTGTGTGTGAGGGTGTGTATCCTCCATCTGTAGTGGTTTTCTTTGGGGGGGGCCATACTCAAGCACTATGCATTTTACATTGTCCACTGGTCCGATATGAACCTGTTTTATTTGTTATGCTGACATAAAACATAATCAGGTGTTGGTAAATATGTTTGGTTTGTACGTTTGTCAGTGGCTCGCCAGCATGTGATACGTAAAGTAGAGACTAATTGTCTTATTTCCTCACTTCTACACTGATTAATCCATAAGAGGATGTGGGGGAGTTTAAAAAAAAAGGGAAAAATCTGTATGACACGTGTGTCGCGCCTACTCCCCCCTCACGTGTTGTTGAAATGATCACCTGCCTGTAGAAAGCAATGTGCATGAACGTTTTGTCTCTACGGGTTTGCTGAGCTTGATACCTGTGCGGGTCACCTGTGTGTCCAGGTTTGACCATTTTCCCCCCACAGACAGTATCCTGTATCCACCTGCAAGGGCTGCTGGGAAAAAGGTTCTTCCAAGTCAAAACAGCTACTTTGGCACCCTTCATACATACCAGAGTGTTTCAAAACCACTGACCAGTCTATATGAGTGACCCCTCCCCCCTGGCGTTCCAAACAGGAAGTACCTGCAGGTTCCAAGGAGCCAAAATCCCAAAGACTTCCATAGAGAAATAAACAGCTGTTCCTCAGAATAACCATTCTTTCTCTGACACCTTTTACATCTTCTTGGTAATCCTCATTTTTTCATTTTTCTTCTGTTATTGTTGTAGTTGTTGAAGTTATAAACTGACCAATAAGAAGCCTCAATAAAAGTGGGTGGAGCCTGCTGGCCCTCACATCCAACCTTAAAACCTGTTTGATTGACAGATTTCGCGTAGGCCGCTCTCAAGTGGTGGGGGTGTGGCCTTCTTTCTATGGATTGGTGATTTTGGCTGCCATAGAAATTCAAGCCGATTTGGACCAATCAACGCCAAGTGGCATCGTCTGGCCCCAACATGGTGGCGCCCGGATTGGCAGGGTAAAATCAGAACTGGACTTCACTTAACGGATGTTGCTTTGAATATAAAACCAAATAAATAAAGATGGAAACAGGATTGAGATAAAAAGTACCGATAAAGTCCAGGATCCATCCCACGGTGCCGTCTCCTCCACACGCCAACACCCTGCAGTCAGGAAGGTCCCTGAAGAAGTTCAGCCTGCAGCAAACACAGCCGGCACGTCACGTGCACTGCAGGACCGGTCTGTTGGTAACACATGCATGTCTGTGCTTGATCAGGAACACAGCCGGCCCCGTTCCTCACGTTCAACATGTCACAAAGCGCACAGCCACCGCTGTCAACGCTGCAGAGCCCACTGGTCCCACAGAACAGCACATGTTGCATTGATATTATTCATTCACAGAGCTCGCCTGCCTGTTAGGGGACTAATTGGATCATGACAGGCAATGTTCAGACCAACTTCTTCCGTTCCTTCACAATAACAAAGCCCTAACTGAATGAGCCAGCCTCCCAGCCTCGTATGGCGGGTAAATGCTTCGCTCAATTACTCTCCAACTGGGGCTACAAACCTTATTAGAAGCAAAACAGACGGCCGAGAACATGAAAGGCAACTTTGGAGATATTTAAATACCAAGAAACAAACACTTCATTTGCTCTAATTGCATTACAGAGGCAGCTAATTGTCAGCAGTGCGCGGCGGCCTCTGCCTGCAGTGTCCGACGGCGACCGTGCGCCCTGCTAATGCGTGCTGCGGTGAACACGCTTGACTCAACATTAACAAGCAGGCCAGGGTCATCTGGTGCGCCGCCAGCCTGAAGGAGAAGCTCTGAGGGTCCCTGAAACGGCGGCGGTGGCGAGCTCCAGGCTGCTGTTTATTTAGGACCACAAAGATGCCACTTAATCAAAGCCAAACAAGGAGGCGGCACGGCGCCGCAGCATTCCTGCGAGGAAGCATGCATGCATGTAATGAGCCACTCCTCCTCCTAATGACAGGTGTGAACTGTGGAGGACCCGCGGCCGGCGGCGGCTGCCTGAGCCGGCGGTACGCGCCATCACACGTGGCGTTGGGAGAGAGTCACCCGTCGTATCCGTCACACGCCCGTCCGCTGGCGTGAGGGTTGATGCCGTCATCTCCAGCGTTTGTTATGTCTGAACTCGCCTCATCTGAGGCCGTCCTCGGAGCAGGAAGTGACTAATGCGAAGGCGACTCCTGCATCTGATCGTGGTCATTACGACAGCCGCGGCGCTAGAAATCTGAACACTAGATTAGCCACGGCAGCGCTGAAGAACTTTCTTTTTCGTCAGGATTTTTCCTTTTTTTCCCCATGAAGCGACATAAAAATACATATAAATATAAATATACAGCATCTTTAAAGCCCAACTAACAGATTAGCAGCTTTAAGTTTTAGAAAGAAGTTAATCTGTTATCTTTATTCTATCGTTTAGCACTAGTGCACTGATGTTGATCAAATCAAAACAGGCAATAACGTTTTATATTTTATACCAGGTTGAAACACTGAAGGCAAAGTATTTTTGTCTAAATATCAAAGGAAAACATCCCAACATCTCAGCTGGTTTGATGGAAACTCTTCATGAATGAATCCCAACCAAACTAATCTGTTAGAATTTTATATTCTTCCAACGTGAGGTCACGTCTAACCACTTCACAGATGATCCAATGACACGGTTTTTTTTTTTAATAACTTCACACACTTTAAGTCGTTTTGTCTGAGCCTGCCTAATAAATAATTTTAATCATCTTGGACAGAATTACTCAGTTTGTCTTTGGAAAAAACTGCATAGAAAACTTTTTCTTTCCTCTAAATGACATGTTTAAAAGAAAGAATGAAGTATACAGCGTCTCTGCCACAAAACTGAACTGATTTCATTTCAATTCAAAAGTTCAAAACTTGATTTGATTTATTTTTATTTGCCTCTTTTTTGCTCCTGAAAACACGTTGTACTTAACTAAAGGGATGAAACTAGAAAAGGTGAAACGTTGACAGAATAAAGGTTTTTCTTAGCTCACAACAGTTTTCTTTGCCTGAAATTTGAGGAGGATTTTCTAAACCTGGTTTTGGACGGTGGGAGGAGCCATCTTACCCTGGCATGGGTCCGTTCTTGGCCAGGTTGTACACTTGTCTCGGGTTCAGCAGATACTGGAACTTCCTGTAAATTCTGAAATAGAAGAGAAGAGCGGTGAGTGAAGAGCGGACGCTCAGGTTAACGCCTAACTCAGGCGGCGGAGGCCCGGACAGCACGGCGGGACGGGCCCATGGCCCCCCGAGGACAAACCATTAGAAAGACTAATTCATTCTAATTTCAATTTCATTATACCAACTGGCTGAAGTCGTATTTTGATCTCATAATTTAAACAAATGAGGGTCGGCATAATAAGAAGTGAATGAATATGTTTCAGTAATAACCCAATTAGCCCTGGGTTAAAGCCCAGGATGAGGCAGCGTCGTGTCAGCAGCCGCAGAGGGCGAGTGTCTGTGCACGCGCCCACGTGCGTGCGCATGTGTGCTAGTTAGGGTGTGAGTGTGTATGAGTTTGTACATGCTTTTTTTGGGTGTGCGTGTGAGCGTGTGGGCATGCTGCACATGAATGAGTGTGTGCGTGCCATGGTGCTGGTGTGTGTCTGAGTGTGCGTGCATTTGAGAATGTGTGACCTCGTGGATATGTGTTTGTGCACATGTATACATTTTTGTGTGTGTGACTTTGTGTATGTGTGAGTGTGTGTGCATGCTGCGTATAGATGAGTGTGTGTGCGTGCCAGATAGCATTCGTGTGTGAACTCTTGAGTATTGTGGTGTTTCCATGCATACACGCGTGTGTGAGTGTGTATGAGTGAATGTGTGTGAGCATGTAGCGTTTTAACAAGCATGTGCATGCATGTGAGCGTGCATGCGTGTGAGTCTGTGTATGTAAGTGTGTTTGCGTGTGCGAAGGTTCATAAATACATGTTTGTGGGTGTCTGTGTGTGTGCGTGCATGTGTGTGTTCATAAATAGATGTTTGTGTGTGTGCGCACACACGTGAGCATGCTGGCGTTTGTGTGCATAATAAATGTTTGTGTGTGTGCATGCATGTGAGCGTGCATGTGTGTGTAAGTATGCATAAAAATGTGTGTCTCTGTGTGCACATGTCTGCGTGCACATGCATGTGAGCGTGCTGGCTTTTGTGTGCATAAATAAATGCGTGAGTGAGCGTGCATGTGTGTGTGTATGTAAGCGTGTTTGCGTGTGTGAAGGTTCATAAATAGATGTTGGTGTGTGTGCGCATGCATGTGAGCGGGCATGTGTAGGTGTGTATGTAAGCGTGTTTGAAGGTTCATAAATAAATGTTTGTGTGTGTGCATGCATGTGAGCGTGCTGGCGTTTGTGTGCATAAATAAATGCGTGTGTGAGCATGCATGTGTGTGTAAGTACGTGCGTGTGCATGTGAGCGTGCATGTAAGCGTGTGTGAAGGTTCATCAAGAAATGTTTGTCGGTGTCTGTGTGTGTGCGTGCATGTCTTCATAAATAGATGTTTGTGTGTGTGCACATGTATGTGAGCGTGCATGCGTAGGTGTGTGTGTGTGTGTATGTAAGCGTGTTTGAAGATTCATAAATAAATGTTTGTGTGTGCATGTGAGTATGCTTAAACAAATGTTTGTGTGTGTGCATGCATGTGAGCGTGCTGGCATTTGTGTGCATAAATAAATGCGTGTGTGAGCGTGCATGTGTGTGTAAGTACGTGCGTGTGCATGTTAGTGTGCATGTAAGCGTGTTTGCGTGTGTAAAGGTTCATAAAAAAATGTTTGTGGGTGTCTGTGTGTGTGTGCATGCATGTGAGCGTAAATACGTGCGTGTGCATGTGAGCGTGTGTGTTATGTGAAGTAAATGTTGCTTTAGAGAAGCTCCACACTCTGGCCGTCCCGGCCGCGGCGCCCCCCTCTGAGCGCGGCTGTCGGGGCTTCACAGGCCTCTTGTGGAGACAGGTTGTGTTCTTACCTCTCCCCCTGCTTCCCCCCGCTCTTCGGATTGACAAACACCAGCAGAGGATGAGTGCCCTCTATTGTTGTGATCTGTGTGGAAGATGTCAAAACAAACGCTTGGTGTTTGGAGACTGCAGGAAGCTTCACAGGAATTCGCTTTCAAGCCCTTCTATCAGGTTTTTGCAGCGAAGCGTCTGCAGCGCCTTCCTGTCAGCCGGCCGAGCGCTCGCTCTTCCTCCACCTGAGGAAAAGCTCTCACCTGGGTTTGACTCAAACTCCTGGAATCTGTAAACTAGCGAGGGCCGAATGCGGCTCCTGAAAAAGGAGTTTGAAGTCATTTTGATCCCTAAATGTCTGCAGCAGCATGAGAAACATAATCAAAGATCAAAAAGATCTTTTTTCTCCGTCCCGTCCAGCAGGAGATGCAAACATGGTTGATATAAATCAAGTTTAGCCTCAAACACAGCAGGGGTTTCTACATGTACACCTCGTGCATCAGGAGGTCCCTCACCCCCCATGATAACAGTAAAGCCGTCCTCCAGCTCTCATCTGGCTGCTCAGCTGCTGGACAGGACAAGTTAGAAACAAAAGCATCTTTGTAAACATGGATTCTGTTTTATCATCACTTTTTTAAAAGAAATGTAGCTTCACCAGCACACTCTGTGCTCATAAAGGTCTTTAAGCGGAGCCTTAAAGGGTTCATTTAAATAGAACAGAAGAACTGGACCAGCACCCACGGGTGGCGTGAGACGTCACCCATGGGTGCTGGTTTACTTCTGGCTCCAGCCGAATGAAGTCAGTCCAGTCGCCATGTTGGAGCCAGACGACGCAAGAGAACAGGGATTGGTCCGAGTCAACGTTTCCATGGCAACTACTGCTGCCCCATCAGGAGTGAGCTTGTTCAAAGTCCTCACACCCCTTTTCCACAAAAAAAAAAAAAAAGAACGGGCTCAGGGAGAATCTGTCAATCAAATGTTCAAGGCGGGCGGGGGGGGGGCAGTGGGCATTGAGGCCTCTGATTGGTCCGTTTATAACTTGAAGAATAACAATCAAATCATTTGAAAGTCAGTTTGGCAAACGTTTGTTTTGGGAAGTCTTTAAACGTGTCTGCCTTTTGAAACATTATAGATGCTAACTTTAGATCTTCATAACGTCACAAACTGCTGCTGCAGGTCAGTAAAGTCCAGGTGTGGGGGGGGGTGGTATTCAACTCCATTTACCTCAACGAAAAACTTCTCTGCCCCATAATTCCTACTGTTAGGTAGATCAAAAAATAAACCTTTGTTGAATGTTTTTGTCCTGCCTTGGATTTTATGTCCAGAACTGAGACTGTAAGCTGACACCAACCAGATTCCCTTTGACAGTTTTCACAAAAAACAAACACATTTTTGTTTGTTTAAATCTGTTTTCTGGGGGAGTAAAAGTCTGACATCAGCGTGATACGCTGGAGACAAAAGAAGAGAACTCAACAGTGGAGTAAAGGGCTGATATCAATGCAAGAAAAGGATGAAACCAGAGGTGAAACTGAGAAGAAAAAAAGACGTTTGGTTCAAAACGGCTTCCTGGTTATGAGTGGGCGGAGTTACACCAAGACCTCAGCATTATTTCCATAGAGACGCATAAGGAAACTGCAGGTTTAAGGTGAAGAAACACCAATAAAAACATGACAGAACATAAGGATGAATGACAAATTAAGAGGTAAAAACGTCACAAATAAGCACATTTGTTATTTTTCTCTGATTTGAAAGATTTTTGTTAATCAGATAAAAACAAACCAAAGTTTAGAAATAATTATTTTCCAATTACTAAACACCTTGGTTTAAAATAAGATGAGAGATTTGTCGTTTTTGTTGTTTAAGATAAATAAAATGGACGAAAAACGGTTCTGATCTGAATATTTCTTTATTATTTGTCTATTGGACAGATAAAGGTCAATTTGGAGCCCCTGTCTACGATGAAGTATTAAGACCAGTGTAAAAAAAAAAAAAAAATATATATATATATATATATATATATACATGTATATAAAAAAAGTCAAAATTTGACAAGAAATGAGTTCCACAATTATGAGAAAAACTGCCTTTCTGCCTTAAAAAGTCATAATTTTAAACAGAAGAAATTATTCTTTTTTGGAAAACAAAATGTTATATTTGATCTTTTAACATGTTTTAACAAATACTATCAAACATTACCCGATAAATTCAAAGAGATGTGATGAACATCACACAGAAGCGTCTTTATAATTTAACCTAAAACCTTATTTTCATGAAGTTACTGAATCAGAAATAAAATCAGCCACAAATTAGTTTATCCTTTGAAACTGGGAAATATTTATTATTTGGGTTCTGTGGAAGTATTTCCCAACTTCTGTTGGATTTTTGAAGTAAAAACTCTGCCGTTTTGTCATCACGTTGCACTTTGAACAACCATTATTTATTCTAATTTGTGACTTTTTTTCGTTTATGTATTTGAAACAGTTTTTGTTGTTTTGCTCTTTGTTTTCCCGGCCTAATCTGTAATCTGCTGCAGCTTTACCGTTTCACCGTGAAGCTCGTCTCGTCGTTCATATCGATCAGTAGAGAGAAATCGTAAAGATTTCCAAAAGTGGTTTTGCCGTCACTGACTGAACGGAGACGACGGATTGAGCTGGCTCGTTTCGGCTGAGGCCTTCCATCCTCCACTCCTGACAACGACATGGACCGCTCGTGCTTCAGTGTTTCTGATCGTCTCCGACCCGGCAGGCGTCGACTAAACCGTCCTGCAGCCCGTCTGCAGCGACTCGCCCAGCCTGACACAGATGAAGCACTCAACCCCCCCTCCCCCGTCTGCAATCCCAGCAGGCCGAGGGGGAATTAACGAGCTCCCCGTCCGGCCCGCAGTGATCCATTACTTCCTGTAATTATAAATAATAATCTTGAATATGACGCTGGTTAGCAGCGAGAGGCACGGATGGATGTGTCCGCCGTGTGATCCATCACGCTCCTGTCAGGAGACGAGCGCTCGCTGCGGACGGCGACAGGTTTCCACGCCAGCTGACGAATGTCCAGACTGAGCTCTGCCGCGTCTGAGCAGACGACACCTTCTGCGGGTGTTTCCCTATAAACCTGATGTTTGACGACGAAGAAACGTCGACGGTGAGTTTTAGGAAACAGGTTTCACGGCTTCATTTGAGTTCTAAAATGCATTTGTGGGGAAACAAACCGGAGTTTGACCGACGTCAGGTGTTCTGACCTGCAGTCCTTGTCCGTCCACCGTGACCGAGTTGGCCCGCTGCATCTTTCCTCGCCCCGACTGACTGGATCGGGAGTCCTTCCTCAGAGTGGACTGCCTTTCCTGAAGCCAGAGGTCAAAGGGTCAGGAGATCCGTGAGGCCTTCACAGCTCCAGCAGCATCACTTTTGTGTTTCTGTTTGACCTTCTGCCCTGCCGTCATGTCACCTGATGTCCATCTGGACATAGCTGTATTATTTTATGTATGTATCCAGAAATCAGTTTCTGCAAGACTAGACCCAACCCAACCCAAACCAAACCAAACCAAACCAAACCAAACCAAACCAACCCGCCACATGCTTTTATTCTTTCTTATTTTAGTTTATCATTCATGCATTTAAAAACGTAGTTTTCCATTAAACTGTTTGTTCTTCTTCTGAATTTGCATTAGGACTTCAGTATTTTCTGTGCGTAAAAACGTGTAGAAGTACAAAAAACATATTAAATTTGAAAAATAAAGTTTTTTATGATTATTTGTTCCTCATCTTATGTTATCTTATGAAGATTTTAACTGAATGAATATCAAAGCGAAAAAAATATTCCCAGGAACGTTTTCCTTTTTTGCTGAGATCTTAAAGAAATGGGAGAAAAAAATAAATAAAATGGTTAATGTGGCGAAGACGCAGAAGAGGATACACCGCCCCCTGCTGGTGTAACGCAGAAACTGCAAGACACATTTATTTAACCCTTGTGCTATCTTGGATGACCCCACTAGAGCCCTGCGCGGGACTATTTTCTTCATCCCGCTCCCGCCCGCGCCCGCTGAATTTCTGACCAATCCCGCCCGTTCCCGCAACGTATGCGTTACACTCCCGCCAGCTCCCGCAATATGTATGTCCACTCCCGCCCGCACCCGCAAAACTCAGAGAATTTAGTCCCGCACAGTAATAGAGATGCATTGATTTTGTATCGTCCCCCGTCCCGCAGGAAAAAAACACGTATTTGTATTGATATTATTAAAGAGATTCATGTCCTCCTCCAGCCTCATCTTTTGATGCATTCTTCTCTTGTGTAATGTGCAACTTAAATATTAAATATATTTTCAAAAATCCTGTTCGGTTAAAAGTGTGCGTGTGTGCGCGCGCAGACAGACGGCCTGAAGCGCGCTCTTAGTAAGAGGCGGGGCGGGGCGTTGCACCCCCCCCAACAACAGGTTTGATAACAGAGGCCATTGGGCATCTCTACCTGGTGCTTCACGGAGCTTCAGTACGTAAGACTCCAACAGCCGCACAGCCTAACGTAGTCCGCTATTATATATTCATCCGATATTCATGCCAGCACTGATCCCGCGGGGTTTATTTTTTGCCGCCCGCTCCCGCCCGCAGCACAATCCAAACCGCCCAATCCCGCGAGATTTGGGTTGGGTCCCGCGGGACCCGGCGGGACCCGATCCCAATGCAGCCCTCTAGACCCCACCCTTACTTTGACGTGTTCTCCCTACCATAACAAAGGTGGATAAAGGTGGAAAATTTTCATGTAATCCATTGAACCAGTGAAGATCACAAATCATTAAAAAAAAAGGTTCACTGCACTGTCTAGTGGGTCTAGATGACCCAACTCCCAACGGTAAAGTGCCTAGGATAGAACAAGGGTTAAAGGAAAAAGGAGGTTTAGAGAACACTTAAAATAATGTGTTTATTCATATCTTATTTTAAATTATTTTATTATTATAATTATTATTCTTATTTTAAACTTATTTTTGTAGGGTACAATAAATGTATTAAACAGATTTTAGATCCAAATTAACCTTAAAACTCAGTTTAATAAAACATGATTTTTACTTATTATTTGAGGGAAAAATCAAACTCTTAACTAATTTACGACAAATAAGGCAAATACACAACATGACATTTAACTTTCAGTCTGACTAAACTCCTTTAGTTTCAAAGTCATAATATTTCAAACAAAAATACAAATGTTTAGAAGGTAGAATGCTTTGATGTGTTTTAATATGTATTTTTCCTCAAATCTATATTTTATTTAACCTTCATGTATCCAGGCAGGAAAGATTTTGGGTTTTGTTTTTGACTGAAAACGTAAACATAATGGTGTCAGAGTGAGAGGAGAGAAGTTTCACGGCTGAATGACCAGGTGGGCGGAGCTACGTTTTGAGTCAAACGTACCCCCCCCCCCCCCACTGGGTTTCAAAAAGCAATAAAACGTCTGAAATTAAACAGATTTCCTTTTTTTCCCAGCTGCTTAAAGTTTGTTTACATTTTTTTTTAAATAACTCAAAGAAAGAGAAAATAAAAGTGTATTTATCATTTATCCGGATTTTCTGCCTCGACTCTGAGAAACTCTTTGTGCAGAAGTTTGTGTTGCTGCTGGTTGGAGCTTTAACAGCTCAGGAACACTTTCCACCCTTAAAAACACCAGACTGCTCAGTTTGAGAAGCAGCCTTTCAAAATAAAGCCTGGCTGTTTGGGAGCTCAGTGGGGGCACACGGCCCGATGATTGGATCCTCGGCTCACACTCTCAAACGAGCTCGACTTGGCTCAGCCGCGGGACCGCTGACCGGCCGGGGAGGGCGTTCTTACCAAGACGATGGGGCAGATGGAGTTGGGGGGCAGGATGTGATCCTTCAGGGGTCCGCAGTCACACTCGGGTTTGACGTGGGAGGCACACTTGTTGTGGAGCTGGAGGAGGCAGAGGAGGGAATGAACCGAAAGCTTGAGGGGCGGGCGCATGATTTTCTGCAGCGTCTCCGTGTATTTTCATGCTTTTATTTGCATCACACGTGTTGTTGCTTCTGCTTTATTTTCTATCATTTCGCGGCTGCAAACAAGTGTTTTCTGAGTGTAAATTGGTGCGATGACTTGTGAGGTATCAAAGGTGCAAAAAACCGAATCCTAAACAACAAGAAGCAGTGGGAATATAATGAGGAAAAGGCTGCTTCTCCTCGGGTGGCATCTTACCGTGATTTGACACCACACACAGTGGAGCCCAGTCAGGCCTTGGTAACACTTAATGGTTTTGTGACACTTGTCACACTTGGTGGGGCAGTTCCCCTCCACCCAGAAATGATGCATGATCTGTGGCGGGAAGGAGAGGCGTCACACTGTGAGGCGAAGCCAGGGAGACGGAAAAGCACAAAAACCAGACAAAAGACACAAAAACTACAGCAAAAAATGATTTTTTTGTGTGTTTCAGACAGTTAACTTCCTTTACCACTTTTCGTGGCTCAATTTCAAATGAAAATTCTCTATGCTTCAACCACTTTAGCCACGCCCACACAGTAAGGAGGTCATCGTCATCCATACAGTATTGCGTTTGGCATTTATCTCCTAAAGTTCTGCATGGATTGGACATTTTTCGCCACCATCTCGGCATCAGAAAAACTGTTGCGGTCATTTCAAACGAGTTTGAGAACGTTTGGTTCCCACATCTGAAGAAAAAGATAAAAATCTGGGTAACAGGTAAGAAAAAAACCAAAGCCCAGGTAAACACGCCTTCACCTGCACGTCACATTCAAGACGGCGCGCTGTTCAAAGGTTAGAGGTCATCTCCTCTGCAATAGCGTTCAGTTTTTGGAAATATTCACAGATTAATTTGTGTGACTGTAAACTAAAAATGTTCCGATTATTTGCTGTTGTCATGGTGACACCATGCAGTGGGCGGAGCCAAACATGTATGTCAGATTTGGTGAGTTTTTGTCGCATTCAGAGTTGAAACCTGCGTCGTTTCTTCATATATTTTTATCAGGTTTCTCGTCAGTGTGGAGTGCAAAAAGCATAAAGGTGGCGGCCACCATCTTTAAAATGATCCCACGACAGGAAAAAGTGACGCAAGGAGACTCACCTCTGTGTTTTTCTTTGACTTCACGTACGTTTTGATGCAGGAATGAGGAGCTCGGCCAACGCAGCGCTCGTGGACGGTGTACTTGCAGACTGAGAAAAGGACAGTGGCAGACTTTATCGTCTTTGTTTTGGGGTTTTTTATTTCTCTAAAACATGAAGACGCCGCCTCACAGGAGCAGCAGAGTCCCTGCTTGCCCAGACCGATCAGCATGTTGAGACACAGGTTGCAGTAGGCCGGTTTGTTGAAGTGCTTCAGTCTCCACACGTGCTGCCCGTCGTCTTTGACGTTCTGCAGAAAGACCAGAGCTTTAAAACAGTGAACAGGACTGAGTGGCTCCGCCCCCCCTGGAAGAAGCCAAAATCCCACAGCTTTCTATAGAGAAATAAACAGCTGTTAGTGATTCTATAGGTCAGAAGAACCGCTCTGGATCTGATACCTTTATTAACATCTTCTTGATAATCCCCTTTATATCATGACATTATTTCAGTAGTTAAAGTTATTCAAGTTATAAACTGACCTATCAGATGCCTCAATAAAAGGGGGTGGAGCCTACATTCAAAATGTTAGATGGGCAGGTGGGGGTGTGGCCTTCCAACAAGTTCCCTCTTGATTGGCCAGACTGGTTTCTATTGAAACTCAGACCGACTCGGATCAATCGTGGTTACTGACGACGTCTGGCTCCAACGTGGACTGAAATGGCGTGCGATCAATTCTCCTTTGCCTACTACTTTTTTTATTGACTATTCCTAAAATAAAACATTCCTTTTGCTGCATTTTTCCCTTCTACCATCACAATCACAATCATTTTTCTGATCCTGTTGCAAACTTCTTCCTTGATCAGGAATATTTCAACTTGGCTGTGAACGAATCGAGTGTCACCTGACAACAAGTCAAACGCGGAAGCTTCAACGTTTTAAGGACGTCTGAGGAGGCGATTAACGAGAGTGGAGAAGGACACGATGCTTCCAATCAATCAATCAATCAATCAACCAATCAATCAACCAATCAATCAATCAACCAATCAATCACTTGTAGAGCACTTATAAAAGCAGAGGCCACCAAAGTATTCAACATAAAATCTAATAAAATCAGAAACAATATGATAAAATAAAGAAACAATAAAATCAATTAAATAATAAAACAATAAAATTAACAAACTGACCCAAAAGATCCGCTTACTGGAGTTAAAAGCCTGAGAAAAAGATGAGTTTTTGAAAACTCTAATCACAATCATAAGACACAAAAACCACACAGACACAAATATGAGACAAAGCGCCGCCTGGCTCATAGCTTTGATGCTACGGCGCCGTAACGGCTCACCGCCAACCCTGGATTAAACCCATTTTAGCCACAGAGTGCAAAACACCTGCAGCAAACCAGACAAAGGCTGTAGATGGAATTAATAAGCCAGAAGAAGCTGTAAGATGTACACAAGCAGCTTCTCAGGAGACAGAAGACCAGCAGATGAGCTTTGAAGGTGAAGAAGATGGATGTTAGGAGCCCCGTCGGATGCTCCTCCATCTCTCCAGAGTATGAGCAGACGGACAGGTGAGGATCCATCATGTTTATGGGGTTCAGCAGCAGCTTCAGCACATTCTGTCAGGATGTAAAGCTCGTCATTTACATGAAGACACGATCAGGAGCGCCAAAAGACAAATGCATAGACACACACAGAAGAAGTGAACAGACACCTTCATCCCTCTAGACGTCAGATCCAAGCGTCTTCACAGGTTTTTCAGAATTTACAATCACATTATTGTTTTCATTCCAGCTACCAGTATATGAAAATGGAGGTGGAAGGTTAAAGACTGAAGTAAGATTGATTATATTTCAATAGTTTGCTTTGGGTTTAGAACAAAGCCTTACATCTTCCATGTTTGAGTCTAAGCAGCAAAGCAGAAAGAGGGAAAGTATCGGCAGATGAACGACAGACCTGCAGCCTGCAGGAACAAACTCACCAAACCAGCTTAGTCACAATTGTCCTGCAGAGATTTAAAGCCAGATACGGCGTTGAACTGAAGCCCTCAGATCTCAGAGAGAAGTTTGTAAAAACTTAAATACACAGAGTTGAGTCCAGAAGGAGAGGAACGTAGACGGAGAGCTGGGCTTTCTGCAAATTCCTTCACTGCTCACTACTTACTGCACTATTCAGGCCATTCGTCAATTCCAGTGCTCTGGGAATTTCCCAGAATTCCCAGAGTGCATTATATGCTCACTAGATTGGCAAATGTAGACCACAATGCATTGCATTGAATTTGATCGTAACAAAAAGTTTTGTGTCTTATGATCGTGACTTGAAGATGAATTTACTAAAGTGTACATGAGTATAAGTACAACAAGTATACTATAGACGTGTAGTTGAGTAAACTAACTGAATACTTCTTTAGACTAACTTGGAACATTTTAAAATGTAAAACAAATAATCTGCCTGACTTTCAGTCTAAGACACTTAAGCAGACCACTGTTTGCTAAAAGGTCTGACGCATCGGTTCTCCTTTCTTTGTTTCTATTTTATTTCGTTGTTTATCGTTGAAACATTTGTTTGTGTGTTTTACAGTGTGACTTATTATTTATTCTACTGTTGTGTTTTTCTTTTTTAGTCGGGAAACCTGCAGAAATGAATTCACCCAACAATGAATGATCTGACAAAATGATTCATAAAAAGCTGCAGCTGCCCCCCAAAAACGCTCAAAGGTGGTCAAATACTGACACCTAGAGGATAGAATATGAACTGTCATTTTGCAATCGCTCATTCGTTACTGAAAGTTTGCTTTAATAATGAATTGGTTCTTGTTGCACATCTCCTAAATTATTTATTTGCACACAAAAAACGTTTTTTTTTAGTGGCAAAGAGAATCAAAAAACACTGTTCAGCAAAATAAAACAGATCATTTTACAAGTGTCTAACTTTCTGAACAAATAGGAAAACCCCCTGCTGAAAATGAAGGACGCTTCTCATAAACTTTTATAATAAGCTGTAGATGTGAACTGAAGCTAAAAACAGAAAAAGATTGGTTCATGTAGTTTAGTGAACCTCACTCACAGGTACGGAGCGGCGTTACATCACTCTACACCTTCACTATGAACCAATAGCTAAATAGGCCACCTGTCTTTCAGCCAATCAGAATCGTAGTTTTGCCTTTAAATTCATGAATGGACGTCTCAACAGTTTGCAGATCCGCCTCCACCCTGTCCTCCACCTGCAACGGCCTGCCCTCTAACCTCCACTACAGCTTACGGACTTAATTTAATCACATTTCTCTATAACAAACTAATCTTTACTCGTGTTCCTAATGTCTCTCCTTATTGAAATGTGTCTGGACGTTAAAAAAAGGGTCAGACTGACAGATTTATTTTTCTTCTCTGCTTTTTATCGTTTAGGCTCAGCAAAGAACCTAAAATTTGACCTGATGATCAGTGTTTCCTCAGATTTGGTTGCTTATTTTCGTCTGGTTTTCTCAACACACACCGTGGTCTGCTGAGCTATTCTCTGGCCATGCGGTCCTTGCTGGTTGTTTCCATGGTAACCACAGAAACACAGGGTCCAACCGGAGGCTGTACTGCAGCTCTGGTTGGAAGAAAGGTCATCCCCATGAGAACAGCTGCTCGTCCGCCCTATCACAGCGATTCTGCTGGACTGAGGGCTCTGGTGTTAATCGTGTTAGAATTAAACACCCCGTTTGGAGCCACGTGGCTGAAGGGAATTATGGGAACTTTTATTGAATCCAGTCTTCTTCAGAGGATGTTCAGAAGAATCTCTGAGTAAGAAACCATCAGTTTAGTGGATCTTGAGCTCCTCTTTGTTTTAGTCAAACCTGGAAGATCAAAAGAAACTTTAAATGATAAAAAAACAGCTCACAGGGATCCATGTGATCCATGTGGATCCATGTGGACTGTTAGACTAGGGCTGTAAAGATCCAAACAGTCAAGTATTTTTTCCAAAAGAAAACAAAAGAACATATTTTTAGAATTTCTGAAATGACAGATCATATAGATATAGTAGAGTGTGGTAAATATAAACTTCTTGTTCTAAAAACAATGTTGAAGTTATTTATATTATCTAAACAAAGCAAATGCACCACTGTCGCTGGAAATAAATATATTTTCAAAGTTTAGGCTACTGAAATAAGTTCTGAAAACTCAAATTTGTTTTACATTTACTAAAATTAAAATTGAATGCAATATTGGAATAAAAAACATAATAAATATAAAATAATAATAATATGAATATCTCATGATCAATGGTGTGACGTCATGTGACCGTCTGCTAGCGTGGTGGAGAAGTCGTACAGGAACACGTCTGTAAAATGTTCATCTAAAGTCTGGGAGGTTCTTTTTTTTCTTTTTCCACTAAAGATGAAAAAAGTCAGTTTGTAAAACAAGTTTTCTGTTGGAAACTCCGATAAAAGGACTGGGAGTCTGTTCTAGTTGTTCCATTTCTACGTTGGTGTTGCTTCTAGTCGTGGATCTAACTGTAGTCAGAAAATCTTTGAGGATGGAAAAACTGTGGAGAACATTTTCAGGATTTATCCTAAAAGGATCCAAAACAACAGAGATGTTTATGCAAAACAGGAAGTGATAAATAAAATTCTGTTCTTTCTAAATCTTTGTGTTTTTATCTCTTATGTTTTGTTGATTTTGATCTCCTGGATGGCAGGAATAGTGGTTTGGTGTGTGAAAGGACGATCTGGATTCAGGAATGGGATCAACACCTAAATGTTTTTTTCATTGTTTTCACACGTTTAATGCAATAAAGTTGATCCTTATTTTACTGCTGGGAAGATTAAAACCAGGACCTTCATAGTGAGAATTAACCTTTGTTTTTCATCACTTTATTTGAAAAAACCTCAAACTTTGTTAGAAATGAACATGAAAACTTCACATTTTGTAATTTTCCTCCTTCCTTTTTTATTTTTATGACTGTCTTTCTTGTCGTTTTCTTTCTGTAACGTTCATTTTTCCATCACTTTTTCTGTGTTGTTGTTTCCAAACTGGCAGTTTTTTTTCTAAACTCTTCTTTTGTTTCCCATCTGCTCCCCTGCAGGTTGGCGTTTGTGGTGCTTTCTGCCCGTACTCACCGTCTCCAGGCCCAGCAGGACGAGCAGCGGGATGGTGGTCAGCCCCCCCTGGATCCACTCCTCCAGAGACACCGTGCCGTCCTGGTCGTAGTCGATCTCCTGCATCATTTCCTGGAGGATCTACGAATAATCCAGAGGAGAAGGTGTCCTCTTCAGTCAGCAACATGTCTCACTTCTCCTCAGGGACCACGGCGTTCCTCTTACAGGTTTGAGTTCGGTCACGTCCCACTCCAGGTACTCTGCCACCCGCATCATCTGGGAGATGATGTGCTCCAGCTCCTGCCGCCAGAGCAGACAGTCATGAAACGCCTCAAACAGTCCTTAGCTCTCCCCCAGGGCCAGTCCACCCATCAGCAGCCAGTAATCGCTGGTTGTGAGGGTGAACGGAGGAACACAGAGGCATGATGGGAAACAGCTCGGAGGCTGAAGCAGTAATTACAATGGCTGCTTATTTTGGAGGGGGGGGGGGGGCGCAGCAGGATCACCCGGTCGCACTTTATACACAATAATCAGCCTTTTTTTAATAAAAAACAAATCCACTCAAAGGCCCACTCCAAACATCTTCTGGTCTTTTTTCAGAGTGTCAGAGTGATGGTCAGTGTTTTCATCATGATTGTGCTGTGGAGTTCATCAGAAATTCACCCTTTGACTTGTGGGCGGGACCAATGGCATGGAGCAACCCCGCCCCCCTTCCCTTAAAAAAAACAACAAAAAACCTGCTCCTTACTCTGACATGAAATTTTCTTTACATTTGTCAGAGAAACGCCACAAAAACACCATTTTCTCCAGACGGGGCCATTGAGAACTTACAAAAGGCACCATCCCCCCCCCCCATAAATCGCGCTGAAGTGGGAACAAAGATTTTTACCGAGCTGTCCAGGGACCCGTTTCCGTCGGTGTCATAGAGGCGAAACATGACTGCAGAGGAAAACAGAGCTTCTGTTATCAAACACAGAACTTAAAGCAGTTCAGCTTCTAGAACCCACAAGAACCCAGATAATAATGATATTATTATATGATATAATGATAAATGCTTAACCCTCCTATTATCCTTTGGGTCAATTTGACCCCCTTCAATGTTCATAACTCAAAAAATATTTGCTTCCTATTTCATGACTTTTCCTAGTTTGATGAGCACAACTGATTAAGCGTGAAGTTATCATGATGATGTTTTGTTTTCGATGTGCTGAACACATTTTGCATGCATTGCTGCTCCATGGGGTCACTTTGACCCCAGTCTGTTTTAGTGGTGTAAAACTTGTCTGTGTGTGTGTGACCTAACATCCCCACACCTGCAGGTGCAGCCTTGATACTTTTGAGCTGAGGGGGGGTTGGGAAAACAACTATTCCCACGAGAACTCTGATACTGAAAAGGATGTGGGATCTACCCAAGTGGAGCGCAGAACTCATTTCAGATGTTTTTCCTGCTACGCCTATCTTATGGGTTAAAGGGCTTTCAAGGGAAACTGCCCCTTCGGTTAACTTGTGCTATCTTGTGGGGTCCAGATGACCCCCCCCCCCCCCTTCCATTGAGGTGTTCTCCTACCATGACAAAGGTGGATAAAGGTGGAGAGGATTTCATGTAATCCATGGACACCAGTGAAGATCACAAATCATTGAAGAAAAAAGGTTCAGCGCTCTGTCTAGTGGGTCTAGATGACCCCACTCCCAATGTTACCGTGCTTAGGGTAGCACAAGGGTTACAAAGACAAACCAGATGCAGGTTTCTCCCAGTGCTGTTAAACACTATTTGCCCCCCAAACTTACCTTCTTTTTTTCCAAATCCAGAATCCTAAAGAAGCTGATGATAAAGTCCAACGGGTTTGGAGAAAAAAAAACAGTCACGACATGTTTTAGTCTGAAAGTCATGGAGACCTCTCTGCAGCTTTGGGAATGAGTCAAGAACAGTGACACAGCAAGGACTGACCCACCAAAATGAGTCCAAGAACATCAGCAGGACTCCAGCGGGAAGTCCTCAGAGAGGCACAAAAAGACGGATAGAGGTGCGGGCCTCACTCTATCACCCAGCAGAGCAAAAACACTCCAAAACCCGTCCAACACTTGGCAAAAACATCTGCATTTCTTCTCAAACTTGTGGAAAAATATATTTTGACTGATGAGACAGAAGTAAAACTCCAGTCTTCTGGTCAAAGTCTTGAAAACTAGTTAATTTCCGGTTTCATGACCATTATCTTAGTAAAAATAGTAACCATCACACTGCAGAACAGGTTCCAGGGAGCAGAAACATCTTTACTCTAAGCTGGAGGAGGCTTGACATCTTTTCCTTAAATATTTGTATTGCATGTAAAGCTGGTCAGTAATCAGTTATAGCATTACTATGCGTTTTTTTATGTGAATCTTTATAATTTGGCAAATAAGTAAGAAACATAATCAAAAGTACAGGATAATTGATTATCTGAATGCTGACCAGCAGGGGGAGCCACTGCCACAGCTGAAAACGTTCACACAGATGCAGCAAAAACAGCCGATCTGTTCTGCAAACCACCGACCGACCGACCGACCGGCTGCAGAGAAGCAGAGCTTCAAACAGACTTCTGTTAACCTGGAAGCAAATGTTTGTGAAGAAACTGAAACATCTCTGAAAAAAACAGACAAAGAAGAAACACAGAACCCAAAACCGACATGAGGACAGAGCTGCAGCAAGACAACCAACCAAGAAACCGGTCTGCTGGATTTCAAACCACAGAGTAAAACAGACGTTTCTTATCATTTTTATGTCAAATGCAATCAAAGTCTTTTAAAGGTTTTTAAGACCAAGTATAACCCCAGAGGTGACCGGTCGTTCCCGGCATTAGCCCCCAGACTCTGGAATGCCCTCCCTCTGTCCCTTGGTGTGGCCGACACCGTCGATTCTTTAAAAGTCAACTGAAGACACTTTTATTCCAAAATGCTTTGAGCTGACTGGTTTTCAATGCAGACATGCTAAATGCTTGACATTCTATTTAATTGATTGTTTTTGTGCTTTTACTGTATTGTATGTTTTTATTGTTCAGCGCTTTGTGATTTTATCTGTGAAAGGCGCTATATAAATAAAACTTACTTACTTACTTACAATATTTAGAGTATAAATATCGAGTTTAAGTTTATTTGTGCAAATATAATTCAATCTAAATGGATTCGTAACCCCCCCCATCTGATTTTGTTTCTTTATTTCAGGTTTGTAGGAAATAACATTTTCCAGCTCATTTGACAGCAATTCCTGAATCGGGCTAAAAGACTCACACTCCAGTTTGTCCTCAGGACGCCCCCCCTCCAACAGTGACAGGTAACACACGATGTCCTTAAGCTGCACCGCGTCCACAGGCCTGGGGAGGGCCGGGGTCTTCAGAGGGGTGGAGTTGGCTTTGATCAGCTTCAGTCCTGCAGGGACAAACCAAATGAAAGGTCAGACAGCGTTTGGCCGGCAGACTGCAGCCGCCATCGATCAGCTGGGGGGGTGGGGGTGGGGGGTCACCTAAAGGCAATCGCCAGCAGAGCCTCACCTCATCGTTTTAAAGACCAAAGCTTGAAGAAGCATAAACTGCATTTAACAAACAGCATCTGTCTCCTCCTCCTTTTCTCCTGTTTGAATTGATATTTGAGGGTGGGGGGGTCTCATTCAAAGCTGACATACATATATGTATATATATATATGATTATTCTATAAATATTTGTGTTTCCCAAGAACTGCAGTGAATGTAGAAGCCAGAAAAGAGTTCAGTGGCGTGTGGGGTTTCCGTTCTAATGTGTTTTTGTTTGGTATTTTTCCCACAACTATGAGGTATCGCTGCTAACGGTGCAAACAAACAGCGTGTCCGCCAAGGCGGCTGGCACGCATCTTCCCTCAGCTTCAAACGGAAAGAGCTGAAGCCTCAGAAGCAGAAAAGAGTTTCAAACAACGTCTGACGTCTCTATAGCAACGGCGGCTGCAGAGGGTTCCTGTCCGTAGCCATGACACACGCCGGGGTCACAAACACAGGCGCCTGACGTCTGACTCTCAACACATACCAGAGACTCGAGGCTTGTCCAAAGATGAAGGACTGGGTTTGGGTCCCTTGTTGCTAAACGACAAGAAGAGGTGCTGGCAGAATTCCTCGGGGAGTTCACTCTCCAGGAATGTCTGCATGAAGACCCTAAAGCCTTTGTAGTCGATCTCCTGAAACGTAGACGTCTGTTAGAACTCCAGCAGTCGGCGGGATTCTGTCTAAACCCAGGCTTTTCTGTGGGTCTGGTTCCGAATCGTCTTGGTGTTGATCAGATTACTTCAGCATTTAAATAACTTTTCCTTAGGTGAAACAGATTCCGTCTTTCTTTTTCCTGAAAATGAACACTTGGAAAAAGAAAAACAACAAAACAAACCCCCTACAATGATTTTCCAATCATCTAAGACCTTGCGATTTTCATTTGGGATGTCCCGGTCAGATTCTTTTGGGCCAGATCCGATTCTGAGTTATATGATTTTTGAGAATCCCCCGATAGTCCAGATCTGATAACACATTTGTAACACAATTTAAAAAAAACCCCACACATTTAATTAACAGATGTGGGATTTTTGGCTCTTTGTCTTTTCTTGACCTTTTATCATTCAACACTTGAACATCTGTAAAGTAGATTATACAATCAAGGAAAAAAAAGGTAATAATTGGTGATAATGAATCAGTTTGGTGCCGGAAGCTTTGGTACCTTCCAAACTTTTGAACATTTTGGATCAGATGTGATATATATCTCCGTTGAACTTTTTCACAAAAGAATGATTTATTATGACAGTGAAAAAAGATAATGGAATGAATAGATTTGACAAGAATTTAACACATAAAAGTGTCCAGTTATTTTCTAGAATGACAACCAAACATTAAATGCATTCAAAACTTGGTAAACCTCATCATTTAGCAGTTTTAGGGGTCCAGCATGCAATAATTGAACATAAAAGTCAATACCAGAAATGCTTTTTCGTTTTCAAAATGTAACTGCATCAAATGACTCAAAAATGAAATGAAAAATCAATCCTCCAAGATGCTTTTTTCATTTTCTACTTCAACACCTTTTATTCTGTGACACAATTAAAACAAAAATGTAAAGAGGGGATTGCATTTTAGTTTTCACGACGCCCCGCCTCTCTCCGGAAAAGGCTGACTGGAATTGAATTATGCTAGGATTTTTGCAAGAATTAATTTTTCATTTTATTTTTGAGTCAAGCGCAGCTTAATTTAGAAAATGAAAAAGCATTTCTGGAACTGATTTTTATTTTTAACTATGCAACAGAAACACTTCCATAAAATTCATCTCAAATTGCAATACAAATAAATAATAATGTTTACTTTGAGGACTAAAGTTGACAAGTTCAAAGTGAAAAAGAAATAATGTGGAAATTTAATCTCAGAATATGTCAAGCTGCTTTATTTTTCTGCTGCAACACTTTCAGACACAGCAGAAAGAGAAAACGGAGGGATACAACCGCTCACAGTTGAAGAAAAATCAGCGTTGAGTTAATTTTCAACAACCTTCTGATTGTTGAAAATTGTCAAATTTTAATTCGTTTGAAAAGAAACTTTGGAAAAATGAGCAAATGTGTGATTCTTAGACTGACCTTTCAGGTGTTTCTTCCTCCACTGTAAATGATTTCATAAGCATTTCTGGGTTTTCTGGAGGAGCTGCTGCTAATCTAATGTCTGTTTGTGGTTTTCAGATTTGATCGCTCTTCTGAACACCTGACTGTCCTGAACCGAAAAAGTACAAACGGACAGGAAGTAAACCTGCACTTTACAGCAGATACACCAAATCAGAACTAACAGCTAGTGGAGGAAATCGCAGCAAACAGTCTGTATTTCCTTTGTCACACACTAACAACTTTACTAATAGCCTGAGTAAAATCCTCACGTTAACAGCTAGTTTTGGTCACGTTATTCCATATTGTGCATTTAAATATAATGTATTTGTGAATATTCTAGCCTCAATGTCGAACCAGCAAAGAAGAACAAAGCAGTCACCTGGTTGAGTATTTCCTGTTTCTGGAGCCGGGAGCATGAAAAGAGGAGGAGAACATGGTGAGCATCACTTCTGCTGGAGCAGAACTCTCTGTTCTGGGTTTGTTTGGAACACAAGCATTCATGCACGGGAGGGTTTGCTTCTTTTTTTCTTTGGTAGCTCAGAACGCACCTCCTCTGGGTTGTATTTGGCCAGAATTCCATCTCCATGAAACTCCTGCAGCACATCCTTCAGCTTTTTCGTTGAATCTGAAGAAACAGTGAGAGATGATTCATTTTCACCCAAAGAGACAGGTCTGCATGCAACGTTGCTGTTGTTCCTGCTTCAATGGTAGAAAATCGAGTTCCTCAGTGAATTCCAGACAAAGCTCATGTTACTCTTTTACTAAAAACATCTCTCTAAAAACAACCTCTTTAATAATCTCCAGCAACATTACTGTCGTTCGTCTCATCTTTTACTTACATTTGTGCAAACGATAAAAAGTCAAATGTCTTAGGTCTGATGAAGAAAAAGATAGAAACCAGAATAAAAAATGTTGGTTCTGGAAAACAAGCAGGGCTGCCAAATTCAGGTTTTTGACTGAATTTAAGTATTTTTTCAGCTTTTTTGAAACAAACACAAAAAAAGTGTTTTCTTGTAAACAGTTTTCTTAGCCAAAGCCAGAGCTCAGATTTGGTGAAAAATGTCATTGATAAAACTATGAAAATTAGGAAAAATGCATTTGTTTGCATATAATAGGAAAATAATCTGAAAACAAATCAACTTGTGCATCAATTTGGGGTAATAATGAAAAAATGAAATTGTTTTTTTTTTTCAACCCAGCCTTTCAATGAAAGGTTACCCTGAACGTTTTTCTTTAACTAAGACACACAAACTTTGGGTTTAAAGTTATAATAAAAGAGCAGCAACTGTTGAGCTAATTCATACTGGATTAATTCATCTTCTTTTGAGAATCCAGGTCTGAACACGTTTAATTACATCTCATTAATTCATCTTCTTTAATTCATCTTCTTTTGAGAATCCAGGTCTGAACACGTTTAATTACACATTTAATTAGCTGAACCAATTAAAGCTCATTCAGATCCATTCATCTGCTTCTCAGCGGAGGTTTATCATAATCAGGTTTATTCATTTCTCAGGTCAAACCTGGACTGAGAGATAAGGAGAGGCAAACACTGACATTGTCGGAAAAATAGATATTACTACGGAATAAAAAGACCTTTGGATCATTTACGAGCCATAGCTGTCATTTATTTATGCTTTTTGCCATTAAAAAACATGTTTGTCTCTGTGTTCCACCAGCTTCACGCTCTCCCGTCACTAAAGTCCAGTTCCAGGCAGATTTGATCACAGCAGACTTTCTGTGCATCATCAAAAGCCCTCCTCCTCTTCCTCCTGCTCTAATGGATCTGAATCTTTGATTTTCTCTGAATGCGTTTTTCAAATAACAGCCAGACGGTGGAGAGTGCGTCACCGCTGCTAATCATCTTTATTAGCGGTCCATTTCTAAACACAGCAGCACCATTATGGATCTGCTGGTTCTTTTTCTCAGGCAGAACCAAACACCTGTTACCTCTGAAATGAGCAATCGAGGCCGGTTAAGACAAGGAAAGACGAGGAAAATCCTGATGAATAGAAATGACATTATTATCAGTGAAGGCAGAATGGGAGCAAATATTGTCTGGATTCTGCCCACATTCAGTCGCTCTTGTCTCTGATCAATCACCATTAGGTTTGACAGGTAATTGATCTGTGATAAAAGGATGTAATAAAGATGCAGCTGTTGTGAGCATTCCCTATGATGCTTGGGAAAATCAGCTAAGGTTTTCCTAGTTCTGCCTTAAAAAAAAGGCCAGATCTGCTTTTACTGAAAGGTTGAAAAGTTTCACCTAAAAAAATGAACAATTCCTGAATTTGTAAAAGCAGGTCAGAAAGTTAAGAAAACATAGGAGAACTTTTCCAAGAGTTGGATTCCTCTCAAACTTATGTGATTGACAGAAGTAGACTGATGAGAAGAGGGTTTTCCAGGTGCTCAAAACATCTGGTGAAAACTGTGAGATGAAGGTTAGTGCCATGTCTGTTGGAGAGTCAAAGGTGGGTTTGTGATCATTTATCCACCACTTTGCAGATTTATGTCTCCACTGTCCACCACTGATAGGTGAAGGACAGTTGAGACACTAGTGAGGATTTGGACGGTTCTTGCTTGGAACTTCTTGAACAGAAACAGAAAAAACGGTGAACATTTGGAGACTAAACGGAGACAAAACCCAGACTATTTTGACACTAAACCAAAACTAATCCAAGACTAAACGGAGACAAAACCCAGACTATTTTGACACTAAACCAAAACTAATCCAAGACTAAACGGAGACAAAACCCAGACTATTTTGACACTAATCCAAGACTAAACGGAGACAAAACCCAGACTATTTTGAGACTAAACCAAAACTAATCCAAGACTAAACGGAGACAAAACCCAGACTATTTTGACACTAAACCAAGACTAATCCAAGACTAAACTGTGACTGAACCCAGACTATTTTGAGACTAAACCAAGATTGATCCAAGACTAAACTGAGACAAAACCCAGACTATTTTGAGACTAAACCAAGATTGATCCAAGACTAAACTGAGACAAAACCCAGACTATTTTTAGACTAAACCAAAACTAATCCAATACTAAACTGAGACGAAACAGACTGATTTGAGATAAAAACTAGAATCTGATATTAAGAGTGCTTGATCGTTAGGGCATGGAGAGAATCGCACACAGCATGTGGTGAAACCAAAAATGTTTAGAAATGTGTACAACGCCAATCTATAATAATCTCATGCACTAAATTTAGCATAAATATGTTTTTTTCAATTGTCCAAACAGTCTAAGTCAAAGTTAAAAAATATGCAATCCTTTCATTTCCTTCATTTTCTGTCAGATAATAATCAGATGATGCATTCAAACACCTGGAAGGAAAAGTTTGGACAGAAGTTCGTTGCACCAAGTTTTTTATTTAAATGAATTAAAACTTATTTCTTTCATGTAACTAATGATAGAAAAAGAACAGAAAATATGTAGAAGACCCTTTGAAATCTCCTGGAAATCTGTTGGTATTTTCGCCCCATCCCCGTCTGAGTGTTTTATCCGTTAACACTCTCCATATCTGTGCTACCAAGTCTCCTTTGTTCTTTGCCAAACTGTCCCATTTTTGATCCATCCATTCCCTAAACTCGCTTTGTCCTGGTCAGGGTCCGTGGTGTCGGGTAAAGTGGAGGTAGGGCTGGGCGATATGGCCTAAAAATAAAATCTCCGATTTTATTTTTTTTAATTCGATTTCCGATTTTTTCCCGATTTTTTTCCCCCCCTACTTAAGGAAAGCAATAAGTACAAACGGCAGACAACTTAAAGCAAATGTTGCTTTTATTTAATCAAATGCAAGACAAATGCAACCCCCATTTCTGGTATGAATAATAAATAAATAAAAACACTCTTGGAATCAAAGTTAAGTATAAATTTTTTCTTCTTCTCACTCCCTTTTGGACTTGTGTTTATATAATTTTGTCGTGTTTTATATAAATTTGTCTTGGTTTTATATAATTTTTGTCTTGTTTTTTTCTTATTTTGTTATTCTACACTTGTCCAAAATGAAAAGGTTACTTACTTCAAGTCCCAGCTGTGTTTTAAGTCACACTTTATAGTCTAGACTAAAATGAGACAAACATTCACCTTGAGAGTAGCAGCATTTTCTAAAAAGTTATCAATACAGCTCATATCTGGGTCTAAAGTTTTAAATAAATTAATAAACCCCGTCTTCATGATGAAGCAGCAGGAGTCGCGGTTACCCCCCCCCCCCCCGCCCTCTCCCGAAACAAAATCCTACGGTGGCCGCGTCACAAATGAATATACAAGTAATAATTACAGCGCAGTATTTTTTATTAACAAATAACAGTAAAAAAATAACGATCTAACTAATGAACTAACTATACAGGCGTTGTAGAATGAGTATGTGTGTCAGGTCGCGTGTGTGTTAGGGCGCGTGCATGTGTAAGTAGACTGAGCGCGTGCCGCGCGACCGCGCGTGAGAGCCTTTGACTCCGATGAGCTCCTTTAGGTAAATGTTCCAGCGTGGGGGGGGGGCTCTTCCTCCACGTCTGTGACAGTAAAGCCACACCAGTTCCACACAACAGATGAGTTTATTTCTTTCTTGGGAACAAACTGCCCACTCTCACCGGTAGCTATGCTGTCGCGTGCTGTTTCGTGTGTTGTTTGTCGCGTGCCTGCGAAACTAACGCTACGGAAGCTCTGAGGAGCCAAAAATGCGCCACATAAAAACTCGATTTAGTTATTTGTGAAATCGCCCGTAACAAAAAATTCGAATTAATTCATTTGATCGATTTATCGCCCAGGCCTAAGTGGAGGTACGCTAAACATTTCTCCAGTCCATCCCAGGACCGAACAATCACACACATTCACACCTATGAGACAATTTAGACCATGAGGGTTAACTGGATGGGGGAAGAAAGCTGGAGAAAACCCACACATGTATGAGGAGAACATGCAACATGCTGTGGTTGGATTCCGGATCTTCTCACCGTAAGGGAAGACTGCTGACCACTACACCACTGTGCAGTCCCGGATTTCAGAATTTGTAGCTAATTTCTCAGGCGTAACAATCAACTTTAACAGAGAGGTTTTGTAACCAAGCATCTCTTCCATCTGCCTCCCTTTGCTTGTTGCCAGATTTTGTTGTTTTCGTACAGTTTGTGGTCATTTTTGTGTTCTTTTGTGCTCCCCATCACCACATTTCTTTGCCAAATGATCGTTTTTACCTTTAAAGATAAAGGACGCAGCATCCTCTGCTCCCCACAGACATATCAGCGGAGCTGTAAAAGCGCGGTTAGATGCTATTAAAACGTTATGAATGTTTCTGTTAATGAGAAAGAGGAGAGCGATGCAGTGAGTTCATGCCAGCGAGGTGATTAGGTGTTCCTTGTTACAGCTCAGGGAGCAGCAGCTTTAATGACCCGTGGCGGCAGAAATGATACCAAAAAGTGTCTGCAGAGTACCTTCATGTGCAAGACATCACATGCAAAAGGCAAATAGAGGAGGGGGGCTCCTTAAAAGAAAAAAGCAGAGTTCAATGTTAGGAAAGATTTAGAGCAATTAGAGAGAAAAAAGAAAAGAAAAGAAAAGGCTTGTCCAAGAGAAACATGGCTCCACCAGATCCAAGGCATTAATTATTGAGATTTATATTCTCTGCTCTGAATAGCAATAACGGAGGTAGTGACTAAAATAGCTCTTAAATAGATGTGACATATATCCAGCTGCCTTTCAGTGACAGAAGAGCAGCTCGCCGATATTTAAATGTTGAATAAAACCCCTTTTTCTGCCAAGAAATTGTTGATTTTTATGCTTTTTCTTTCCATCTAATTGAGTCTGTGTGTGGGTTGTGAAAAGTTCCTTTCCCAGGTAGCGTCATCTTTTCCATTCCAGCTACCATTTCAGGTGATGGATTGTTTCAACATCTCCAGGCGTAACGTAAACTCTGGGCATCCAGAGCACATTCTGGTAAACACATCACCCGTAAACTGGAAGTTGTGCGGTCCAGTGCGCAGAGGAACTGCTTTAGGAGAAGGCACAGTTATTGTTGAAGCCCGGCTGAGGTTTACACTGCCCTATTTGTTATTGCTGCCTTGAGTGTTTGATGCTAGCTAAGAGTAATTTCATTTGTTCGTGTTGTGCAGGGACTGTCAGTGAGTGTTTGCTTTGTGGTAACAAGTAGGATAATTAAAGGCACTGAAGCTGTTCGTTCTTTAGACCAAAATCACCAGAGCAAAGCTTCAGAAAACCTCCTTTTGTGATATCTTTAAAGTAATACGTGTGATAAGTAGGGATATAGCGTAAAACTCAGCGAATGTCTTTGGGAGGGGGTTGTATTGGGGTGACGGACGCGTCTCATTTTGTGTTTTCCACATGGCTAAAATATGTACAAGGTGTTTTATTTATTGGAGCCAAAATTCTAAAAGAAGAACCTTTTCAATGTTTCATCAATGTCAACATTGGTGAAACAAACTACTCACAAACATTGTTTGTGAGTAGTGTATATCTTCAGAAATTTCTGTTTTATCATTATAATTTCAGGAAAATAGCATCTTTTTCTTCAATTTCCAATCCATTTATGAATGAATATCTTAAACCAGTTTAATCAGTTTTCATCTTAGTATTTTGATTTGTGTCTTTTTTCTTTGTGTTTTGTGTTACCATAGAAATATTATTTTGTGGAAACATTTCATTGAAATAAAGCTGGTTTACTTTTGCATATTATAGTTTTACTCGTCTGAAAATAATGTCTTGGGCTAATCAAATCAAATCAAACTTTATTTAGAAAGCACTTTTCATACAAAAATATAACACAAAGTGCTAATCTGAAACGATTTTTGTTTTAGTTTCCTGGCAGCAACTGTCTGATTGAAGGAGCTTTTCTCATTTGTCGTCCTTTCACACAGTTTCTTGTTTAGAATGTAAGAAGCTCATAATCAAAGTTGGTTGGTTTGAATCTTTTCTTGTGAAAACCCCCCCAAATAATCCTGTTAGAGGAACAGAAGATAATAAGGCAGAGAGACCCTCCTGACTCACACTGAGTGTACTCCTGCAGCAAAGCGAATTCAGCAGGGGTCAGCGTGACCCACTTGTCCTGGCTGTTCATGGCGTCTCCGGGTCCTCTCGGCACTCTCTGGACACCCACACGTGTAAAGGTTGGCGGCGGCGGCGGTGGTGGTGGTGGGAGGGGGCGCCTACACTGAAAAACACCAGAAAACAAGCTCCATTAGCAACAGCGACTTTGTTCTTTTAGGCTTTTAGAGCAAAAGAAGAGAAAGGTGTGGTGGAAAACACGGAGCTGGAGACGACGTAAAGGGTTGTTGTGTCTAATTATGGCAGCAAAGCTGCTGTAATCGTGACACACAACCAGAACAGGACGGAAACAAACATTTTAGTCTTTTTTTAGGTGCTTCTCCTGTCCTTGCTACAGTGTTTCTCATTTCTTGATGACCATTTTAAAGGTTAACAAGTTTCTTAAAAACAAACCAAAGGGAGTCATTTCAATACCATTATAGTCACATTAAAAAACTAATTTCAGTTTTTCTAACGACTGCAGAAAACACACACTGTGAAGAATTAGCAACGCTATTAATGACTCTTACTTATGCTTTTTATATAATGATGTCTTTGTGCCATGTCTCTTTAATCTTGTAGAACAAACAACTGCCCTAAGTGACTGAGCGCCTGGTGCTCGACCCTTACTGTTCTGCCCCTTCCACCCCGGTCAGCACAAGACAAATAATAATAATAAAGAAACCAAAATGGCAGCTTTTCTCTTGGTTTTTTCTCCATGGCAACTATTTGATGTTCTGATCATCTGGGGGTGACGAACAGGTCTCTGTAATTCTTAGAAGAATCAGGAAAAGTGAATTTGTATTTCCTTGGCAACTGAGGTTTTTCGTTTGCCACATTTCTAATATGTTCATTTCATAAGTTATATCTGTTTGCTCAGACTGAGCCAACGTTGTTCAAAATGTACAAACTTCTGATTCCAGCATTTTTTCCCACAGATGCTCCAGAAGTTAGAGGGCAATAGGTCGAAATCCCCTGGAGGAGGTTAAATCAGTAACTGGTACTAAAGGTGATTTTTTTTTTTTTTATTCAGGATGGCGGACTCTTCCCGAGGTCAAAGGTCAACAAAACTTTGGTGGTGGTTTTGAAATGTTGTGAAGGCTGCTTAAGCAAAAGTTTTATTTTCCACTTTTGTCTTTTAGCTATGATTATGCAGTTTTGGTGTAAACTTAAAAAAAAAATAAAAACTGTTGTTTTCTAAGACATATTTTCTGCAGAGCGGATCTTTACTTCATAAAAACACACAAAAAAAGCTTCAGAAATTCTGAGCGCTGCTAACATTTTAAATTAAATGTTATTAAACAACAGAAATAAAGGACTGAATATATTTTAAAAACTAAAACATTTTTTTAAATCCAGTTTGAAATGAAGTTCAAAGAATCCTCTAAATATCCTCCATCTATCAGCTTTTAGCATCCTTACCTCTTTCTAAAAGCCCATTTATTATTCAAATAGTGCACCGTCTCACTGATGCAGCCACATTTGCGTTGTAATATTAGTAATCCATCAGCCATTCAAACAGTTTTTTCAGAGCATGAATCCAAAGGATAAGGGTTAGGGGGATGTGCGCTGCGTGAAAACTGCTGCTGCGTCGGAGCACGGAGCTGCATGTGGATTTATGAAGAGAGCTCCTGCTCACAAGAATGAAACACAAACTGGACACAGGAAAAAGATCCGACTGAATCCGACTGAAAAACAGAAATATTACAGCTGATGGAGTCCACAAAGGAGGATGCAGAGTCTGGAAAAATGGCTTCAGAACAGCAGCGTTTAGAGAGAAGCACCACTAAAACAAAAGTGGAGGCCCTCTTAATGACTTGAGAAAGGAGTCGCATTAAAGACACCATCAATGCTGCGCCAAGAAAAAAAACAAACCTGGAGACGATAGCATGTTGACAAAACGATGATGTTCTTCGTTGAGTCCAACCTCCTAATGTTTGTTCTTTTTGAACTGAAGTAGCTTTTACTTAATGCAACAACTGTAGAGGCTGTAGGACATTTATGGAAGGACAATGCACTTCTGCAAACACAAAAACGTCTGCCGTCATTTGCATCCTAAATGCATCACATACTTGTCATTTGATAAAAGCATCAATTATCAGGTCAATGCAAACACACTGAGGGGTCCTGCAGAGGAGCACAGCAGCTCCCAGGGGGGGTTTCTGCTGATAACATGTAGAAGAGCTTGTTTTCCTTTTGTTGTGAGGAGGAGAATTAATGGTATGTTGGAGTAGCTTCAGCCCAGGCACATCCGTGTGGTTGTGTTTATGTGTGCGATTGTGTTTACGTGTGTGTCCTCTGCCCAGTGACGCATTAGACTCAATTACAGGAGACTAAAAGCCTGGATCAACAAGTGGACGTTTATTTCATGTCAAAAAAAAGTTATGCTTGTGCAGCAACAGCAGGAATAACAAAGAAGTCAACAAACCTTTGAGAAATCAACTCAACCACATTAAACGAGATATATCCCTGTTTTTTTTTTGTTTTTTTTTAAAGGTATAGAGTTAAGAAATATCTAATTGCTTTTATAATTAAAAAATAAACATATTAAATGCTGAAAGTTATTCATTAAAAAAACAAAACCAATGTGTACAAGCAGTGTTTAATTAAAATAAATACATCCTAAAAGACAAACATGTCTCTGCAGTGTGTTTTTAATCTATAGCTAGTCATCTATATTCAATAATAATCCTTTTTAAGCAAATGTAGCTTCAAAAAAACGCATTTTCCCACACAACACACTTAAGAGCCTTCATTTTTGTGTTCAAAAACAACAGTTTTATATTTATAATCCAGACTGCCTTCATATGTATGTGTCAAGGCGATCTCTAGAGGCACACGGCGCTCTGTCAAAATGTCAGTCTGGTTATTTTTTGTTAGAACTTGCAAACAAGTTTGGGCTTCATTGTAAAAACGCTGCTAACATGTAGGGGTGTTAGACTGTGTTTTTAACAGTGTTACTGATGAAGCTGACAGTTAGCGTAGTCACAGTAGCGTTGTTCTAGTGGTATTAGTGCAGCTAACGTAGCTAACGTGTGGCCTGTCACAAACAACTTCTGAAATTACCGTACTAGGAACGATATTATTAAAGTCTGACTGACATTCTTTTCTCTGACTCTTTTGCCTCACTTAAAGTTCAATACCTCTTTTATAATAGGACATAAATATGAAAATAGACCATTTATGGATGGTGCGTCTCTTAATCCATAAGTCCTATAGTTCGGAAAATACGGCGGTCAACTAAGGACAAAATTATTTACATTCAATCAATCAATCGAACTTTATTTATAAAATAGCGCTTCTCATACATTTGTGCAGCTCGAAGCGCTTTAACGTAAAAAAAATAAATAAAAGACACATTATTTCAGTAAAAACCCAACCCACCCTTCCCACTCCCCTCTGTTAAAACACATGACCCATGGCCCCCACATACAATGAATAATGACTATGTAACTGTAAAAATAAATAAAAAAGAAAGACAGAAATACATTCATGCACGACTATCAACCTGCTGGTCTTTGCCACCGTGGCTGCAGAAGAATCTCCACAAAAAACAGAAAACAGACATCCACAAAAACTCATCTGAGCAAAGTTAGAAAAACATTATAATGATAAACTTTGGTGCTAAAGAAATCCTTTCAAGAGAAAACATGCGTTTAGTGCTCAGCCCTGGTGGGGGGAAAAATGGGCTTCAGAGGACAACTATGATTTAAAACTCTTCAGCAAATCCACGACAGACCAGAGAAAACATAAACTGAAGCCGATCCAGAGTCTTTGAGGGAACAAAACCTGCAGGTTCTAAACCTGAAAGAATTTCCTTTCGTCTTTTCCCTTCAGGGGTCGCCACAGCCAATCAGCTTCCTCCATCTAACCCTGTCTCCTCTAACACCAGCTACCCTCATGTCGTCCTTCATCCATAAACCTCCTTGGTCTGAAAGAATCAGCTAGATATTTAAAATAAAGTGCCTCAGTAACAAGGATGGTCTTCTAACAAAAGAAAAGCCCTTTGAGGTCGCTATGTGACGGTGTCTAGGATTTCACAGAGCTCCTGATATGCAACACTTTACATGAGTAAAGTCAGAATCAGCTGAAATAGGTTGATCGTGTAAATTACTGAGGATTTACAGTACGGTAAGTCAAAGAGCGTGTGACAATGTTTGGGTGTTAAAGGGTTAAACAAATGCGGTCAGTCTCACCTTAAATATGAGGGCTAGGTCCATTTGCAAGTGAACCCTGGTGTGTTTCTGCAACAGCGGGAAACAACATGGACCTTTAAGAGGACAAGCTAAAAAGAGGAAGCGATACTAACGCAGTACGTCAAGTTGAGTGGAAGAAAAATCCAGAGATTTGAGGCTTTGGGCTCTAAAGCAGGGTAGTAAAGTGCTATATAGGTATACACCATTGACCGTTTACATAAGCAGCAACCAAAGAAGAGTTTTGCTTTGTTTGCACACCAGCCGTTCTACAAAGGCGCTTTATTTTGAAAATCTAGCAGATTCTCTCGGGATTAAAGCCTTTTCACTTTGTGTTTTGTCTGTTCGGTTGTGGTTCGTCCTCTGAAGCCCATTTATACGCAGACTTTAGTGCAATGCTTCTCAAATAGTGGGGCGCGCCCCCCCTGGCATCTGGGGGGGCAGTAGTGGCGGTTTTAGGCACAGGTAATACGGGCAATTGTCCGGAGCGCAAATTTAACGTGGGGCGGTGGTGACAGCGGCTCAGTGCTTGGAAAAAAATCTGCGCCAATATTGGTTTCCTATTATCTGTTCTATCACAGAGTTTACAGCCTGAAACCTTTGAATCCCCGTCTCCTGTCTGCCTGTGGTTTAGTTGGTGTCAGTATTTGACAGAAAGACAGCAGGTAATGCAGGAAAACAGCTGCACTTGATGACATCAGAAATAAACAATGCATCATTTAGAACAGGAGTGTCAAACTCATTTTCACTGAGGGCCACATCAGCATAGCGGCTGTCCTCAAAGGG
>CM043721.1:34292685-34499076 GCA_023969325.1 Oryzias curvinotus
TAAAGGAAGAAAGAAGACCAGCACTTGTTCCTGGAAAAAATAAGCAACTGATTTAATCCCAGCCAACCTTTAGATAACCTTTGCATTGCCGGCACTTTCTGTGTGGCCTTCCACCCCATGGGAAGAAACTATTAATGAGAGCAACAAGCCTCAGCATGAATCGAGTTTCAGGAAAGATCAGTGAACAGTGATCCAAACGTGGCTGACGTGTTGAGGTGGAAGCTGACCAGTTTACCAATAACACTTGTGTTTTAGTGCTGCCTCCAGGCCCTCTGAGTGGGTCATGTGGGGGTTCAGCTCCAGTATTGACAGGTCCCTCACATGTTACTGGGAGAGGGTACCTGCAGGGCATCAATGGACCTTTCACTCTACTGTATGTTTGACATTTATCTACTGCAGAGGAGTAGCTTTGCTCGTCTTCAGGAATCGTGCTGTTGACGGTTTCAGTGCATGTGAATATTTCTGCTGAATTAATTACCTTTTCTTGGAAAGCTGATGTATTTTTGGATTGTTCTTGTTTACTGTGCTGTCAAGAGTATTGATGAACTGTTCTTCTGTCCATTGGCATACTTTTGAAAGAGCACTTAGGGTGTATTCAGAATGAAAAGGTTTGTTGGTCCAAACAGAGTCCTTCTAATTTGGTCTGGATCGAGTCCTGAACTTCGCATTTGGTCTGTATTCAGACTACCATCTACTGGACATTTCTGATTTGAAGTAAAGCTTGTCAACAAAACCACACAACTAAAGACTTCTTCAGTCTGGAATTACAACGTCGGGGCAAAGTAACGAGAGAAAGAATGATGGAAGTCCTGCGTTTTGCAACCCTTGCCAGAATAAATTTTATATTTCTTTGTCAACGTCAGGTACAACCCTTCTACTACGGCGAAGGCATGCTGCAAGACGGTTACTAAGAAGGCGTTGGCTATGAAGGTACGCTGATAAGTGTTCCGGACAGGCGTTGTTTTATTGAGCCTGCAGTCATCCCGCCACAGTTGCTGTGTCTCATTAGCAGCGGTTACATGTGCAAAATATCTTTGATCCAATCAAAGATCGGATAAGAATTGAACTGTGTACATGGGCTCAGAAAAACTTTATCCGATTATAACAAACGTTTACATACACCACAATTTCGATTGTAATGACTCATTTGGACATGTGCAGAACTCTCTGGAAAAGACTGTAGAAGAAGAAATAGTGAGGTCCGTTGTAAACAAACAAAGCTGCGGCATAGAGCGAGATGATCTTCAAAATATGCTTTTATTATTTTGAATGATTATTCTTGAGTGCCTGTTGGCTGGCCCATAGCTTTTTTAATCCGTGCGGCCTGTGCTTCATTTTTTGCCGAACAAACCCGGAAGAAGCAGGGTTAGGAATAAACTGTTTACATGCATCACGATCGGATCAACAATCGGCATAACCCACCTATCTCCATCGGAAAGAAATTTGGACCTGAATGAGTCTGATCGTGCCAGTGTCAAACAAACAAGAACACAGAGGAACATCTGAAGGATCCACAAAAGCTCTGGACTAATGTTCTGATGAGACGGAAAAGGACGTTTCTGGAAGGAGAGAGTCTCCAGTATCTGGACTCAAACTAACAGACTTTCAGGCACAAATGTTATAAGAACACTCAACTATGGTAGAGACATTGTGATGGGGTGGGGTACTTTGAAGCGTCTCCATCCATCCAAACACAACCACAAATGGAAAAATGACAGGTGATTTGTTTTGGTACAGAGTATGACAGAGTGACGATGTCACATGTGTCGGTAACTCAGAGTGCGTCAGAGCTCCATCGTCATGAGACCGTTACACAAACAGGTCAGACTAACTGGACCAATGCACAAATTAATCTATATTTAAATCTCATCTCCTTTATAGAAATAGAACGAGATTGACTGTAATTGTCCACAGATTAAGAGCTCCCCTAAAGTGAAGCATGATCAACATTTGGGATTTTATGAAGCTGTAGGATGTGGAAGCCCACTTCCCTTTCTGGATCAGTTAGGGGGGGGGGGGGGGGGGGGGTGAAACCTTCCAGTCTGTGTTAAAACGAGCCATTCAGCAGATGACGTAAGTGGAGTGACAACTGGACTTGATCACACGGATGTAATCAACAGAAATGTAGCTGCTAATCTGGTTAAACTCCTCCTTTCAGACAAACGCCTGCTTGTCTTTCAGGAGTGTCGCTGTTTGGCCGTTTAGTCATGTAATTGTTACAGATCAGCTGAACCTTCAGTGAAGCTGGACCCCTGAACATGTTTATGGGGGGGGGGCACATTTTTCTAATTCTGATGTCCCACAGTAGCCCCCTGCAGGAGTTTGGTTCTCCTCAGGATGTTCTGTTGATGAAATGTTAATGTGTGGGAGGGGAATCTTGGTCGTCTGCTCAGCTGTGGTTGTTAATTGGCACTTATGCCCCCCAGGAGGGGCTCTATAAGTAGAACAGCAAACACAAAAGCTTTCCAAGTACAGGAGAAGTCTTCAATTTCTTATGAAATAAAGAAAAAACACATCTCAAACATGACTTATTGCCTCCAGTCAAGAACGGTGCACATGTTTACCACCTAAATGGACTTGGTTAAGGAGACACTAGGACTCAAACGATCTGATTCTGACTGTCATACACAACAATCATCTGAACTATTCTGAAAGCACAGACTTGCCTCCTGCTTTGGGGCATTTGTGGATTTGAGAATCCTCTTTTGTGATCCGGAGGTCATGGTAACATCTATGAGGACGATCGGCGCGGCCTTATCCGTCCTCATCACAGCCTAGTTTCACCTCACACTCTTAGTCAGCGCCTCCCGGCTTCAGTGTTCGGGTGGTAGCCTCCTACTTTCTCCCCAGTAACCCCTGAATCGTGTTGCTAACAAACTTCACTACAATAACGAAATGCATATCGGAGCAACGCTGGTCAGCCTCAGAGTCGTTGGAATTACATCAACTGTGTCAACAGTTGAAGACTTGCGGTTGTTCAGAGAGTGCGTGTTATTTCCTGTTAAATAAAAAGTTACAAAAAACAACAAAAATAAGCAACAAAATACAAAGAAAAGACGGGAACAAAGAAACAACTTGACAAAAGAGCTACAGCTTGAAAAGACAAAAACTGATTACTGTTGAATCACTGCCACAAATGTCTGAGACAAGTGACTTTTAAAGCAACAGGTAGTACGACTGATGGAATGATCACAACAACTAACAATCTACCAGCTTTTCCATCCCTAAGCGACAAGTTTCTAGATTTATGTCCTTCAGCAGGTCGGTGTAAAAAAAATAGAGTAAATATAGGTGTGAAAGTCTTTAGTATTTCCAGACTAATCAAACCGAATCTGCAGGTTGTGTTGGTCTGAAAGCTTCCTGAAATGAAAGAAATGGGCTAAGGTATGCTAGTTAAAGGCTTAACAACCCGTATGGAACCCGACTGAATTACAGGAATCGTTTACGACGAGAGTCGAAATGAACCTCCTTATGGTTGTAGTTAAATCAGATTTGTCACAGAATTTCAGTTTCTCATAAACATAGAAAGACCAGATCTCTGGCCGATACAAAACCCCACCCTTAGCTTGACTCAGTTTTCCAGAATTAGAGGGATTTTTCCGGAAAACCGCCCAAAAAGTGAAAAGTGACGGCAATCCTGACTTTTCCTTAAAGGCCCTTACCATGCTAAATCAATTTGTGAGCTTTTAAGAGTACTATCATGTTCATTCCTCACAAAAAGAATCCTCAAAGTGGCATTTGATCAATTTCTGAATATTCCTCCCAAAATCTTTTCTGACAAATAAATTATTTATGATCAAATAATTACATTTTTGTGGATGATCCCAAGTAAACGTTTCCAGTAACGTCTTTGTTTGGCCGTAGTTTGGATGAATCATTCACAGAGTATTTGCTCTTGTGTTAAACAAGCCTATAAACCTCATCAAAACACACACAAACGTAGCTTGATATCAACACAATAAAAGTTAAATAACAAAGTGTTTCTTAGTTCTGGTTCATCCTATAAAAGTGTATTTTTGTATAAAATAATAAAGTTTGTATCCGAAGCTCGATGCAGACGGCTGCAGAGCTGCAACGGTCTGAGACATTTGAACGTTTCCTGGCAGTCAAAGAAAAGCGCCAAAGACCGTCACCCCCCCCCCCCCCCCCCTCAAATGTCCACAGCTCACACATCAATGCTAGCCCACTTTTAGCCCTGTGAGCTATAAATAGCAGCCTGAGTGTGTGAAGCCTGCAGCATCAGAGTGGGCCCATTATATAAGGTCACGGGGGGGGCGTCCACACATCAGGGCTTCACACTCTTCATTCTATTTTGGGGGCTTTTACTACACTGAGATCAGAGAAAGATCTGAAGGCACTAAAATAGCCTCCCCTGCAGCCACGCTCACATCCTTTACTTTAAGACACTTTTCTTCATTTGACTGCTTTCATTATTGTCAAAAATAATGTCAATAATTATGTATTACTGTATTTTCTGAACTGGACGGGTCTGAGGAAGAGGGGGTTTTTCTTTGTGGGGGGGGGGGATAAGATGGACGGGATGAGAAACAGGAAAGATGAAAGGAACTTCTGGTGTTAAATCTTCCTGAGGTCAAACCGGAGGAGCAGCTGGAGATAAGAACATATCCGTCATTCTGAGATTGCAGATGTCAGACAGGAAGAAGTGGATGAATTTAAGGAGGAAATGAAGACGGTAAATGTCAGAAGAGGATGCAGAGGAAGATGATCTGCTCTGGAGATTCATGACGAGAGGAGACCCAAAGAAAGTTCAGGTGGTAGCTGGGAGTTTAGGCTGCAGACTTGAGTCAGTCTTCAGCTCCAGTGACCTCCTTTCCTGTTTCTTAGAGCGTTGATGCAGATCTGCAGAGATGCTGCTTTCATATTTGTGCTCATGCCACGAATATGCTAATAAAAGGCTAATCTAAAGGCGGCTAATCTGCTACCGATAATGCAGGAAACTCCAGCTCATGCTGCCCTCTGCTGGTGCTGCACAGGAAGTGAAAGCATTGTGAAGGAAATCAGAGAGGAAACATGAAGATGTAGATTGATCGCACACATTATTTAAAAAAACAAACTAATTAAGTCTTACTTCATCCCAGTAACATAATTATATATATTGTCAAATATGCATTTAAGCCCGGAATTATGAAGCTTCAGACAAACATCCGTGCGCGCTGATCAGCTGCTGAATGCACGGTTTTGTTCAGAAGCACTTTTCATTCTGCTGCACGCAGAGAACTGAAGTATATTATCTTTGGATGAGTCACACGGGCATACTGTGGCTCTGCGGTGACAAACCACACTCGCTCCTTCTTCCCATACGGAGAAAAAAAAATGCACAGCAAAGACGCCTGCTGCTAATTCCTGAAGGAACGTTAGAGACTTACACAGATGGAAAAAACAAAGGAACATCTAACAGTTTCAATTTAAGGATTTAGCGGGTTTGACAGTAAGGAGTCGCCAACAAAGCCGTCCCTTTAATGCAAGATCTTCCTAAATAAAAGATGTTTGATGAGAATGCAAACTCCTCAGCCACAGAAACATTACTAGAGTTACTTTCTTGTCTTGTTCTTGTCATTGATGGACACCAGGTTTGCCTTCACTGGATGTTTGTTTTTGTCGTCTGCCTGTGATTGGCCCACAACAGACCCTCCTCACCCAATCAGGAAGAGGGGAATGTTTGGCTGTAAAGCTGGATGAGAGTCTGATCAGCATCAGTGAGCTTCACTATAACAAGATGTTTATCCAAACAATCAGGTTCACAGTTTTCCCAATATGTGATAGCGTTTTCTGCTCATCCACATCCTCTGAGTGAAATGGTAAAACAAGCTGTTACCGTGTTTCTGCTGTTACCATGACAACCAAAAAGCTGGCTCCAGACTCGTGCTGTATGCTGTGAAGGAGTCGCCGCCCCTTACAGTACTGGCAAAAATAGGTAAGAAAAAAATAAACAGAACAACTATTATGTATTAAAGTCTGAAGACAGAAAACAGGAGCAGCAAAATGATTCCCATCACAGATGAGAACAACAAACAGCAACGCAGAGACACTAAAAAATGATCTGCAATAAACCCAGAAAAGTTCAATCATCTGAGCCTGAGAGCAGAATTTGCCTCTGTCTATTTATAAAGTAGCTTCTATGTGTGGTTTATAATTTACATTTAATGTTGTCGTTTTATTTATTTAACGTTTAGTTTAAAATTTTGCCTTAAAAAATGTTGTTTTACCAGTTTGTTCAACAGTTTCTAACAAAAAAAGAAAAAAATTAGGTGTCCAAATGATTTCCTCCGAACTTAGTTCACTATACTGAGCGTTCCTTATTGTCTGGAATTTATCCCACAAGTCTGTGCGAAAAACCAGTGTTCATTTATGATTTACTGGCAAATATAGACCACAATGCATTGCATTTGAACTAATTGTCATTTGGGTAAAAATCTATATAAATGTATTCTATGTTTGTATATATTAGGTTTTTATTTCAGCAAATGGGTGGCATTATTTTTGCCATCAAACAACGACTGAAAACAAAAAGTGGCGAGTGTATGTTTAAAATACCTTAATAAAAATCTGGGTCACTGAAAGTCCTGCACTGAATTCTTTAAGGAATTTGGGAATAGTGAGGAAGTTCTAATAATTCATGTATCCTCTGCTGTAATTATTTTGAGTAACTAAAAATAAATAAAATAAAAAGGGTGGTGGTGAATAATGGTGATGCACTTGTCTATTTGTTCTGTAAATGTGTTTATAGTCAATAAAGTTAATTAAAAAAAAACCAGCATAGTAATCCTGGCTCAGGTGCACAACCATTAAAGAACACATTTGGAAACATTTTTAAAGTAAAAAAAAAAAAAAAAAAACACGAGCAAATATCTTTCTCGTTTTTTATGTTCCTAAATTACCAAAACATTTATTTATAAAAATAAAATTAAAAAAAAAAATCATTTAACATTTTATTAAAATGTTTAATTAAAATTAACATTTTTAATCATGACTTTAACATCTAGCCTTAAAATAAAATTATATTTTCTTTACATCTAGCTTTAATATATTTTAATAAAAGATGTTCCCTTAAAGGGAAAAAAATCCCTGGAGTTTAAAGCTGTGTCTCTTCGTTCGTCAAACATATAAAATACAAAGATAATTGACCAGTTTTACCTTTATATGACGTCTCGACTCATCCACTAAAAGTTCGGTCTTTCTTCTTTTCTGTGTCTTTGACATCATGGAAAAAACTGTTAAACTACATATTTTATCGTCGCTACAAATGTTTTTAGATATAAAAGAAGCTAACTAAGCTAACGCCTTAGCGCGGAGAAACGACAATAAAGCGTCTGTTGGTTGACGCGCGCCCCCTGGAGGCGCGGAGTGGTACCTTAAAAGGAAATAGATATTGGCCAGAAAAAAGACTAAATAAAAAAAAATAATGTTATCACTGATATGTGTGGAAACTAAAGGATTTTCTTTGAGGAAGATGGAAAAAGGACTAAACATGTCATTATAAAGTTTCTATATTTTTTAAAGAAAAGAAACATGTTTAGTAGTTCAAAACTAAACATTTTAAAGAAACAGAGAAACTGAAGTATAAATGTCTCTATAAAAAATTTGAGTTATTGGAAATCATAAAAAACATTTAGAATCTTAAAAATTGTTTTACTTCCAAATTTCAGACCCTAGTTGATGAGTGATGCTGAAAAACTCATCCACGCATTTGTTACGTCGAGGCTGGATTACTGTAACTCCTTGTTAGCAGCGTGTCCTAAGAGTTCCTTAAGAAGTCTCCAGCTTGTTCAGAATGCAGCAGCTAGATTGTTAGCAGGAACTAGCAGAAGAGATCACATCACTCCTGTGTTAGTTTCACTCCATTGGCTCCCAGTTGATTCTAGAATTAAGTTCAAGATCCTCCTGTTAACCTATAAGGCCTTACATGGAATGGCCCCGTCCTATATTAATGACCTCATAGTCCCTTACCATCCAATCAGAACACTTCGCTCGCAAAATGCAGGACTGCTTGTGGTTCCTAGAATTAGTAAAAGTACAGTCGGAGGTAGAGCGTTTAGCCACCAAGCCCCTGTCTTATGGAATAAACTCCCAGCTCATGTAAGAGAGGCAGATTCAGTTTCTACATTCAAAGTTAGACTGAAAACATTCCTCTTTGGACAGGCTTATTGTCAGACTAGTTAGTATTCAGAGATTATTTAACTTAATGTTAATTGTTTAAATTAAACTAAATAACAATAACTATTATTTTAAAAGGCTGCTAGAAGTTGAAGCTGGGGTAACTATGGTGCACTGGGGCTCTGTCCTCTTTTCTGTCCTTTTCCAATACTTTTCTTTTCTCATCTACCTCTACCCGTCCTCTCTTCTCTACTTTTGATCATCATTTATCATTTAGTTATCCATGCCTCTGTTTGGTGCAGTACGATTCATGTATTGTCCCTCTATCCCTCTCCCCTCCTGGGGAGTGGGAGTGCTTCCAGATTCCAGTTGGCCCATCCGTGCTCCTGTTCCTGACTGTGTACCTCGTCTCTGCTCCTGCTCCTACACCTGGCTGTGGTTCCTGTCTCCGGCTCGACTCGCGCCCCGGATTGTCCCCAACCCCGGCTGGATGAAGCTCGTCTGCTGGACTTTAAATATGTAGATGTAGAGTTAGATAAGTTAATTCTTCTCTATGAGTTCTGGTTAATCGCCTGTCCGTCCTGGGGGAGGATCCCTCCTTCATGTGGGCACCCCTGAGGTTTCTTCATTTTTTTCCGGAATCCGGTTTTTTAGGAGTTTTTCCTTACCGCGAAGGGGGGTCTAAGGGCAGGGATGCCAGTATAGCTTAGTCAGTTTGTTAGTTTATTTTAGTATTTTCCTATTGACTCTTTGTATTCATGATCCTTTTGAGTTCATGTTTTACTTCAAAGCCCATCGAGACGACTGTTGTTGTGATTTTGGGCTATACAAATAAAATTGAATTGAATTGAATTGAATAGTTATATAAAAATTTTTCATATTGGTGTTCTATTATTTTGTAGTTATTTATAAGATTGAACATTTTGTCTGGTTTATTTCAGGAAAATCTTCTTTTCCTTTATAATTTTAAATGTGTTGCACTCAAATGTGTCCAGATTATGTCAGAATATCAGAAATTATTAATTAAAGTGTTTCAAAGAAATGATGTCTCACCAGAGGACTTCCAGGGAATGGGGGCAGAATCAGATCAATAAAGGTTTTGGCCTCACTTATATTCAGTCCCATCACAACTATCAAGCCCAAAACTGCATTTAAAAAAATCCCATAAAGGCCCTTCAAATCCGGGAATCATTTATTGAAAAATTTAAAACACAACTTCAGTATAAATCTCTGAAATTTGCATTTATGAGAGTATATTAAATAACTTTTTTTTGCTTTTAGCCAAAGGATTAAAAAAAATCTAGAATATTTCAAGGTTTCTTTTGTTTTTTTAATTTAGAACTTTAGTTTAAAGGAACAAATAACTAAACCAAAGAGACTAAACAGGAAATCAAAGTCTAAATTTAAAATAAAGGTAATCAATACATTCAAGTAGATTTATTGTTACTCATTTGACACTCAAGAAGCACCAAGTTTCCTCTGAGACATTCAGGCAAACTAAACACAGTTTTTAATGCACTGCCTCCCCGTGGTGGTGCCTGGAATTGCAGCTTCCAGATTACTTGATATCTCAGTAGTGGTGGAGTTAGAAACCTTCTCTTCTTCCCGATTATTTAATGAAATAAGTCAAACTTGATTTTTACGGAGGTCAAAACACGAGCTCCGTAGATTTTAGTTAATAATCATTAGATTTAATGTAATCTGACCTAAGTGTGTATCGTATGCATCGCTGAAAAACCTGTGAGTAAATACACTTTTATTGTCTTACATTTTTGTTTCCTTTTTCTTTCTTTTTTTCTAGGCAATAGGATTTTTTAAATAATACATAAAATCAATATTCGGAGTTCAGAGTTAGACTTTTGATGAACTGAAGCCTTTGGATTATTAAAAGAGGGGGGGGGGGGTTCAACAGCGATTTCATTTGTGTTTTTCTGTAAAGAGAAAGCATCAAATATTTCCACTGCTTCCCATCTTTCCTCAAATAATTCAGAGCCTTGATCAGACCCTGCAGCATCTCTGCTGGGACTTGAACGTCTCGGAGAACCAAATGTTCTGCAGCAGACATTCAACAGGAGGATCCAGACTCCATCAGCGGCTCCGTCTGCTGCGGGCCGCTCCTCACTCCCACTCAGGATCTGGAGGTGGGGGCGGAGCTCCGCCTTCCTTCCATCAGCAGACTTCCTATGGAGTGACAGCTGCGCCACCACATTGCAAACAAAACTTTATAAGTTGCAAATGAAAATATTAATTATTAGCTTTCAAATACTTTTTTCTTTGCTCTCAATTTGTTTTTGCTTTTACATTTTTTTTGTACACATTTTTTTTTTTTTGCTTTCAAAATTTTTATTTTCAAAAACTTTTTTTTTTTTGCTTTCAAAACTATTTTTGCGTTTTCAACACGTTTTAGATGCGTTGCGTCTCATCTCGCTTTTTCCTTATCTTTGATTTTTCCTCTCATAAGTCTCAGTTTAATAATAATAATAATGGATTGGATTTTTCTGCACTTTTCCAGACGCTCAAAGTTCTTACATTGCGTCCATCATTCATTCATTCTTGGTGATGGTAGCTACTGATGTAGCCACAGCTGCCCTGGGGCAGACTGACAGAGGCGTGGTTCGTGCCTACGGCCCCTCTGACCATCACCGGGATCATCCATGCACATTCACACACCAGTGGAGCCACACTGGAGGCAAGGAGGGTGAAGTGTCTTGCCCAAGGACACAGCAGCATTTGGCTGGTGGGAGCGGGGATCGAACCGCTGACCCTCTGATCATTGGACGACCCGCTCAACCACCTGAGCCACTGTTGTCCCTAGTGTCCCTAGTTTAGCGAAACAACGTATGCGAAAACATAGAAAAAATAGTTTTGAAAGCAAAAGAAAAAAAAAATGCTGAAAGCTACGGTGGTGCAGTGGTTGGCGCTAAGGCCCCCCGGTTCAAGTCGTAGCTGGGGGACCTGAACCGGAACACCGACGGGGGATGTTTCTTAGTGGAGTTAGCGTGTATTTAGCGTGTGGTGGGCTTCCTCCCACCATCCACAAACATGCGTCATTGGTTCTCTAAATTGTCTCTAGGTGCGAGTGGGATTCGTGTCCCTGTGACAGACTGGAGACTGGGATAGGCTCCAGCAGCCCCGTGACCCCGAAAGGAACAAAACGACTCGAAGAAAAAATAAATGACTGGTAAAAAAAAAACAAGTATTTGAAAGTAAGTATTTGATATTTTCATTTGCAACATGGTGGCGTAAATATCACTCCATAACTTTCTAAGAGGACAAAAACCAGAAGCAGGTCTTTGGATCTTAAAGGACTACAAGTGAGGTGAAATAAAAAGGTTTTATTGCAAGTCGAAGATAAAAATCAACACATGAGTAGCACCTCTAGTATAGGAGGTATAAGGTTTTGAAGTGAATCTAAAGCACCAAACGCTGAAGGTGTTAAAAGCTTCAAAAAAGCTACAAATAAATTTTCTCTGCTTTTGCTTCCATAAAACATTTCAGAATGTTGTTCTGGATCCTCAGAAAAGCCCGTTAGTGTGGAATTCTGTCCCCAGACGGCTCCAGCATTTTTCCCGCTCCTCAGTCCGACTTCCTCTTGATGCTGAGAACCTGGGAGAAGCTCTGCAGAGCCCAGAAGAGCAGGGAGAGGGAGACAAAGGCCTGCAAGAGAGCACACAGAACCGCTGAAAACCACCAGACCCGACCCAACGGGTTCTGCCTCCAGTCTGCACATTTCTCCACAAATCATCACTTTTAAAGCCAAACGCAGGAATAAATATTCCAGTTTTGCTTCGTTCTGAAGACCCGACTAACATAAAATAAAACAATTCATTGTGTTTGCTTTTCCCATCAACAACACACACAAACATTATGGCAGCTTATTCTGTACAAAAGTAGTTTAAAAAAAAAGTTCTCAGAATGAACGGATCTCCTGGATTTAGGACTTTGAGGGGAAACAGAGATGCTGCTGCTCTCGGGACCAGGCGGGGGGTCGGCTCAGGGGTTAAGGAGCAGGTCCCGTCACGGGGTCAGAGGTCACGGCAGCAGGAGGCGGGAGGCCCGGTCCTCCACCCCGCCGTGCTCCACCCCATAAACTGAGCAGGCCAAAGGCAGAACGCCAGGCTTGATGGGAAAAAAGATCCCGACGCAGCAGCATCTCCGCGAAGACTGGACGGAGAAAGTCATGACCGACCGGTCCGAACCAGAACCCAGACGGTCCGAACCAGAACCCGGACGGTCCCAACCAGAACCCGGACGGTCCCAACCAGAACCCAGACGGTCCGAACCAGAACCCGGACGGTCCCAACCAGAACCCGGAAGGTCCGAACCAGAACCCAGACGGTCCGAACCAGAACCCGGACGGTCCAAACCAGAACCCGGACGGTCTCAGAGTTCCCACTAAAAACCGGATTTAACGGAACCAACACTTCAGAACCAAACTGATCTATTGGATTTAACTGTAACCGCATTTTTAACACATTTCTATCAGAAAAATGTTTTTATTTTCCAGTCGTTTAATAAACGAACATTTTCGAATCCGGAGGTTAAAACAATAATTAAAAAAAAAAAAACCTGCTCTTCATATTAATATGTGATGAAGCTAAAGATGAAACGTCTAAAGGCAAAGCTTTTGAAGTGATAAGGTGTTAAAACAAGATTTAATTTTATTTATTTATTTACTGACTTTATTTGATCATCTTAACTGTAATATAGATTTGGAAACTTGACCTTTTTCTTTCTAAAAAAAAAAAATGAATTTAGTCTTTGTGAAATTAATTTCTGCAAACTCTTTGATTGACTAAACTCCAAACTAAATGACACCTAAAAAGCTGATCATTAATGAAAGTTATTGATCCACCAGAACACAGAAATGCTGCTGCTGGCATTGAATGTCTTATTTCAGCTCAAATACCAGAAATCCAGTTTAATTTGCAGGATAATTATTGATCTAATTTGTTGGATTTTAACAAAATAATAAACAGTTTATTCCTCGTTCCATAAAAAGATGAAAGATTTCAAAAATACGATCAGGTCAGAGTTTAACAGGAAAAGCTCATCTTTTATGGAGAATTTGACTTTTATTAAAACTAAAACTTTAAAGCTTTTAGAGTTTGGCTAAACAAAACACAGATGTGCATTAAGGACTACAAATCTAACATTTTTGTGTCCAGTTTTAATTTTTAATACTCTTGAAATGAGACAAAACTAACTTCTAGCAACTTTTTAGTGAAAATGCAACAACTTTTTTAAAACATTCAATCTTAAATATCATGAAAACATAATTTTTTACGTACTAAAGGATGGACTGTCAACAGTTTTATTGAAAATGTGTTATTGTAGTCTTCTGTTAAATGATGTAGAAACAACTAAAAACTGGACTGTTGAAGCTCCTGAAACGGGAAAAGTATCAACATGTTCCTGCTTTAAAGACATTAAGTGGATTTCTAACAATAAAATGCTTATTATGTTTGTTTTTATAACTAATTTCAAAGTTTTCTTTGGTCTCAAAAGAGAAGTAGATGACAAATCCACAAATATTCATTTTATTGGCAGATTTGTTTTGTTTTATAACAAGGAAATCCTCTTTATTCTATCGTTGTAACTTGCTTTTCCAGATCTTTCTATCTCTGGGCTGCTGCAGCTTTTTCCTGCCGTCTGGGTTTTTGGCGGTTCAGCGGCGAGGCTGAACCGCCGCTGTCAGGTGGCTTCCATTGAGAGGCGCGGGATGAAGTCGTTTCCCGGCTCGCTCCGGCTGCCGCGAACGCAGTTCAAACATGACGGCTGACAGACAGAACTCCCCAAAGTCGAAGCAGATGGGGGATCAGGACGGCGGGAAGCTGCGCCGTGTCAGCCTCCGCCGCAGAGCGGGCTTGGCAGAACCTCGCAAATCAAGTCCCACTCAGACTCCAGACCAGAAACATGACAGGCGTTTCCATCAAAGGCCAACCAGGACGGCACCCACTCCTCATCCATCCCGCCTGCCTCCACGCCGCGCTTTCATGGACGGCGTGGAGATCCATGTGGGACGGATTACAGAGAAGAAGCCGTTTTCAGCAGGGCGGCCCACACGGTTTTGGGCAAACGGCGCTTCGGAGGCATCAGTGACCCGCACAGACTGGCGTGCGCAGAGGTTGGTCTTCCTCACAACACAAGTGATTCAAAACACCAAAGACGATCCGCATCAACACGTCCGGGGTATCGAACCTTTTCCTGTTCGTCACCAAGCAGACACATTTTCAGGAAAAGAACACCGAATCCGGTCTGAAAGCTGTCGCAGGCGGTCACAAAGCTTCAGAGTTGGAGCCTTTTTCAGTTCACTTTACATCCAAACTGCATTAAATCAAAGAACCGTCATGAAACTCAAAGGCTGACGTCCAAATCACTAAAGCCGGAGGCAAAAGGCTGAAAAGGAGAAAGCAAAGCCAAAGAAATGCTGTTTTTCAGAGAATCTTTCCATCAAAAGTTTGAACTTTCAGTTAGAAAACAGCTAAAGTTTTTAATTATTGATCCAAAAATCTTTGTTTGTTATTTAAAATCACATTTTCATAGAATATTTGAAAATGGTTGTATAAAAAGCAAACGTTCTCTTGGGATAAAAATCTCCGTAATAATAAACTATCATCTTGATTTTTGGCAGGTGGGACGTAAATCTTTATTGTTTAACTCTTTCCATAGGATCCAATCACAAAGAGCTTCACAAAAAGCGAAGCCTGAGACGCTGGCAGAACTGGAGAAACGTTGGAATCCCCGTCAGGCTCCCCTGAAGGCGCTTCAGAACAGAAACATCAGAGATTTTAGAGCTGATCTGACGCAGCAACTGAGGAAGACGAGGAGCGACAGTCTGAAAGACCACAGCTCAGGTTTTTCGAGCTGAAGGATCGCTCTGATGAAGACTGGATTAAAGGTCAGTCACATATGTGCAAAAGATGACGATTTTAAAATCAATTCCGTATTAAACTGGAAGTGAAAAGCAGAGTTTTGGACAAATGATTTGACCAACGTTTGTTAAGTCAAATGATAAGGGATGGATGATCATTTTCTGTGCTGATCTCCAGAAAATGCTTTTTCCTCTCCCCACATTCCACCTCAGGTTCTGCGGCGTGTGACCGTCCTGAAACCACCAAAAGGTCGGACTAACGATAGAATGAACGGAGAGCTTTGTCGCTTTTGACAGCTTCGCTTGAAAGTTGAGCCTCAAAAGCAGAAGTTCATTTTTTCTTTGAAAACTGAGAACAAAAACGTGCTTTAATCTCAAATGAATAACCACAGAATCTCCAGACGTTTTTTTTTATGTTAATGAAATAAGGAGGAGCGCTTGCATAGGATTCCAAAGGCTCGCAGCAGAGTCTGCAGAACAAACTCGTCTCCTGGCGTCTCCGACTTCCTGTGAGATCCGGCAGCTCCGTCCGACTCTCTGTGCATTTCTCAGCTCGGAGCTGAACCTCAGAAGAGCTGACGAAGCTGCAGAGTTTATTTAGTCAGGATTTCAGAAAACGGCGTGCATGTGGCCTGAAATGAGTGCGGGTCTTTACGGAGCGTTAGTGGTCGTTAGCAAAGAAAAAAGCTTCAAAAAGACTGAAAGTACAAACGTACGCTACTGTGTCGTTTATTAAACGTCAATGCTGCAGGTCTGATTTACTACAGCAGCTCTTTTAAACATCTGTTCTGATGTCTGGGGGGGGGGGGGGGGGTGTCCTCATTTTTATTTTTTAGTAACTTTGAAATGTCAGTCAGAGGAAACACTGTTTATGATTTCTATGATTTTAAAACTGTGTTTATGTGATTTCAGGAAGATGTGAGTCCATGCTTAAAGTTTTCTTTTAGGATTTCATGACTGGACAGAGCAGAAGCAGCAGAAGCGGGAAAAGCGGGAAAAGCGGCAAAATCTGCAGAAGCGGCAAAATCTGCAGAAGCGGCAGAAGCGGCAAAAGCAGCAAAAGCGGCAGAAGCGGCAGAAGCGGCAGAAGACTCAATGTTTCTACATTAGCACCGACATTGTTTTTGCAAATAGGCCATAAATGATTTAAAAATCAACTTCATTCAATCTAATATCTCCAGTTAAAGCCTCGATTTCCCATGCTCCCACACTGTACGGGCTGTGGGTGCTGCTGATGGACGTGAAGCCTGGAGGGCGTACATTACCCCTCCCAGGGGGCTCCTCATGGCCCGGTAACGGGCCTCCAGCCTCCGGCAGGCTAACGCGCTGCTCTGCAGCACAGCTGCACTCGTGATTAAAATGAAAACAAGGCAAAATGGCTGCTGTCAGCGGCGTGATATATGACGAGCAGAGGGATGTTTCCAAAGACCCCCCCCCCCCCCCCTTTCCATATGGCTGCATACGGCCCGCCAGAACCAAACGCATCGGAAAATAATAATTCACAGCTTTTTGTGTTCAAACAGGAAAACGCAGAAGAAGAAGAAGAAAAAGCTCCAGATATTTGTGGGAATAAAAGCATCAGGAGGCTTGAAGAACCCAAAGCTGGAGGGAAAAAGTTCTGTTCTGCAGATCAGCCGACCCAAAAGCTTTTAGAGCCGTAGTTCCGCTCTTTCAGTCCAAACTATTCCTCTCATCACAGCTGAGTCCAACGTAAAAAGACAGTTTGAAAATGTCTGCAGATACTTTACAGAAGAAGAACAAAAGATTATTTTGGTTTGTAAAAAACTCAAAGTTGATCTTTTTTTTAATAAATTCACTTTTTAACACTTCTAATCAAATCGGGTTTATCCTTCAGAGCAAAAGCATTAATCCTGGGTTAATGTTGCTGTTTTTATCTCCCCCTGTTGTGTATTTCTCTTTAATTTTACAGAAGAGTATTTTCTGTGCTACAGTTTTAAAATGTAGTTTTGCTGTAAATCTCCCTTTTTTTATTTTTATTTTTTACAAGTTTTAAGAATTAGAACGTTAACAAACCAGAAATGTGTTTCCTAGAATCTCAATTCCCTGTAAATCATCTGCAGTGGGTTTAGAATTTCTTTGTTCTCTAGATTTCTAGTAGGACATATTTAAATGTGGCGTATTTTTCACCTTCAGCGTGAAAGTTTAAGCTAAAAAACAAACAAACAAATCAGACGTCAACGTCAGCTTTGTCCGACTTGTAGCAGATAAATAAATACAAACAATGATGAAACCGTCACATAAATATGATAGCTGGCATTAATCCATCCACACCACTTTTTTAACAACGTCCTTGTAACATTCTAGAGAGGGTTAAGCGGTCGAAGCAGAAGCTTTTAGACGTTGGCGAGCGACTTGGTCTGCATCAAGAGTTAGACGGACATAGAGAAGAGAATCTGGTAGCTTTACAAAATAAAACGTCTTTCACAATCAGAGAAGTAAAATGAATAAATAAAAGTATTTAACTTTTTATTTATTTATTTCTAGCCGATCCGGAACCATGTGACCCGCGGGCGGTATTGGTCTGTGGTCTGTGGTTGGGGACAACTGGCCAAGAGGATTTTTATTGTGAAAGTATTTGGAGAGTGAACCATCCTGGATGTCTGGTACTTTTTACATATGTAGAACCAAACTAAGTTACCTGACAGGTGTGGGTTCTGTTCAGCTGGAATCCAGCTCATTCTCAGAATTTCCTCTTCCGATTTTTTTTACTTTTCCTAAAAATCATTTGGTAAATTCTAGTTTTAGTTAAATAAAAAGTTGTAAAAGAAAGTGTATTAAAAGTTACTTCTAAACTGTAATCTATTACTGTCATTTAAGAGTAATCCTTGACCTTATTATTGTCCCAGATTTGATTTAAATGGTTTATCTCAAGCATTAAAAGTGATGGAATAGTCCAATTAAAACTCCATAACACAGATACATCAAACCCATTTCAGATAAGAAAGTAAAGAAAAGAAGGAGATGTAATAGATTACATGAGTCTCAAATGCAAAAGTTACACCTGTTTTCCCGTGGTCATAAATATGAGGGGATCACCATGACAGCTGGAGCACCCCAGGGCTCCACTTTTAGCCCCCTGAACGTGCTCTTTCTGGCTCCGATTTACGCCATATTTAAGTCTCTCATGCAAAAGGATGCGAGCGCCTCACGTTAGCAAACGGCACGATTCAGTAGGAAAACGTCTGACGGAGCAAACGTGTCATTCCACTGCACAAACACTAAATATTCTGGTCGACTTTCTAGTTTAAACATCTTATTACACGTGTTAGAAGACAAACCTCGCCACTTTTCATGAAGATGCAACGAGACAAGAAAACTGAATTATTTCAAACAAAATAATAATTTTTTAAGCAAATAATAAAACATTTTTACTATATATGTAGCAAAGATCACACCCAACTGCGCAAGATTTATGTGATAATTGCATATAAGTGATGCAAAATACATCCACATGAACAACAAACACTTGTGAATCATCACGCATGTATCACAGAAGACCCAAATTCCACACGTGGACAATGCACAAACTGGACGTAGCGGCCGTGTGACGCAGCCTTCAGCAGCTCCAATGGCAGAGCTGCGTAGATCCTTCAACCACTGACGCGCCACAAAACCTGCGTTTGCACAAGATCAGCAGGTCTGACCCTCCTGAGGCTGTTCTGGTGAGACGTAAGGAAGAAGAGTTTTGGTCTTCAGACGTGCTTAAAGACTATTTTTCATCTCCTCTGGTGGTAGAGGATTTCTTAAACCAGATCAAATCCTTGAAGTCTTCCAGTCTGGTTTTAGACCCTTGTACAGTACAGATCGGCATTACTAAGAGTCAGCAACGCCATTCTCCTGGCTGATGATGCTGGAGACCATGTCGTCCTGGTTCTGCTGGATCTAACAGCAGCATTTCACACAGCAGACCACAGTATCTCAACATCTAAGCTCCAGAACTTGGTGGGGATCTGAGGTCCTGCACTGGACTGGTTCAAGTCTTACCTGGCAGACAGAACCATGTTGGGTGGTTTTCTTATGGGGTTCCTCAAGGATCGGTTTTAGGGCCACTTTTGTTCTCTTTGTATCGGTTACCTTGTTGTTGTACTGTTTTTGTTGCTTAATCTCCTTATATGTAATCTTGTGTTTTAACATGTTTTAGTGTTTTGTTTTCTTTTGTTTCTTGTCTTCAGCACTTTGTGTCAACTGCTGCATGGAAGTGCTGAACAAATCTAGTTCTCAACGAGTGGATGAAAGTTGTGTGATTGCTCAGAGCAATGATTCAAATCAACATTTCTGGTTCAGCCTAGAGGGAAATGAAACTGGCTCTTTTAGTTGAGCTTTTTGAGGCTGTCAATGAAATTCAAAAGCTTTTTAAAAGGTGGAAAACTTTCTGTCAGCAGCGTTCACACCCACACAGCGAGGACTTCCTGTCTGGTCATCGTGAGCAGATATACAGCCTCGGCGCTGCAGACGCAGGTCCCAGCAGAGACCCGCCGCCGCCGCAGTGATTGTAAGGCTGCCATGAGAAATATCTCCGTTACACTCCCACGCGCTGCCGGACGAAACACGCCGGCATGTTCAGCAGCTCTGCGAAACGCAAAGAGGCCTGGCGATGGAAAGATCTGGACGTCCAGATAAACGTCTGAGTGAATATCCACTCCATCAGATCCCTAAAACACGACATCTCCACCCACCTTCTGTTCTCTCCTTTGTAAAAACACACGGGCCTGAACAGTCCAGGTCATTTCCTCGTCATTACCCACAGTTCCCCTGGTGGCCAAAGCAGTGGTAAAGAACACACGAGGGGGAGATGTCAAGGATTTCTGCAGAAGTTAACAACTGAGAATCGAAGCCAAACGGCGAACGGACAGGAAGTCAGAAATGCTCCTGAAAGGTGAAGCCGGGCTTGTGTTTAAATGGAGCAGAGAGGAGACGTCTGGGTCGGCTGCGTGTTAAATTCCTCCGAGAAGAAGTTCAGATCGATGCGTCTCTGAGGACCTATGGAAGAGCATCTTTCCCCAACTCCTTCAGTCCGCCCACTGATAGAAAAATGAGTCTGTTCTTCATCCCCGCTCTTGCTGAAGCCCCTCTGGCCCCCCCCCCCCCGACACAACCGTGGCTTTCTGGGTAATCCAAAGAGGCACTAATCAAGGGCAAGCGGCTCAACAATCAGGAGAAAAGTCCTCCACTGTCAGCCTGAATCGGAGTTTTTGGTTTGGATGAGGAACAAGAAAATCAGGAGAGGATTTTTGAAAAAGTAGAAAATCTGAAGCAAACCAACTTCAGCGACGAAAAAGACTCAAAGAGAAGCTGCTGGACTGTTTGGGCCATTTTACTGACTTAGAGAAGGGGTGAAGGACCTCAGAGGAAGACCTCTGTCACCACGAGAGATCTCAAACTCAGCATTCAAGGCAGGAATAAACCCAAGTCCAGCAGAAGAAACCGTTGTGAACCAAAGCGTTGGATGTCATGACCATGTTAGAGCCACACGTCGTCAGTAAGCAGTTTATGACTCGAATAACTTAAACTACTGAAAAAACAGATTTCAAACCGGTGAAGTTGTGCACTGCAGCTCACATAACATGCCATTACGCCACCAACCAGACACAATGGAGAGGACACAAAATCCATATAATCCTGGAATATCTGGAAAAATTCACGGATTTGAAGGAGCAAAAGCCACAGCTGGAAAAAGCTGAAAGAGCTGAACATTTGAATAGATGAAAAACTGTAGAAGGAGTTAAGTGAAAAATGGTGGAAGATACTAGAATAAAGAAAGAGAAAAAGGAAAACTACTGGTTGAAGGATTTATAGCAATCAACCAAATATTATCAGGATTGTCAAGAACATGTTCATAAAAGGTATCAGAGTAGGAATGGTTATTACATAGCAACTACCGTAAATAACTAGAAGTCTGTGGGATTTTGGCTTCTTGGAACCAGCAGGTACTTCCTGTTTGGAACCCCAGGGGGGCGGAGTCTCTCCATTCCTCATCTGGCCTTTTCATTGCAGTGGAAAAGAATCTGGTGGAACTTTAATAAATTTACAAACAAAATACTTTCATGAAGCCTCAGATTTTAAATTTCTTATCATCCAAATTCAGCTTTTTTGTCTCCAGACAGTTTGGAGGTCTTAGCATCCGGAGACGTTTTCCCGTTTTTTTCCTGACGATTCCTCAGGAAAGAAGGACCATAAACAGTTTGTTTTTTCCCTTGTGTTTTAGCAAAGACGAAGGGTTGCAGGTGATTTAACACGCGCGTTCAGTCTTCATCCAACCCTGTTTTGATGGATTTAAAAGCTAAAACCTAAATTTAGGCATAAAACGAGTCGATTCATTTAAGAGAAGTTTCAAACCGAAGCTCGCTTTGCCAAACCAAACTTTGCAGGAAAACTCTCTCAGGACCACTTGCTGCAGGATTTCCAAAGCTCTACCTGGCAACAAGTGTGACAGCATAAACCAAGCGGTTACCCTTTGACAGACGCCATCCCCTGCGCTCTGAGTGATAATATTTCACACAGTGTGCGTTCGCGACCACCCGCTGTTTGCTCCATCGGAGCAGCCCTAACCAGTGTTTCTATTTCAAATCCCTCCGTTTTCTCCCTGGGAGGAGATTTCCATTCCTGTCAGCTCCCAGATGATGTCATGCCCGGCCAGCTTCCACCGCTACGCTCCAACCTCGGCGCTGCCTCTGGCTGCCACACGTTCCCGCTCAGAAAAAGAGAGTCTTTTGGGAACGCCGCTCTCAGATGACGGACACCTCTGACCTCTAATGCTGGGAAAGAGGGCGGGATTTGTCCCGTCGGACAGATGTTCAGGTGCCACGGCGTTAGACGCAGACTGAAAAACGCAGCGACCTCTACGTTTGGCCACACCCCCTCAGAGAAAACGCTCTTTGAAGTCTGGGAAACAGGATCAGAAATGCCAGGAAGGACAGAAAACAGAACAGGGCTTCACATAAATCTAAATGTAGAATCACTATTTATATATATATATATATGTATATAAGTTAGAAAGAAATGTTATATTAGGTTAAATTAAAGCACAAAACTTTGAAGAGTTTCTAAAAACAAATTCCTTTGAAGATCTTCCAGCATCTATTTTTATATAAAACTGATGATTTTTTTTTTATCAACTGAAGGACATAAAAGTGGAGGGGGGGGGTTCATTCCTCTGATGACCTGAGGGGGGGAAACTGTAGAAATACTCCCACCAGAAAAACACCCACATGCAGAAAGCTGCAGGAGAAACCACAGATAGTCTTACATGAACGGACCCAATGGAAGAGTTTGACCCCCAATTAGGCGTGGACCCCCCCCCCAAAAGAGGCAAAAACAACACGTCGGAGGCAGGAATAATTTGCATGTAATTGCCAGATTTGCAATACTGAGTTTAAATATTTTAGCCCTGAGACTTGAAATAGAATCTGGAGCAAATCGAAAGTGGAATTTTACTTTTTTTTAACCTTTTTTTTAGCAGAAACTGCTCCAAGAATACAAGTTTTACTTATGACACTCGTGAAATCAAGATTTTACATCTTTTTAGTTCAAATGCATAAAAAAAAAAAACATAAATTCAGGGTTTTTTGTTAGTATTACGGAAACAGAACTACACTGGAACTATTTGGTATTTATTTTATAATAATTCACAGAACACTATTTCAGTAAAAATGTGAATATTTTTTGACCGGAACCGCGACGATGCAAAGACCGGGCTGCATGTCAGCAGAGGAAACCCAAATACAGCTGGAATAAAAGGACGACTGGAATTTTCCTTCCACGCATTTATGGCCAAAATCACAGGGGGTGGGGGGTGGGGGGGGGGGGGACCCAGTTGGGAAAATTATGGTAGGCAATAAGGCCGACACCTTAGCCTCAGAAACGCCATCAATCAGAAAGAGGCCGTCTCAGAGCAGCGAAGGAGACACTCGTGTCATTGGGCCTGTTTCCACGGAAACCATAATAAAAGACAAATGAAGCGTCGGCGGGGCGGAGCTTATGGGGCGTAGGCTGCCGGCGGGGAGGGGGAAGGCGAGATCACAGGTTAGGGGGCAAAAACTATTCAATCAGATTTGGACTTCTCCTGATAAACATGTTTCTGATGTCACCAGTTATAAAAAGTTCTTTTTTGATTGACAGCTGGTCTAGGTTGAATAAACAACAACAACAAATTTGGTCTCCGTTCTACTTAAGGAAAAACATTTGGTGCTTCAAACCAGGAAGTAAATATAGAAAGAATGTAATCTGGATAGACGTTATGAAGTCAGAAGACAGAAATGACCGTCTTAAGGTCACGACCCTCAAAGGTCTTTGATCACTTTCAGCACAAAACACATTTTTATTCAACGATTCAATTGAAACATCTGCTTTTTCAGACGCTGCCAACCGCGCACACGCCCACTGGTCGGCTCTCCCCGTCAGCAGCGCGGCCTGCGTGGAGCTGCGAGGCTTTCATGTGAGCTGCGCAGACGCGGGCGGGTTTGGGCGGCTGCGGCGGCGCGGCGCGGCGCGGCCCCGGTTTACGGGTCAAGCCTGCAGCTTTACAAGGGAAATCTCCAGAGCCACTATAAATACCACTGTGAGCTTTGAGGGTGCAGTATATCACAGCGCTGGGTCTCCAGGACCACAAACCCACTGGGTTTTTGTAGTTGCTGCGTTCTGTGCCCCCTCCCCTTCTTTGCCAAATGTACAGTGAGCCTGAACACAATTAAATGCCAGCCCCCACCCCCCCCTTCTTTTTTCGGCAGACTGTAAATTGATTGGCCTAACTTCAAAACGCCGCACTCTTTCCCCCCACGCATCAGGCCTATAGATCATACAGGCTTAAGGTTGGGGGGTGTGGAGCTGGCAAATGTGTCAGGAACCGTTTACAATAAATTGAGAAGATTTTTATCGAGCCACACCTGAAGGCGTCACAGCTTTGTGGCGAAACGTGATTTGCTTTAGGAACCCCGTGCATGAAACCTGAAGCGGCGCACTTCAATATACGTCTTTTTTAAGTCATTCTAATTGTTTCCTTTTCTGTTTTATGGAGAAAAGTGAAGGTGGGAAAGCCTCGAGTTGTCATTTTAACACCTGAGCAGAACAGATGTGGACTCTGAGGACATAAAAGGGGCAATTTCCAATCTCTCAGGCAAATTTGATCAGCCTGGACGACGCTAATTGGATCCAGAAGTGTTGCCCTCACTCAGAGAAGGTAAGAAGCAGAACCAAGGAATGACAAAAAAAGAAAAGGTGATGTGAAGAGAGGGAGGCCAAGTAATGAGAGGTCAGCCGCCATCTACAGTCGAGCCGCCAGAGCCAGAAAGGAACGCCAATTTTATGGTCAATTGCAGCAGGCATCTGGGCCGGTAGATCACAGAGCTGCAGGGCAGGACTTAGCGCCCGGCTCCGACGGGTTTCACACGCAGCGTGCGGACCACACAACCACAGCTGCACACGGCCTTCATGATGACGTCAGCGTCTCACAGCGGGGCTTCCGTCTCCAAACACGCTTCAGTCTGGCTTTGCAGTGAACAGTTTGTCAACAGGTTCGTGTTGTCTGCTCTGTCGGCGGTCGGACGTTGCACCACGCTGCCGCCCGCCTGAGCATCTTCAGTTCAGTGGATTCAGTAGAAGGAGCCTTCATTTGAAGAACATCACATACTTTGGGGTTTTTTGGTTTGTTTTTCTCAATCAATCCAAAATATTGTTTAAATAAAAGCTTAAAGAACATTCATATCTCTGCTAACATTGTAAATATATATTATATTTTTTTTAATCACGTGGATAAATACTGTTAGCAGTTTCATGGTGGTCACAGCTACAAATATTTATCAAAGTACCTCAATAACCAACATTATATGAAGTGTTGCGTATCACCACAGAACTGATCGTCTTCGCGTCAGAATCCTTTGATGTTACTTCAAACGCGCTTAATGTCAAAGAATTTTGGTGGTCAGAAGATAAAAACACTGAAGCTGAAGTCTTTTCATTAGGATTATGCTGATTTTTAGGCAAAAAAAAAAAAGTGTCCTTTTCTAGGACATAGATCCTGCAGAGCGGCAGAAGTTCATTAGAATTTTGTAACCCCGCCCCCCTCCCCATCACCCATAACCAAGAGTTCTCAGTACAGTTCTGATCCAGATTCCAGCTCAGTCGAGGAAAACAAAAATGTTCATGGATCCATTTGTCTGACAGTGGATGATCAGAATGGGGGCGGAGCATGGAGCTCATGGCTCCGCCCAGTGTATTTTCTACATCACAATCAGAGAAATGCCACAAGAACATGTTAAAAAAACACCAAAAAAAGTTTAAAAGTGTGATGGCTTGGGATCCTTAGAACGATGTTTACAGGTAAAAAAAGAGAAATGATTTAATATTATCACATTAAATACGGTGAAACAAATTAAATCGACTACTCAGACAAAAATAAAGAATTTAAAACAACAACAATTCTGGTTCTCAGGGTAAAGTTGAAGCAGATTTTTAGATGTAAAGCTCATCTTACCTCCGTAGGGACAGTGAGAAAAGGCAGTGGGGGGGTCAGGTAGTTGTACCGCTGCATCATCATCATGACGACACAACGAAACGTCTCCAAGAACCCAGAGTTTGGCCTGTTATGAAGAGAAGAAAACATCACAAACAGCAAAGCCTTCATTGTTTTTTTCTACTATGGTTTTGTTTTGAACTTAGGAAGCAATATGTTAGCCAAATTTAACTTTTTTATCCTAATCTAACCCTTAGAAAAGGTGACTAGCCTCATAAGCATTACTTAACCTTAGTTAATGAGTTTAAGTAATGCTTTGAACTTTGTTGTAAAGTGAAAAACTATCATTTAACTAAAAACTGATGCATTTAGTGAGTCATGTAGGAATGCATAATATTAGCTTTATTGAATAGTTAATGAATGCTTGATATTTATTAACCAACATTAACAAAATGGGCCTCATTGTGACGTGTTACCAATATTTTAAACCTTAATCTCTTGTAATCTTCAAAAATTCAGCGTTTTGAATATTGTAAAAATAAACTGCTGGAGCCTCAAGGAGGAAAAACCAACTTTCTGATGTTCAGAGGCACTAATGATGTGAAAGCATAATTATCAAAATAAAACAGAATTACATTTTATTTCATAAATATAAAAATTGTAGTATACACAAGTGTTAGTTTTTGAACTAATTCAGCTAATCTACACAGTTAAACACACATTATACAATAATGCGTGTGTACACACAACACACACACATCTACACGAGGAATTTTTTCAAACCAAACCAATTCATAAATATGTATTAATGTGGCCAAATCCAGCTCATAACTGCTCATTTTCCCTTCATTCGCTGAATCACATTTGTTCAAAATCACATGCTGATTTGCAAATCACATCCAAACATTCGGTGCTCTAGAAAGCAAAGCAACAAGCTAAAAAAAAGCTGTGATATTGTTGTTAATCTTGCTGAATGCTGTGTGTTTGGGAATACTTTGGAGTGGGCGTGTCCTCCGTCTGCGGAGCAGCTGTCGGCGCACGTCAGCCAGTGGAAAGTGTGAGCTTGAGGTTCACACCCGTGCGTGGTGAAAGTGATGGGTGCGTGCGGTTGAGTCCGGCCAGGTAGGAGTTCTGTTGCACCGGCAGGGTAACTCATACCTGCCACTCAAAAGAGTCTCCGCCCACAAACAGACCTCACCTCTGCTCGATGATGAATCCCAGCGAGGTGAGGGTGAGCAGGATGTAGCAGATCATTCCCAGGAGGGTCGACTGCGACAGCATCTAGGAAACCAGGAGACTTGTGGTCAGGAAAAAATGCATCCGCCGTAAATCAGTGCAGCGGACGGTCTGGTTGTCATCCCGGGAGAACTTCCAGGGAGAGCGCCCACCAACCACAAAGGTTCAGTTGGCAGAGCACGCAAAAACACGCCCAACCTTGAGCGCCGAGCGCACTGGCACGTACAGAGCGCTGCAGCAGATGGACTCCGCCTCCGCCGCGCTCTGACAGCTTCGGCTGACGTTACAGTCGTCCCAGATGGATACCAGCGGAGCACTGGACCACAAACGAGGGGACGGATGTTTGAATTCCCTAAAAAGGAGCCAAAATAACCAACATGGGAGCAGCGATTCCACGCTGATTCTCACTGACCCTCTCAGAGCTATTTGGGACCCACAGTGCAGAGGTAATTTGTGTTCTCTAACCTACGGCCTTGGCTGAGGGCAGCAGCTGGAAGCCAAGCGCCTCCTGAGGACGCAGAGGGCTGTCAGCTGGGGTTTGCTTTTCTCTGACACTCAATCCAAACCCCACTGCTGCTGGACCCCAAAGAGACACCGGCTGCATCCGAACCACCGACCGGAGGAAACCAAACAATCATTCTGTAGGATTTTCCCCCTAAAAGACCGAACCCCCTTCTGAGATGACAGTTATACCTTCATTTTAAAGAGTTTCAATCAAACCGAATCAGAAAAAAAAAAAAAGTCTCCCCCCCATCTGTCAAAGTCTGTTGGGGCGAAAACGTTCCCATCTCTGGAGTTAAGGAGTTCTGGAAGTTTCTGACAGGAAGTGTAATGAGAGAAGAATTATTTTGCCAAAAATGGTTACGTGAACTTATCTGGGTGATAATCTCAGGGGGGGGTGAGGGCGCCAGATGTGTTGTTTTTTCAGTTTTCGCTCACTGTTGGCGGTCAGATGAGATCCGTCAGTGTCATCCGGTGGAGTCAAATTCCATTTGTAACACTTTCTTAAAAAATAAACACAGCTACATAAATCCAGTCAGTTCTAATGTGCAGCGGTCAGAAGCGGCCAGAAGAGGGAAAAGGTAACATCTGGTGGCGGCGCAGCGCCGTGAGCAGAAGGCCGAGCCTGTTTTCCTGCCGTCCCCGAGGACCCGGCGGATTAACTCATTATTCGGATGATTATTTCAGACGTCACGGTGGAGCTGGACAGATGAAAAACATAAATACGAATCAGTTTGGGAAAACTTTTTAGGGTAGGACACGCAAAGGCCGACAAAAGCCAGCAGAGTCTGCTTTGATAACCTTGAACGTCATCGATGGGGAGGGACGTTTGTTCATCAAGCCGTATTGAAACGTGCAAACACCCAAAATGTGCCGCCTATGCAGGTGGATACGGGGCTGTCTGCAGGTGAAAAAAGGTCAAACCTGCATGACCCGCGTGGAACATCAGGGGCGTAGACCGCTGTAGAGAAAAGAACGTTTGTTCTCGTACCGCCGTGCACGCTTCTACAGCACGGGGAGATGCAGGCGTGTCCTGCAGACTGCACAAAGAGCCTGTTGGTGCTGTTCAGGTGATGCATGTACCTGTATGTGCAGCGTCTGGTTGCAGTAAGGAGCCGGTACCCCCACCTTACCAACGACTAGAGTGAGGACCCCACACCAAAACATCACCCAGACGTCATGAGGGGGTGTAACGTCCATTCTTTACATAAAAACCACACGCACGACAATGGTACGTTCCATTTTCATGACGTCCCTTGACGCGTGAGCCTCAGGGGAACTGGGAGACACACCTGCGCCCCCCCCTTCAGTTGCCGCCGCTCCTCTCTACGACCCTCCACAGACCCGGACGACCCAAAAACCCGCAGAACCCGTACGGGTCCACGCGACCAAAGACGCATTCAGAAAGAATTACATTTCCTGCTCAACGCTTGTCCAAAAACGTGGGAGGAGCTACTGTCCAAAGGTTTTCCGCCTCGTTGCCTCATAGAAACATCGACCGTCTATCTGTTTATCTCATATCCAGTCAACGCATGGAAGACACGGATGACGTGGAGCGATCGGGTTACGGTGTTCCCGCCTCCATGTCTGGGTTCATGACATCATTCAGAGCGAAGCGTCACCGTCTGCTGCAGCAGCTGCGTCTGAATGAGCGGCACTTCCCTCTCTCTGTGACCCAGTTTGACGACTCGCTGTCCCGCATTACCCCGCGGAGGAAAATAAAAATAAAAATCGAGGGTCTTTTTATTACTGTCTCCATACAAATAAGAAAAAAGTCCTGAAGTTTAGGATGAGAACGACCACATTCCACCCACTGATTAAGTCATCAACACCTAATGGGGACAAAGCTCAGTTCCTCATTGGTTGATACGGCGTGACAGTTCAGGAAATGTCACGCGGCTGCCAGACCGCTGCACCTGACGCAGGACCTCTGACCGCGTTCATTGATGGACCCAACATTGAAACTGGGCGCCGTGTTCGGCGTGAACGCAGCTCAAGGCTAAAAGACGGTTTTCAGGTGAACAAAACCGTCAGAAAAAAACGACCTGTGGGCGTTTTAGCGTGGGAAACGTGCGGTCTGTCAAAACCGGACCCCTCTCTCTGTAGTGCTTTACATTCTGCCTTGCATGCTCATTTGTATAACTTGAACAAACATGAAAGCACTAATAGAGGCTCACTCTGCAGATAAAAAGTCTTGTCATGCTCAATTTCCTCCTCTGCCTCTAATAGCATCCATTTAATAAAAATATGCGCGCTGATCTAAAGTCATTTCAGAATTGTTTGAAAGGTTTTCATGACTTCAGCTTCACTCAAAAACCATAAATCGTCCTGCAGTGTATCACCGACTGTCAGGCTTGCAAACGCGTGGGTATAAATACACAAGAGTGACATGATTGATCGTCGGGCCGGACCGCTGGCTTTGTTATTTTCCCTCCAAGTCCTGATTGCTGCATCCTGAAGGCTATTTGGGTTGGGAAATGGTTGACTCGGCAATTAAGCCGTTTGTGTTCACTGCTGGACCACCAGCTGGCATTTCGTTCACAGAGAGAGGAGCAGCGGGGAAGGAGGTGGTGGAGGCAGCCATCAGGAGGAAGAGGAGGAGAAGGAGGGGGAAAAAAGACAGGAAACTTTATTTGGGAATTTGAAGAGGATGGGCGTGACGGCACTTTCTGGCTAACCAAAACTATGCCCGCGGGGAAAAAAAGCCGTCCAAAGATAACTGCAGAGGAGACCCTTTCCTTTTTTTTTGACGGAGGAAGAAGGGGGTCTCTTGGCCTGTCGAGTGGAAAATAATAGACAAAGGTTGTTTTAAAGGGGAGCGCCGATCCGTCATCCTGTCACGATCTTAGACAGAGGTAGTCTTTTACGGACTCCACTGCGGCGCGAAGAAGCCACAACAAACCGCCGTAATTGGCCGAAATAATGTTGGCAAACAAACATGGAAAAGTCCGGACCACCGGGGCCAATAAGAAGAAGGAAAATAACACCTCCAAACAGGCTTCCAATCATCAATCTGGCCCCCTACTCACCATCTTGTTTTGAAACAACTCGTGGTAAGTCCACAGCACCAGCAGGAAATGGACGGCCGCGTAAGCCTGCAGGGGCAGCGACCAGCTGGGACGGTGGGGCACTTCCCTCCCGGTAACCTGCCCGTGCAAAAAGAAAACCTCCTTTAATACCCCGAAACTCCCATCAGCATCTTCTGGACAGCTGTGCGTTCAGGTGTCCTGCAGGAAAGGCCATTAAGTCAGGGATCAGCGAGGAGCCTGCAACCGGACACCTTATTAAACAGCTGGGCAAATACGTCCATTTCTGCTCTAAAACGGTCAGTCAAGCACAAATTCCAGACGTTAGAAGACGGGATAAAGGAGCTTAAAAAGATCAAGGAGTTGAAATGATCTTTACTTGGTTTAAAGTACACAAAATAGTATTATAAACATGATTATGGAGAACGAAATATGACAAATCACAATGAAGAAAAACAGAAACAATCTATACTAATAAATGCAAGAGAGCCTTTATAAATCAGATGTGATAAACTATTAGTCACTGCATTCATCAAGTCATGTTTGAATAAAATATTTAAAATTTGTGCTTCTGCAGGCTTTGGTTTGTTTTTCCTCACTGACATTTGTGTCTCTGCTTTTGGTCTAATTTCCTTTTAAAAGTTCCACTCCAGTCCTCTTCTGATCTGTTTCCAAAGTGTTCCCAGTGGTCTTTGAATCACGATGAGACCACTTTTAGCCAAAATCTAAAAACCTGTGGACATAGTTTCTGCAGGAGTTCCTTCAGATTTGACTTTAGGTTCCGGTGTAACGGTTTAGGTCCAGACTCCAGCTCAGACGAGGAAAACAAAGACGTTGGCGCATCTGTTTGTCTGAGAGACGATGCATCAGAACGGAGGGGGGGGCCCACAAGCCTTTAACTATGTCACAAATTCAAACGGCATTTTTTCCGTCAGCTCCTGATTCACAATGATTTTAATCAACAAATACTCCTATCCTGTCCTTTATCGTCAGGAAAAAGCCACAAGAAGATGTTCAAAACACCAAAAACACAGTTTTCACAGGCGTAGATCTTTGAGGATTTACCTTTTCTTTCTGCACAATATCGTCTCTATAACCTCCTGACAAACAAAACCTTCCTGTTGAGCCGTGTTTATAACTGAAGGGTCCTTATCGAGGCCTCTTTTCATTTTCTTTTCTCTTTCCTTTCTTTTTATAATTATTATGTATGTTTTTATGCTTTGCACTGTTATGCATTGTGAATTTAATGCATTTTCCTGTTTGGTGAAGCATTTTGAATTACTTTGTGTACAAAATGATAACAAATAAACTTGCCTTTGTCAAGCACTGAAACCAAAGTTTGAGCAGAATCGACAAGTCCATTGCTAAAAAACAGAAAGATCTCCAACACCTCCTCAATAGAAAAAAGATAAATGTGTAAAAAAGAAGTGAGCAAAAGAGAAAATAAAGGAGGAACCATTTCTCCAGCCGAATGTTTGACACCAAAGGGGCTCATATTTGTTTTAAGACCTTCGGTCTCCTTCAGGCCGAGTTTCAAACGTGGTGAAAATGAGCTTGTTGTGTTCCGTCTACAAAGCTGCCCTGGATTTATGGGGTGCTGCGGTTTCCCCCAAACACCCAGGAATAAATGAGTCCTTCAGTAAGAATGCTGTGACTCACTTTGTGTCGTGAGAGGCTGACGGGCTGAAGGTGGGTTCCTTAGGACCGCCTCTTGGACACCTGTATGCAAATGTAGGAACATGTGTGCTTCCTGGAACCCAGAGAGCCAGTTCAGCACATTCGGGTTCCCTTCACATCTCATTTGTAAACCTGCAGCTCTGCTGATTTTCCAAAAGGCTCTGACTTTGTTCAGTCCCTCCTCAGCAGCAGATATCAAGAAGAAGAAGCCAAAAGTCTCAGATTTCTGTTTTCCACCAGCAGAATCACCCTGCTGGCATGGAGCAGGGGCTTTAGTCACCAAAGCATTTTCCCTTTCTTTCCTTTTTTTAGCAGGAGGGCTAAAAGTGTGACCGTTTCAAAGCAAACCGCAGCGCTGGAGTCTGGACTGCTCAGCGCGCACATTCACACTTAACGGCGTGCGGTTTCAGTCTCACAGCCGCCGCTGGAGGACACAAAGGCCCGGCTTGTTGTGATGTCCCAACAAAAGCTTTGCTGCTCCGTTTTCATGTGGCACTTTCTCGTAAAGCTCCTCCAATATACGGGTTCTCCCTGCAGGAATGCTGCAACTCATTTTAAAGGAAGAGACGCGATGCAAACCTTTGGATTGTCGACGTGGTCGCCGAGCCGAGGCTTTCCGGGCTTCCAGCTGGGTCCTTTCAGGAAGGTGGACACTTTGTCGCTGAAGGTTTTGTAGGCTTTGGACTTTTTCCACAAGTATCTGTAGTAGTGCAGCTGAAAAAGAAACAGAACAAACAAGTTTAGACATTAATTTGAAACCAAACCAGGATTTCGCGTAAAAAATTGTTTCTTTTTCTTTATTCATTTCTATGTCAAACCAACACAGTAGGAATCAGTTTCAAGAAACGACAAAGGCAGCATAAAAACACACGTTTCAGCTAAACTGGAATTTTTTTAGAGCTTTTCAGTGTATTATAGTGTTCTTTCCTCACTAGAAACAAAGCGGTTTTTGGATGTGTTCATGCAGTATTCCTCTAAAAATCTGCTCTCTGAGCACGTTGTGACATCACAAAGTGAGGGACCGCCCCTTCCAGGAAGAGTCTGTGCTGCCAGCCCCGCCCCCAGGCTAACACACACCCCCACGTTTTCCGTGGTGCTAGCGGCGATCGGCTAAACGCTAAATTTTATATGAACAAAATGTAAACATCCATCATTGCTGAAGTTCGGATGTTTGTTTTCGTGGGAGAAACGCTGAGGCGCGGCTGAGGCCGGCTCTAGGATGATGTCATGAAATGGGCGGCACCCACAAGGAGAGAAAGGCGGAGCCTCAGAGATCCAGTCGTCTTACTTCTGGGTAAGAAAATTAGCTGAGAAAATAATTAATATTTCATTAAAAAAATAATTCTTTATTGGGCCAAAGGTAGAATATTATATATGCAGATATAGTTTACTCTGAAAAGCTTAAGAAAAGAAAATAGAACCTTCAAAACACTTTTTCCAGCTTTGCAAAAGACAAATATCAAAAATGAACTTGACTTTAGTGTTTTGTAAGAAAGAAGAATTTAAAAAGCATCTGGACTGCAGGACAGAATTGATCCCTAACCCAATCTGTACTTTTTTTTTTACTTTAAAAGTCGTGGTTTTCTGAAAAAGATCTTTGTCCGGCTGCAGAATCTGCCGTTTGAATGGGGGTCTGATCCACTTTCTGAAACATGAAAGGTGAAGCAGCCGGGTTTGTGTCTGCCTGTGCAGAAGCTCTGGTCATGACGCCAGCAGAAAGCACACAAACAGCCACCTGCTGCTGCTGCTGCTGCTGCTGCTGCTGCAATAATGTTATGGTTAGAAAGAGCGCTCTGGCAAACGCCAGCTCACGTTTCATCTGCGCTCAGATGGGCTATAATGAGGAACCGACCTGCACAAAAAGGGATTCGTATCTCTTGATGGGAAACACCAGGCCGTATATGACTTTGTCCTCCTCTGGAGCAAAGGTACCTGAAGGGAAACAACAAGCAAACAGGATATCAAGCTGGAATTAAAGACGATCGGATTCATTCGGGAGTCCTAAGAGAACCCTCAAAGCAACACGGCAAAAAGGAAAACGGCAGACTTTTGTGTTGAAGCTCCTGAATCTCTGCTGAAGGAATCTGTGAGTAACGCGGCGCTGAAATGCAGCGTTGCATAAGCATCTGGCGATCCAGAGGCTGCAAGCCAACGCGCAGAGCCTCTGCTTCCTTTGGTTGTGTTTTCATCGCTGCAGTAATGGAGGATCCTGAAACAATAACAGACTCTGCCAGCTGTGAAAACCAGGAGCCCAAAACTTCCACGACACACAAAACCAAGAAGACGGTTACAAATGACGGCTCCTTTTCTACAGAAAAATATCTGCTTTTAAGAGCGATTATCGTAACGAGAGAAGGTTTATTTTCAATACAGAGAAGGAGGGTCTACTGTTTAGTTTATGGCTTTCTGTTCTTTATGATTCATGTTCATGACACAACTACTGGTTTAAAGGCCATTTGGATGGCTGCTGTTGTTGTGACGTTGGGCTATGGAAATAAAAATGAACTGAATTGAATAAAAACTACAGCAAAAAAAGAAAAAAATATGCACCAATCTCCTCATTTCTTTGAGAGGAAAGGAAAGGAAAAAACTACAGATTTGTCTACTTACCGAAAAATCGGTCCCAGATGATCAGGATCCCTCCGTAGTTTTTGTCGATGCAATAAAGGTTCCTTCCTGTTCAAATGACGACAACGTTATGGGAAAATCTTTGGGTGGCATTTTCACAAATGTATCAGGAATGAACCACATTAAAAACATGGAAGAAGTACCAATAAACCAGGCAAAGAGCACGCAAATCACGTGTGTGATTATTGTGCTGTTTGTATGCAATTCATTAGTGATTTGTGTGTCAATTACGTAAAATTGGACGTCATCTGTGCGCCGTATACCCGATATGAAAAGTCTGCTAGACATACGTGGAAAAGTGGTGGAAAGATGCAAATCTGTGTATGCGTCACACAAAAATCACACACAATTGCAAAAGATTTGTGTAGTAATTGTGTATAAGATGCATAAAATGTGCATAAACTGCGTAATTCTAAACCGACCAAAAATGTTGAACAGCTGAAAACCAAATTCACGTAAAGACCCGTCGCCCGAAACCCTCGATGGACGTCTGCGCCCACCGACGAACGCGAGAAACGCTCATGGATGACGTACGCCACGCATCCGTGAAAAAATGCACAAAATGCACTTTAACAGCAGCACAAGAATGGAACTCTGTCCCTCACATCATAAGACACATCACCACATACACTCTGTTTAAAAAGAACCTAAAAAACTGGCTCATATCACAGCAAACATGTTCACATTGAACTGGATTAACACCTGCCCTTCCTCCTCCCCTCTGTCACCTTTGTGTCTTTTATACTTGTTTTTTATGTTTTCTCTATGTGCATGTTTTTATTAGTATATGTATTTTAGATGATAATTTAATTGTAAATGTATATTTTTAATGTATTTAATTGATGTTTTTTGGTTTTTAGGTTGACAATTTTTAACACCTGTCCGGGGACTACGGATGAAAAATAGCCTTTGGGCTAATTCTGGCGCATTGCAGTGATGCTTTTAATGTGCACTGTCCCTGTTAAATAAACGAATAAATAAATGCAAAGTGCATGAAAGGCTGTGTGACTTTGTGAAACGTCTCTCACCGTGATGAACCCTGTGGTGTTTGGGGGTGTTGAAGACCCACTCCAGAGGCCCCAGGTCTCTGATCAACTGAAACACACAATCAATCAGACACAACTCAAGACCACGCCCACCAGGAAATGTCGTCATGATGGTTTCTCGTCGTTCAGCTCAGATTTTCCTAGAAGCTTCGTCTGTCCGTCAACAGATGTTATCTCACACGTTCTGTTGCAGTTCATGGTGGGGAGGGCGCTCTCACCCTCTCTCACCCGCACTCACCCGCTCAGCCTGGCGGCCTTGAGATCTCTAGGGGGGGGGGGCACACTCACTCCTGTTCAGTCGAGGCAACGGACAGCTACAGGTGTCCGTTGTATGTATCTTCCTTTACGACGCCGTCTGGTTTTGGCGTTTTTAGGTTTTGTCTAGTAGTGTGACTCTTTAAAGAAATTAATTAAACAAGCTTTGCATCTTAAAGTGACGATTTGAACATAAATAAATACTAAAACACTTTCTAAAAACTTGAATTTAATAATTTTGGACCAAAAAAAAAAAGATTTTAAATTTGACAAACAGATAAATGAGTTTTTTATCGATTTTTTTTTATCATTTGCAGCTTTTATGGAAAGTCGAACCCCTTTTATCTTTTCATATTTTTCAGCAGGTCGTGCTCGCTTTTATCCCTTCACGACTGGACGACTGCAACGCACTTCACACTGGTCCAGAACTCTGCTGCATGACTTTTATCCCTTGTGCTGTTGTGTGGGGTCCAGATGACCCCGTGGGGGTCATCTGGACCCCACACAACAGCACAAGGGTTAAGAGGAACCAAAAAATTACGAGCACATCTCGCCCGTTCCAGCGTCCTTGCACTGGCTTCCTGTTCATTTTAGGATCGATTTTAAACTGTTGTTGGTTTGTTTTTAAAGCTCTCTATGGACTGGCTCCAAAAAATACATCTCTGACCTCACCCAGATTTATAAACCAGCTCTGAGCTCAGAGGCCCAGTTCCAGATTATGGAGCCCATGACGAGCGTTTTCTGTGCTGTCGGCCCTCAGCTCTGCTTCCTCGTGTCAGAACGGCGCCCTCTGTGGCGTGTTTTGGGTCCTAAAACCTGTTTCTATTCTCTGGCTTTTAACACTGCGTGAGTTGTGTGGTCCTCTGTGTTTTTAATTCATTTTTCTTTGCTTTTATTTTGTTTAATCATTTTTAACTGACTTTAGTCTCTCTTTGCAGGACTTTGGAAACCGTTTGTTTGGGAAATGTGCTCTATAACTAAAGTGGGTTGGACTAAGGATGTGATGAAGATGGAACGTACCACGTGTGGCAAGTGTATCGAGAAGTATTCACAAGAATGACTGAAGTTACACGCATGGCGTGTCCGGCGTCGATAGTGAGGTGCGAGTACTGGCTCCTCACACGCAGGACGTCCACACAAACTACACTCTGACCGTCCGGCTGCAGCAACGAGCGCGCTCGTGTCACGTGCACGGCACCAACGGAGTCACCAGGATTTGGAGGGGTTCAAACATCTGTATGGCACGCCTAAACGTTCACAACGACCCCAGCATGACGTGCAGAGAGCCGGATCCACCCCTACGAGGGCAGCTGGGACCATAAAGCTTTTGTTGGGTTTCAGACCTTCCACCTGCTAATGACATGTCAGCACAGATGAACTGATTGTGTCGTTATGGACACTGGACATTATGGATCAGTTTAGGTTGGAGAATCCTTTTATATCAACGGTTAAAAGCTCTCTAACGTTGCGTCTGCTCTGTCCCACTCAGATCCAGGAGGTTTATGGAGATGTTTCAGGAGTCGTGACATCCCGCTGAAGGGTCCTGTCCTCCTCCTCCTCCTCCTCCTCAGTTCACATCAGCGCACGTTTTTCCCTCCTGCCATTCATTACTTCACGTAATGAGTGCGTCTGGCAGGCGAGCGTGAGAGTTTTATCTGCCATCAAAGGGGTCTCCAGCCCTTCTCCCCCAGCTCTGAAGCTGCAGCCAATGGCACGCCAGCAAATTACACGACATCAAAAAAAAAAACCATAAAGGAGGCATAAATTACAGCCCTCAGAAAACGGTGACTATTACGAGCGCTTTCACTAATAGTGCACTAAAAGATGGAAGGCGCTCCAAATCCATTCACTGCCTGTAACGATTGTAAGAGTGATATTCCCAGTCACTTTAAAGGCAGACAGAGCGGTTATGCTTCTGTTTCATAAAATCTCATTATTTTTTATTGAACACAGGTTCCACCCTCACACTGGCCGAGAAAAGCCCCACCTATCTAATGGATTAGCTCAGACGTTTCTTTGGAGAACCTGATTTACGTTCTCTGTGGAGGAACGGCAGAGGAAATCCACGCAGACTCAGAGCTGCACCGCGTCTTCATGTAGCCCCGTCACAGTTAGCCTTCTGCTGAAAACTGCACACCGTGACTTTAAAGCACCTCATTCTGCTTCTGACAAAGTCAGTTATGGGGTTTTTTTGTTTGTCAGGACTCGGGAATCCTTCTTAGTGGTTAAATGCTATAAAGCGTTCATCATTTTCCTGTTTCTCTTTCTTATTTTAGCATCTTCCTCCATTTTTTGCAGCTTAACTCCTTCTACAGTTTTTCAGCTATTTTATCCATTCAACTATTCAAATGTTCAGCTCTTTTGGTGACTTTTGGTCCTTCCAATCCTTGAACTTTTCCAGATATTCCAGGATTTCTGCCTCTAGGAGAGGCAGGACATGACGATCCGTCCATTTTTTGTTGGAGCTTCTCCTTTAGGGAAATCACGCAACACTGTATGGTGTTAACAGTTTCACTGGTTTAATGTTTCACTAAGAATCTTTACAGTATGTATCGGAATAATGTGAAAATCTTCAACACATATACAGACCATTGTTTTACGTCTACGCAAATATGTCTAAATAAGTCAACTGTGTAAATGAACAAATTTGAATCGAGTAGATGGAAAGAATTGTGAAGTGATTCTGGAGAGGACCCCCCCTGTTTTCATGGATTGGGAGGGGCTTGTGCTCAGAGTGCAGGTTATTAGAGGAATAGTCAGAAATGCGTGCATGGATTAAAATACCACTTTGGGGTTGTTTATTTTGAATAATTATCCTTATAATACACCGAAAAGCCCAAAAAAGTCCATTTTGCATGATATGGGCTCTTTAATAGTCAACATGTACACCATTTTCTGATAATATTTACATCATTACAGAAAAAAATAAAATATTATAGAGAAAAGCCTGGCTTCTAACAGTGCTTAAGCGCAGGGAGGGGCTACCCCCACCCCCACACGACTGCATGTTTTTGTGCCGACGCAGAAACAATTCAGAAAGCGGGAATAAAAGAGGCGGGGCTCACCTCCGTGTGGATCCAGAACTGGTAAAGCAGATTGAGCTGGATGTGAACCGCAAAGATAGACGGAGGCACAGCCAGAGCCAAAGGCAGGTAGAACACCTGAAGAGAAGAGAACAGAAGAAGAACGGCTTTTTGAAGAAAAAAAACAAAAACAGCTTTCTGATCTGAACCACAGAAAGTCGTGAGCTGCAACGTTTCCTGTCAGTTCAGCGTTTGATGGAGAAGTTGCTCTGCGTCTCATTTTAGTTTCACAAATCACATCGGAAACGCCTAAACCAGCTCAAAAGTAGTTTGAAACAGGTTTAAAAAACCCGAAAATGCCTGATGAAGTTTGTTTTTTAAATTTAAAATCACAATTTGCAAGGCAGGATGAACATTAGCTAACATTTATACTTTATACTGTATTCTCAATTAACTGGTGTTTGAGCTGTTACGTCTGTCTAACTTTGAGGTAAAATGAGACAAAAATGGCTTGTTTGCATGTCAGCTTCCTGGTTTTGCTCCACAGATTCCCAGCAGCCCTTAAAATGACTCCAGTCTCAGCTTTAAAAGCAATAATTCAAACATAAAAAAGGGTTTTCCAACACTATTTCTTTACTATCCTAAAGCTTTTACCACAGATTCATTGAATTTTGAGAATCTCTCATCAGTTTGGACTTTTTAATAAATGTCACTAAAACATGTTTTAATCAACGGAAGCAGAACCCCTTCCAGATCGGAGCTGCAGTGAGGCTCTACGCCTGCACGATGGTGGAGGCTCAAACAAAACGCTGATCGCTGCGTTCAACACCATGAGTCAGTGATGCCTTTTGGATGGCTGTTGGACGACATGGCGTCCCGCGGCACGCAACACAAACCCAAGTGGCTTCGCTCGCCTCTATTTGTTTGTGGGTCTGAACCATTAATCAGCCTCTTTAATCAGCCGGACACGCTGAGCTGCACTTAAAGGGGGCGGACAGCTTACCCACGAGGCAAACTGCTGGGCGGCGGACTGCCGGAGGGCCGTGGTCAGGTTGTAGTACTCTGAACTGTGGTGGACCTGGTGAGCGGCCCAGAGGACCGCCACTTCTGCAAGAGAGAGTTCATCAGGACATTTACATCTCCAGAAGGAAGGTTTGTTCCTGCCAGCTGTGGAGGAAACGCACACTTTCAAAATGAAGGTTCATTGGTGGAAGGTGTGTGTGTGTGTGTTGGGGGGAAGGGGGTGTGCGCTGGTCGGCATCCGGACTGTCCCAGAGCCGCTGTTTAGCCCAATTCCTCGGCTACAGCTCCACGATGTGCCATTTTAGAGATCAATACTGCGATGACGATATTATGAAAAAAACCCATTTCACTGAAACAGTTGAATTTAAATAAGAGTCAACCCTTGTCTACATTTGAGGTCAACATCTAACATAAAAGGGCTCCATCCGATTGGTCAAATGCATAAAGGGATTTATTTAATTCGTTAAATACATCAAGCTGCCATAAGATTGTTTTAGCACATTTAAGGTTTACCATTTATTGCAATTGTCGCCATCTTTTGCAATATGGATATTGCACAGCTTGATATCACGATAAATTTGCACTTTATTGTGCAGCCCCCCCCCCCCCCCCCCCCCCCCCCCAGGGGTGAGCGCTCTTCAAATCTCACACGATGAAGCAAGAGATGAAGATGAAGCAGCTGAATGATGCTCTTTACCGCGGTGGAAACGTTTTAGTCCCGTTCATGACCCCAACAACGTGTTGAAGCGTTCAGCTGGTCTGACTGACCTTCAAGGCAGCTTTGAGGTCATTTTCAATGGGGAAAATCATTATCAAGCTCCACCCAATGAAAAGATAGCCCCTCCAAACAAATGATTTGCCCCCCTCACGTAGCACCAACAGGAAGCTGGTTCGCTGTGGGGAAAGCTGAAAGAAAAAGAAGATGTGGCACCAACTGCTAGCATCTGCTCCTTCTCCTCTCTGGGCGTAACTCTGTTTTGTATTTGCAGCTGTAGCAAGAATTTCCCCCGCGGGATTCAAAAAGTACACGTGTCTTTCCAAAGCTGCTAAAGAGGCTTTTTTATGTCTACAGAGGAATTCTGCTCCACTCCCTACATGCAGAAGTCTGTAGGATTCTGACACTCTGGAGGATTTTCTTCCACGAATGACCGTTTAAGGTCATCGCACAGAATCAAAATCAAATTTAAGTCCAGCATAAAACATAAAAATAAACAAAATATTCAGCATTTTCCTCCACTCAGAGGCGGATCGAGTCTCTTGAGCGTGAGGTCAGGAAGAGTCGGAGGACAATTTCCTGCCAGACATGAGACACCATGGTTTCACCAAATCAGAAACGAGCGTCTAAATGCTGACTGCAATGCCCCAAACTACTACACGACCACTACCGTGTCTGACTGTTGCTCTGACAGTCCGCTAAGAGTCCAGATGTTTGGAGACGTTGTCCTTCCAGAAAGTTCCCCGTGTCTCATCAGAGCATCCGTCCAGAAGGATGGATGGATGGATGACAATAAAGATCAATCGATAGACTTTATTTATTGATCTTTACTGTCATCATCATACGTACAATGAAATTACAAGTGCCTTCAGGTCAGTGCAACATTCATACATTTAAAAAAATAAACAACCTCCTACTAAAATAATACATACGACTACATAAAAGGTGCGTCAATATGTATTAAAATGGTTAAAACCAGACAAATCATAATAATAATAAAAATAATTATTCTAAAGAAAGTTCCCAAACTATCATAATAAGAAGAGGTCCAGGTTTAAGGTGTTTATGGCAGTTGGATAAAAACTGTCCTGGAATCTTTTTGTCCCTCATCCAGATGTTCCTCTGTGTCCTTGTTGCTCAACAGTGTCTTCTGCTCCTCTGATAACCTCCTGGTTGTGACGTACTTTGGTCAGTCAAACTCCTGGAGAGTTCTCTACTGTTCCAAGTCCTCTCCATCCTTAGCCGGTGGCCCTTCCTGTGATTTCCTGGAGTCCCAAAGACATAAATGCACTCTGAGGTCCTCTCATGACTTTGCTCCTCGTCTGTTCCTGACGTTCTTCAGATGACAGCATCAAGTTTCTTTCAGCTGCTTCCACTTTTCAGGTTTTATTTTAATACTTCCTGTGATGGGTCTGAATCTTATTTATGCTGAATCTTTCCCTCAGTGCTTAAAAAACCGTGTCACTCTGCCACAACGTACATTTTGTGCATTTTTCACGTATGTCATTTCAGTCTTTCATAATACATACAGAGTATTTCTTGCGTTTGTCCTTCATTGATGTGCACAGATGTCCGTCAAGGATTTTGGTCGACGGATCTTTACGCAAATTCGGTTTAGAGCCGTTCAAAATTTTTGGTCAGTTGAGAATTACAGAGTTTACACAAGTTTTCCATAGTTTATATCCAATTATTAATTTAATTTTTGCCCAACTGTCCATGATTTTTGCATGATGCATATTTTCTGTCAATTTATGTCTTTCTACAAACAACCGTTCCACGTATGGCTAAATGACTTTTCATGCATGTACCACCAATGTATAACTTTTATATCGCGTATACGGCGCACATATCATGTTCAAATGACATAATTGACGCACAAATCAATAAATAATTGCATAAGAACAGTGTAATAATCGAACATGAATCATGTTCTACGTTGGTTTACGTGTTCTTTGCGTGGTTTCTTCGTACTTCCGTGTTTTTTTCCTGTTTCTTCCGTTTTTTCCCTTTCAGGGTCACGGGGCTGCTGGAGCCTATCGCCCACTTGTGGGCGAAGGCAGGGGATGCCCTGGACAGGTCGCCAGTCTGTCGCAGGGTCACAATCACACCCCCATTCACTCTCACACCTAGGGACAATTTAGAGTTGCCAATTAACCTATGAAGCATTTTTTGGACAGTGGGAAGAAAACCCACGAATGCACGGGGAGAACATGCGAACTCCACACAGAAAGGTCCCCCATTGATGTTCTGTTTCATGTCCCTCAGCCGGGACTTGAACCGGGGGCCTTCTTGCAGTGAGGCAAGAGCGCTAACCACTGCGCCACCGTGCAGCCCATCCGCCCAGTCGCCTGTCTCCGCCACTCCATGTTCGGGGATCTGAACCAAACTCCCGCTGCACCACGGGCGGCTGTGGTGCAGCGGTAGGGCGGTTGACCCATGATCGTAAGATTCCAGGTTCGATTCTCGCCTTGCACGCCCATGTGTCAAAGTGTCCTTGGGCAAGACACTGAACCACCTTGCCTCTGGTGGGAGGTTGGCGCCAGTGTTTGGCAGCGGAGCCGCCACCATTGTGTGAATGTGTGTGTGAATGGGTGTCTGGGTGAATGGGACTGTGACCGTAAAGCGCTTTGGGCCTTTGAAAGAAGGTAGAAAGCGCTATATAAGTATACGCCATTTACCATTGCGATCAGCCGGGGGCGACAGAGACCTTCGCCCTGCGCTTCAGAACGGCGTTCGCCCATCCCTTAGGACCGACGGACCCGTGTTCAACTGCTGTCTGCCCTTCTCGTTTGAATATTTGCTACTACCACCATTCATGATACATCTGTGAAAATTTCACATGAAGACCACCACTTTTCTCACTTTTCTTCGTATGTTCACGTCTGACCAATTTTCATCCGTGAAATATGCACAAAGTGTAGGTAGTGGCTGCGTGACACGCTCTTCACAGACGATTCAGTGCTGAAAACTGGATGCAGTTTCTTACTGAACTCTCGGAGTTGATGCCCCCCCCCCCCTGTCTTTCGACTGAAGGACAACTGGAAGAGAAGTGGCCTCTTCTCTGAATTTCTTTGCAGCCGGCCGGCATAAAACCAAACGTCTCCGCTGCACCTGAACAAACACATCGCTAAAAAACAAAGGTGAGCTCCCCCCGCCAATGGTTTAAGTCTTGCTGGTCGTCTGGGGAGGGTTTGTGTGACAGTGAAGCCTCTCAAAGTTAAAGGCGTATTTGTTTTAACCAAATCCAAATAGACGTAGGAAGGTTGGATTTTATTTATTGGCTTTCTCCAAGAGAGCGGCAGCATTTAATAATGTCAGAGTGTGAGACGTAGAGACTTACTGCATCTACAGCAGCAGAAAAAACAGGAAAAGGACTGCAGGTCTTCCGCTAGGAACCATGGGGGATTCAGAGATGAATTGTCCTGCTATGGGACACACCGGGAGGATAATCCAGCCTTTGTTTTATTCCAGCGGCCTGAGGCGTTTTCCTTTTTTTTGTCCCGCTTGCAGGAGTCATGCTCGCCAGCGTCCAGGATGAAGGGCCTTCAAGATTGATGCTTGTTGTCACTGATAGGAAGTCTGAACCGCTAAGCTTGACTGCAAGCCCATGTCCTCATCTCTGGACTCAGCAGGACGTCGCATAGTTTGGCAGGAGCTATTCAGGAGGGAAGTCCTGTTAATGGTGAGAACCAATGCCACAGAGCACGCATTCCCAGCAAGAGCGCAAAAATGCTGAAGACGGTGCTTCCAGCGGGTCTCCAGTGAGCTCTAACTCTTCATTTCTCAGGAATAAAAAGGACCAGTGCATGCTGATCACGTGACAGACATCTGTAACACCACGCCTACGCAGAATGTGACTCTGACTCCTGAAAGTCTCCAAAAAAAAGTCCTTAACAGCTCAAAGAACAAGAAAACAGTGCAGCAAAGCCGTCAGACGACGTCAGCATTTAGAATCACAATCAAAAGCTTTTATTGTCAAATGTACAGCTTTTACACTGACATACGACATTACATTCCAGTACAACCCAAACAAGATCAGACAAACAACATCCAACCATCAAGCTAAAAACAACAACGGATTTTCTTTTTTAAATTACTGGAACACAAGGTGCTTGATGAGAGGACAGAAGTGGATCCGTTCAAACCAACAATGTTCCATAAATGGGAAGATGGGCGGTATGGTTCAGTTGGCTCCACCCACCTGCCAATCAATAAACATGACCCCGAAAAGAAGACAAATTGAAGCTTCTATTAATCAGAACAGCTCTAATATATACAACAAATGATTACAAGAAAACGTCCAGTCCCATTTGTGAAGAAAACTAAAAAATAAAGTTATAAACCATCCATCCATCCATCCACCCACCCATCCATCTGTCCATCCACCCATCCACCTGTCCATTCGTCCGTCCATTCACCCATCCATCCATCCTTCCGTCCACCCATCCATCCATCCATTCATCCACCCATCCATTCATCCACCCATCCACCCATCCATCCATCCATTCATCCACCCATCCATTCATCCATCCATCCGTCCATCCATCCATCCATTCATCCACCCATCCATTCATCCACCCATCCATCCATCCATCCGTCCATTCGTCTGTCCGTCCATCCATCTCAGATATCAGAAATGATAGACTTCTGAAAATTACCACCCATTCATATTCTGGTTAACCGTGTTACTTCTTGGAAAAACAATCCTGATTATGAATTTATATTGCTGCCTCTTTAGAAAAATATAAAAAAATATTTATTAGAAAATACCTGAAATACTTTCAACTGTTCAACATTTCTAATGAGCGTTAATCTATTTTAAAGATGCGTTTTGGGATGCATGTTTTTTTTTCTACGTCTGCTGCAGCCGAAAGGTCACCAAACACTTATACAACACCTAAGGGTGAGTAAGGGGGAAGTAGGCCAGATGCAGGCGTGTTGTACGATTTCTCAGTTTTTAACCTCTTCCAAACAGCCCCAGGAGCCCGTTAGTGCTGTTCACGTGGAGCGTGCGCTGATTTCTAGAAATGAGGAAATTAGCCAAACAGGTGAACCGCATGCGTGTGACCTGTGTGTGGCTTTAGTTGGGTTTTTGTTGCTGATTTAATTATCATTCTCTGTATTGCAGTTGCCATTATTCACTACACTGGATGTCTGCTATATTGTTTTTAATCTTGCAGAGGACAAACGCATCAGCAGCGATTTGTTTGCCTTTTCAGTTCAAATGGACTCAGACGAGCTTTAAAAAGCCCTGATTGTGTGGTTTTCATGAGCAGAGTCCGGTTAAAACAAACAGCACCGGTGCCATGGGATCATTTACAGCATCATGATCTGTGATAGAGGGAACATTTTTATTGCCACTTTAGAAAAAAAAAAAACAGACAGTAAAGTGACAATGACTGCATTAAAACATCAAGATGCGCTGAAGGACTGCCATAAAAAAAAAAACAATAGTGTAAGAAGTTTCACATAAATCAAGTTTCATGAGAAAAAAGGCAGCTGAGATGACTGAGTTTGATCCTTTTAAGAGCAGCATACTTTCTGTTGCCCCAAACCTTTGGAGTTTTTCCTTTTTTAGTCTATCTGATTGTTTTAGAAGAGCTGGACCAGTTGAAGGTACAGTTTTGCAGTAAAACGAAGCAGCATAGCGACTCATTTAACGGTGTTATGACACACGGCAAAGGCCACCTTCAGACATGTATTGCTGCTCAGTTAGACTTTGACATTAGACCCCACTCGACCCGGTTTGAAGCGACGCTTATATAACCAGAGTCGTATAAAGTCAGGCTCCAGAGGGCCAATCGGAAACACAGCCACTATAAAAGACAATCAGACAAAAACATCTCAGCTCAATCAGATCGAACGTCACCCAAACCTCCAAACTGCCCTGACCGTCCCGTCACTCGGCGTCCTGCACCCCTGCGGCGGAGGTTCGGCATCTGTGAGTGGCGGGTCGCCCTGTCCGTCACAGGAGTAACAGCCTGTGAACACCCCCCCCCCCACCACCACCACCACAGTTTGGATTGGAGGGGTGTCGGGGAGTTTGCCAACCCAAACAGCCAACGCTGGACTTGGTGGGACAGTCGACCAATCCGGCTGCCGTATATTTCACAATTTCCACACAAGTCTAACCTAAACACACTCAGCCATCGTCAGGCTCACTTACAGATACCATAAACACAGTTTAAAGGCACGGACAGCAGCGGCCGAGGAACAAAAGCGCTTCAGTCAGCGTTTGCCATACCGTTCATTCATTCATCGTCTTGAAAACAGAACCGCCCATTTCTCTCTCTCACGCCTTGGGTTTGGATTTGCATCATAATTTTTCTGTTTTTTTGTCTTCCTTTTTGGTTTTTAAATTAAAAAAAAAATTGTGAAAAATTAACCACTTTGAGTGAACAGTGGGAAATGTGCTCTACAAATAAAGTTTGATTTGATTTGATTTCTGACACTGCAGACAATGAAAAAAACCTGCAGCTTTCCACCAAAGAGCTGTTGAGCATCTGAAATGTAACCCGATTTCTTGTGTTTACGTTGAAGCCCTTTGCAAATGTCTGACTAGAGTCGTCTAAAGTCAGACAGCGAGGTCACCGGCGAGCACACACATCCACACAGAAAACAAACAACTGACAATAAAACGTTAGCCAAAACCTACAGACCCTGTGGCCAACTTGGCAACTTTTATTTACCAGCTTTCTAGACCAGTGAAGCGGTGACTGGCCGTCTCGTTTTCGGATAACACGTAGTAAAGTTGAATTTAAACACCATCACTAATACTTCTTTAATTCTATGTAACTGTACATCACATTTGGGTTTGCAGAAATTGTGAAGTGCTTCATAAGTGAAGTAGGAAGGAGTTTAGAGTTTATAATCAGACCTGGAGGGAGCATGTAAGACTGAAGGTCCAAGAGTCCCACCCTAATAGGAGACTCTCAGATTTATGAGCACCAGTGGAAATGAGATAACCACTCTCCCAAGATAAGAACTGAACTTCATCATCCCAGCCACACTCCAGCCTGTTGAGAGGATTTCATGGTCTATAGGATCAAAGGTTCCACTCTGGTGGTAGTTATTGTTGTTTACTGCGGTTTTACCGTCTCTAAAGAACGGTGATGCCAGCCGGACGTTGATGCATTTCACACATGCGACGGTACGGATTGGATCCCTACAGCTGCCTTCAGATTGGTTGAAGAATGGAGAAAAGCATGTAGAATGGATGCAATGCCCCCCCAGTCTGAGAACATACAAAGTGAATGATCCTTCATTTAATTGATTTGTACTTTGTCTCAAATGTTTCCCAGACAGCAGTGATCAATACGACGGGCTGACAGAACCATGGATGCAGCAGCAGCTGCTGAGGAGGATCAGTCCATGGAAATCACATCAGGATCCGGTTCACAGCACAGACTCTCCCAGAATTCTGCTTTTTGCACAAAGGTTCAATGTTATTGTTCTAATAAAGTGAATGGTTAATGGGTTCTAGTGTTTAGCAGCGGGGATGTTTAAGATTTTGATATGGCATTAAAGTTGAACATATTGGATTATGATGTAACAGTTTTTTCTCGGTGTGTGGTGGTGGTTTTTGGGGGGGGCATTTTTTTTGCCCTCCAAAGGGGGGAACAGGAGAAAAAGTTTGAGAACCACTGGTCTACATCTTGTGGACATCATCTCTGCGATGTTGAGGTTCAGCAGTTCGGTAAACCCTAAACGGACATTCCTGTCATCTCTTTCAGCGGCAGACGGCAGGTGTGGGACCTGACCCCCCATCCCCACCCCCAACAACACCCCCATCCTGACGACGCTACACCGACACCGCCAGCAAACCGAGCGGGGGCTTGGATTCCTGTCAGATGTGACACCGGCACCCATCCAGGAACTTGCCGTCAAGGAGGGGGGGAGATTTATGGAGAGCTGTTCACTGAGGGGGGGGGGGGGGGGGGGGGTAGCCCGGAGCAGCTCCTTTGCAAACAATAACATCCACATCGGCTGCATCTCCTGTGCTGAGCACATCTGTTTATCCGCGCAGCTGCTGCTCGTCTGCAGGCCGGAGTGGCGAGGAAGGGTGTCGGCCCGGTGGACACGGACCCTGGGGGGCCCGGGCCCAGCAAACACTCTCCACCCGCAACTTTCAGGAAGCAGACGGTCCACCCTTATCTCAACTTTTCACAGTTTGCTTTCCACAGGGGTCTTCAGTGGTCTGGAAAGGTCACATCCCGCCTAAAATCCACCACGACCAGGAGACAATCGCATGAGGTTAAAGGTCAAAGCTTCTGCTCCTCCTCCTGTTTGAGAGCACCAGTCTGTCAGTGTGTGGGGGGGTGTCTGAGGGTGGGTTTGTTTGTTACAGCGTCACAAATATCTTGATGGGATCAATGGTCGGATTAGAATCCAACCGTGTTCATGGGCCCAGAAAAGCTTCTCCGATTAGAACAAACGTTCACATGGTCACACTTTCAGTCGGAATAAATCATTCGGACATGAGACAAGCTGAGCTACATACATTTATGCAGCAGCTCGGTAATATACGAGAATATCCTCTAAATGTGCTTTTATTAATGTTATGGTTATTATGAAACACCTGTTCGCTCATCATTTGAATTTTAATCTGTGTGGTCGGTGCTTTTTTGTGGCAGAACAAAGCTGGAAGAACTGCGACTCCTGCTGCTTCATCATCAAGACGGGGTTTATTAATTTATTTAAAACTTTAGACCCAGATATGATATGATAAATTTTTAGAAAATGCTGCTTCTCTCAAGGTGAATGTTTCATTTTAGTCTAGACTATAAAGTGGGACTTAAAACACAGCTGGGACTTGAAGTAAGTAACCTTTCTATTCTGGACAAGTGAAAACAAGAGTAGAATAACAAAATAAGACAAAAACAAGACAAAAATTATATAAAACACAACAAAATTATATAAACACAAGTCCAAAAGGGAGTGAGAAGAAGACAAATCTTATACTTAACTTTGATTTCAAGAGTGTGTTCATTTATTTATTATTCATACCAGAAATGGGGGTTACATTAGTCTTGCATTTGATTAAATAAAAGCAACATTTGCTTTAAGTTGTCTGCCGTTTGTACTTATTGCTTTCCTTAAGTGGGGGGGGGGGGGGGGGGGGGTCAGGAAAAAAATCAGAAATCGAATTAAAAAAAATAAAATCGGAGATTTTACTTTTAGGCCATATCGCCCAGCCCTACTCCATCGGAAAGAAATTTTGATCCGAACAAGTCTGATCTGGGCAGAGTATTCCACACGGCGTGTTTACATGACGCATTTTTCTTCCAACCAGGCGTTCTTTCCGATTATTTAATACATTTTGTCCATGGAAACGCAGCTACTGATTTTCTTGCTTACTTCCTGGATCACCACTTGATTGGGTTTTAAATTTAAAATGTTTTCTTCTCGTTTTGCAATTGCTGTAAATTGGGGGGTATTTTTTGGTCCACTTGTTTCAGCTAAAATACATGTTAATTTTTTGTTAAGGTTTCAATCTGATTAGCGATTGGGTTGTTTTGGTGAAGGGGCGGAGCCAAGCACAGATAAAACAGGTTAAGTGAAGCGGACTACAACTACTACAACTTTGGTGCAAGAAACAAAGAAAAGAACGTAGTCTTCACATTTTCTAATTTTGGGTTTTTCACTGGAACTATACTGACATTAATATTCTTATTTATATCTGGTTAAATGCTTTTAGCAAATTATTTTTTTTATTTCTCAACAGTATGAGGGGCTTTTGCACCTTCATCATGTTTGTTACTAGAAATATACTGATCTGATCACATGATCAGAAACCGACCCGATCACGTTGCTTCAGACTCGATCGGAAACGGGATGGGATATTTATTTTATCGTCATCCTCATGGTCAGCGCTATTTCAAGTCTATTTTTTACAGCTAAATCCTCAAATCCCCAAAGCATGAACGGATCCCGACATTTTACCGCCGTAAATCGCAGCAGTTTGAGCAGGAGGAGCTCAAAAACGGTTCGGAAAAGTTAGCCAGATATGGACAGATTTAGACTTCCAGGATCAAGAACTTTTCATAAAGGTTTAAAGCTGACAACAAGTGTCTCTTTGGTTTGTCTAAATGCAGACAACAACCTACAAAAGACAGAATGACTTATTAAAAATGATTTTTTACAAGAAATAAATGGAGATGGCAGTGAGTCAGCTGCCAAGGGACCGTCCACAAAGTGCAAGCTCCAGGAAAAGTGTTAGAAAACCCCCCTGAAATGAATAAATGGTTCCATTAATATAAGCTAGTAATATATAATATATATAAATAATTTATAATGGAGGTATGAATCATATCTGATCAAAAATGTTTAATAGTTCTGAAGATAGAAAAGCTGGAGTCACCAAACTTTCTCTTTAAAATTAAGGTGAATAAAATAAAAATGGGTGAACTACACGTGTTTATCAGATCTGACCTGCAGATTCCTTAAATCCAATGACTCTGAGTCGGATCGGGACATTCCTGTTTGCTACTTTATAAAAAACCAGCAGCATCGTTTCTGTTTATGCTTCCTTCTTTAAGAACAGATTTCAGTTTGTTAATCCGTTTAACCAAAACTTATTTTTGATCCTAAAAAAAGGCCAAATATCTTTGCTTTCTCTGGCGCGTCGACCGGCTTGCACTGAAAACAGCACAGCGGCTGCCAGAAAACACAAACCCCACCACAAAAATGTTCACTTTGCCTTTACTCATTTCAGCTTTTACCTTTCTCTCAAATTATTTGACTGTGCGGATGTAAAGACAGCATTTCTGAGCGGCGCTCGGCTGCTTCTGGGCGGAAAGTGAAGGCCGGCGCAGCAGCGAATGCGGTGAGACGACGGCAGCGTGCCTCCATTACCTCACGTATAATCAGCGCACAGACAGCTGACCGGCTGATTAATGGCTTCTCGCTGGCTGCCGTGCCTGGATTTAGACGCCGCTCGCCAGCAGAGCTGCTATTAGTGGCGCTGGCGATATGAGGTCACAATAAACAGAATCAACGGGGCTGTCAACAACATGGCCGCACCAGGAGGGGGTCCGCCTCCCGCTCAGCCAGAACCCCGTTCTGAGCAGAGTCAGTGTCAGAGGAGCTGAACCCAGTTGTTGTTGATGGTTTGTTTTAAATAAAGCTTCAGAAGACTTCTGGGAAATATGTCAGCATAGAATGTAAACAAACAGCAGAGGAGTTGGGCATAAAGGCAACGGGGGGGGGGGGGTCCTGAAAATCCTCTGTGCTGAATTAAACCCCCCCAGATAGGGTTGGTTCTTTCTTCCTCATAACTAGTAGATCTGCTCCTGGCAGCAGCAGCAGCTTTGTCTCCTCGGTGGAGATGTCATCAGGGGGCGCCACCGCCAAGAACTTTCCGCTTAATTATGCCTGAGCTGTCTTTTCATGTAGAAATAATGAGAGGGAAACTATGAAAATGGCCGTAAAAACCGGTTAAACTGAAAATGGTATTTTATGCTGAGGTAATGCCGCCTCATATTTCCCCAGCAGAAAATCATTTGCTGACTCTTCTTGGACTTTTATGTTCTAATCCTTCCCTCGCTGCTAATAATAAGATTTATTGCTCTATTATTGTAAAGAAAAATAAAAGTCCAGACTGAATGTTCCTTCTGTTTTGAGGCCCAAAAGCATCCTTCACATCCTTCCTCTGGATGAGGTTGGCTGGTTGAGGCCGACCAGAGTAAGAGGAGAGGACTGTGCGGTGGCGTCCGATGGGGGAGCGGGGAGGGGGTCAAATTTCCCCATTGAGAACTGCGACTGCTTGGCTTTACAAGACTATCCACGACCCCGCTATGTTCCAATGACGATCCCAGTAAGCCTCGGAGAGGAGGAAGCTCCGAAAAATGGAAAGTTGTGTCCGACATCAAACAGAACCGAACTTCGTGGACGGACGCCTGCGGGCAGAAACTCTGGGCATCGTCACACGGCGGGGTGACGCACCCATGCAGGAGAAGACGGCGCCACCTGCAGGTCGGACATGTTCAAATGAACCCAACAGCAACGTTTGTACACTTTTTCCATTTGAATGGCGTCTATTTCCCCTAATAACGTAAAAGTAATAGTAAACTGCAAACATGAGACTAAAAGACATTACAAACGGTAGTCCCTTCACCGATTTATCGTATGTTTGTGATTTTTCTGACATTGTCCATGTGTCTAAGCAGAAATGAACCACAGCCTCAAAGCATCGATCTTCTCGTACAACATTAGGATTCAAGATGCGAAGCTTAAGATGAAACGGAACCAATCAGGTTCAATCTCACATGTTACCATAGCAACAAACCGATTTAACCCTTTAGAGCTTCAGCTCCAGTGTTGACGCTCTTTGATTTATCGCGACTCAACGGTCTATACAATTAACAGAAATCAGCTGGTTCTAATGCGGAGACAAGCAGATTTGGGTCAATTTGCAACACTTTACGTTAGCATATCGGAGTAACTAGCACAACTAGCATAATGCGTTGCATATTTGGCACAAAGATGCACTTCTCCACGGTGGAATCCGTTGGAATTACGTCAATGGCGTAAACGGTTGGAGAGTTACGTACATTTAAAGGGCGTGTGTTATTTTGCCGTCGCCGCCGACAGCTCAGGTGTTAAAGGGCTACTGGTTGAAATCAAAATGTTGGGATTTTTTTTTAGCATAACTAACACGGTTTCTGTTTAACCCGGGCTCCTAAAATAACCTTGTCTCCACACATTTCTCCCAGTGGTCATTAAGAACCTCTGATGGCACAAAATCTCCATCAGGGACTAGCCAAGCAGGCCACCAGGGGGCAGAGGAGAGCTGGTTGCCACAATGTTAATATGGGGTCTGTTGCTACAAAATTCATTCTGATGTGTTTCTATGTGGGGGTTTTTTTGGAGTATTTATGCAGTTTGTGTTACTTCAAGTTCTTATGTAATAATCATTTTTTTTGTACAAATGGCTGCAAAGGTTTTGTTTGTTTCAGCTCATTTTAGTAGGAAGTTGCATTTTGCACAAAGCTGTTCCTGAAATAAGAGAACTGGTCAGAAGTCTGATGAAGAAACTCAGCACTTCTCAAAAAAGCACGTCGGGAAGGTTTGGTGTTGGGGAAAAAAAGCCCACTTCATTTTTGTTATTGCTCTAAAATAACTTTAGACCAGAGATAAACACAAATAACCAGATAGTGATGCGTAGAAGAAGCTGCGGCTAGCTATGGTAAACGTAAACAAAAGGCGTTCTCCATTTTTTCAATGACTCCAACTGTCTCCTTCTTAGGAAACAGTTTGAGTGAAAAAAGCCTCTTTCACTATTTAATTTGTAATATCATGGTTCTGTCCTCAGCAGTTTAAATGCTTGCAGAGTTCACAAAGGGGGAATCATTTCTATTTTCAGTGTTAAAAACTGAAGCAGACCACTGGAAAACATCGCACAGATCCGGGGTTGACGGATGTGAGCGCTGAGCAGAAAGTAAAAAAAAGAAAATCAATCCTGTTATGTTTGGACTACTGAACATCAGCAAGCTTCCTCACCTTCTCACTACATCCTCACTTTTTTCTGTTCTGCACAACGCTGTTTGTTTTTTCCCACTGTTCTGTCTTTTGTACAGCTTGTCTGCGTTCGCAGACACCCCCACTTTTCAGATGGATGGATGTGTGGTCTGGACCAAAGTTCATATGATTTTTTTTTTTTTTTGTACCAAACTAGTGTGAATTAAACAGCCCGGTGTGAAAGCCTTCGTCATCCACTGTGCAGCTGAGTGAGCAAATAAAAAAAAAATAAAAAAAAGACTGCAGAGCTTTTACTTTGAAATCAAACTGGAGGTGAAAATCTCCAACTGCATTCCACAGTGATGTTCTCACCTCCACAGCTCTCTCTCTCTCGGCGAGCTGGGGCTCACAGCTTCTGTTTAGTCAAATTCTAACATCAACACAGCGGAGTGGACTTTAATCCAGAACTATGGAGACGGGGTGTGTGTGTATGTGGGGGGGGGTTGCCCTGACACAAATAAACATCTCTGCAGACAAACACCTCAGAAGGTCGGTCACTGAGCCAACACAGACGGAGATCGTCCCCCTCTACGAGCCCGTCCCTCTCGCTCAGAGATGCTGCAGCAGCTCTGGTGTGTAGCGCCCGTTGCCGTGGCAGCGGCGAGCTTAGACCACAGCCCTCCGCAGAGCGAGGCCCCTCACATCTGCACGGCTCCAAAGCAGCTGGATGTAACTCAAAAATAATTGCTTCCTCTGCAGTGTCCAGGAAAACATGATGTGAGTGCCATGTTCACAACTCCGCCCAGCAGGGACGGAAACTAAATCAACATTTCAGAGTCATTTATCATCAGCTAACTTTGTAGTCTCTGTTTGTACTGTTGCACGCTGAAGATGCCTGGTTTGATGCAGGCGGGTGGCTGGCTGTTATTGGCAACACACACGTCCTTGAAGAAAAGGACCAACAGTTTGCTGATTTAAATGTGCTGAACTGCCTCATAAGAGTGTTTAGGGTTTGAACGTTTTGGTCGTCATGCAGTAACTTAGGAGCGTCCGTACCGTGAGCAAAGCGGTGGACCCAGTAGTAGCCAAAGTCGACCCCGATGAGGGTGAACCACCAGGTCCAGGCAGAGTCCCAGGGCAGCTCCAGCAGGCGGAAATGCTCCCAGACGTACATGTAGGCGGACAGCTCGCAGCCTCTCAGCAGCAGCCTGAAGAACACACAACCAGGGTTCAGCTCACAGGGTGCACAAACTTTCAACACGTTCCGTCAGCAATGAAAACAGGCTGCACCGACATTTGATGCATTCACCAACCCTCAACTTGGGTTTGGACCAGCGACTGTTTGTGAGGACTGGACCGAGTGAGTGTGACTTCATCCATAGGAAATGCTTTACTTCCGGCTCCACCCCAATAAAGTCAATTCAATCGCCATATTTCCACGATACAGAGGCTGCCATGTTGGAGCCAAACATTGTCAGTGAGCAGGGCGGGGTCATTACCAATGATTTCCAGAACCGATTCATTTCACGATTTCTTTCTAATATTCTTTTGATCCTGTCAATTCGATTGTTTTTACAAGCATTTAGACACATTTGTATAGAAATACAACACTAATCTATATATGTGTTGAAGACATTCATATTACTCTGATGCAGTTCAAGGTACTGTAAAAATTATGAGTGAAATAAACCAGTGAGATCAACTCCATACAGTGTTACTTACGTAAGGAGAACCTCCAACAAAAATGTACAGATCATCATTTTGTTCTGCCTCTCCAGGAGGCGGTTCAGTTTGGCCACTAGGTGGCGCTCACGTTACAACATCACACTATATTCCAGAAGATTTGAGTAAAAAACGGTGCTTTAGACACAAATAGCTACTTTGGAAAATTCCTGCCTGTGAGGATGTAAAGCTGTTCCTTTAGCCAGCCATGTATGTTTAGGTCGACTGAGCGGTAGCATTAGCCGTCCTATGAAGAATTCCATTATACGTTAGCATCAAGCTAGCAGACTTTCAATTTACTGCTGTTATGCATTAGGTCACTGCAAGATAAACAGCAAAAAAGATCAGTCTTTACTTTTATGGATTGAATATTGATCAATTTAGGTCATCTAATTGATTTTAACAACCCAACGACCTTGATGGAAGGCCACACCCCTACCATTTGAAAGCAAGCTACAAGAAATCTTTCAAACGTTTTGGACATTGGATGTGGGGGCTCCACCTACTTTTAAGTGCATGTATATCCGTTTGGGACTTCCACCTTCAAAACTCTTTTCCAATTTTTTAAAGTCCTTTTTCAGCTCTATGTACAAAATGCACAGCGATTAAAAACCAGTTTGAACTTTGACCAATAAGATACTAGGATTGGCAGTGACGTCTGGGTAGCATCCTTTTCATCGGACGCCGTCAAAGACCATCTACATCAGATTCACGTCCCGGTCCTGACTCCTAACCGCCATGTTTCTCCTCTGATCTATTTGTATTTGCTGCGTTTAGATCATTTTGTCATGTAGAGACTGATGTCAGGATCTGATGGAAGAACGAGCTCCCTGTGTTAAAAGCACCTCCGCCGTGCTTTACTCTCCTTTTTGCTCTTCCGTCTCATCAGAACATCAGTCCAGACGTTTAGTGGATCATCCAGATGTTCTAGTTTCTCAGGAGCGTCTTTCTCCTGGAACTCTCCATGGCTTCATGTTTGTCCAAAGGTTTCTTTCTGACCTGAACTGAGTCCAGTGAGGTTGGACCTTCTTATCCATAACCTGCTCCTCTGACGGCGTCCTGGACGACTCCTGGTAGTGGACTCGTATGTTACTGTGGGTGATTCCTCCTTTGCTCCAGATGTTTGTTCTCCATGTGTGAAAGGTGGACCTCTATGAGGTTCTCTGGAGTCTAAAAACTGCAGGAACGTCTTTGCGATCCTCTCAGACGGAAACATGTCAAATACTTTGTTCCTGGTCTGTTTTTATAAATTTCCTTGTAATCCAGTGAGCTTCTTCACTTCATGAAACGGGAGATTTCTGGATTTCCCAGACCTGACAGCTCTCAGATCTAGGTCCAGAAATCAAGATAATCTTCTTTAATAAACGGGGAAACTCAGGCAGTTTTTGCACATTTTTCAATGAAAGATCCAAAGTTTGTTTCTGAAGTTATCTTTCTGTTCTCTATCTCATCATGTCTGCGATGTTCTGAATCACAGGAGTCTCTGCTGGATGTTAGCAGATCGTGTTAGTGCGGTACATGACAGGTGTGTTACACAGGTAGGTTCTGTAAAAAGGCCAGATGTTCATAAAGATTAGCTAAAGGTAACCGAGTCACATAGGAACAAACTACCAGATGCACATTCAACATTTATTTCACTGTCTTTCTTCCAGAAACTGGCGGTTTGCCAATGAAAAGCCAGAATTGCTGCAGTTTTTGGTTAAATAAATGTTTTCCGCCTCTGGGAGACTGAAAGCATGCAGAGTCCTGACTCACAGTGGGAGTCTGGAAACCATTCCAGCTGCTATGGAGGTGAGTCCGTCACCGATGGTGACCACAGAGCGCCCCGTCTTCAGAAGGCCCACCACCAGCTCCAGCACCATCAGCCCCACAAAGAAAGGCGTGGCCTGCAGACACAAAAAAACCGTGACAGCGTCATGCCCGCGCTGCTCTTCCTCCTCCTCCTCCTCCTCCTCCTCCTCCGCTTCGCCAGGCTTGTTGCACGTTTGCTTTGGCAGATGAGCTGAGGGTTTGCCGGACTTTCATGTTTTGTGGTCCTTGACGTTCACGTCGGCATACCAGGCCAGAGATTTGGCAGGTTGGAAAACACAAATGTTTGCTTGAACAGTGCGGACGGAAATGACCTCAGCGCTCAGCGACGGGGGCAAACGGCACGCTTTCCCTGGAAACGGGAAGCTGCCTGAATGAGAACAGGCGTGAGACCTGCAGCTTTTCAGATCCATCATGAAACCTTTTAGAGTTTGCATTTGGAATGAATGCCAACCCCACACTTAAGTCAACATGAAGGGAATTTCAGACCAAATCTGGCCACTTTGGGTTTCACATTTATTTCATGACATAAAATGACATTAAATAAATATCTATCTTTCAGGCCAATGAGCAACTTTTATCCTGATGGGTCTTTGGAACAGTTTTTATAGATTGACTGGTTTCATTTATTTGCAGCTGTGAGAAATACACACAGTTTCATAACATTACTTTAAACTGCACATGATGCATTTCAGACCTTCTTTTAGATACATTTTTTAATTGCCATAAGCAGACAGTTCAACTGTTTTTGTTTTAGCAAAAACACATTTTGTGAATCAAGTTGCTTTTTTTATTTGTTGTTTTTTTGTCCTTTATAGTATTTTGCTTATTGCTTTTTAATCAATTGTATTAATAAAGTGATCGATTATAATTTATCTGCTTTCAAATTTGCAGACAAGTCTGGGTCTTTTATTGTGACGGTCCTGCAGCTTTAATTGGTAATGAAGCAGTGAGGCTTCACAAAAATCCCTTTCTAGTCTTTTTTTGTTGTTAGTGTGATTAAAAAAAGGACAAACTCTAAACTTAAGCATCCCAAGTCTTCATGCATATTTCAAATTGGAACTCAATGACAGACCGACTCCATCACTTCAGATTTACAGGTTCCAAAATTTAAGGCGGAATGCCTTCAAAGCCTTCTGGCTTTGCTCTCCAGACCGGATAAACCACAGACACTGGAGCCGGTGTGAAGTCACATGACCTAATCCGTCACCGTGATGAAACCAGGGGTCCCTCCTGTGACCTTCAGGAAGGTTCAGGTCTCCCGTCTGAAGGTCCTCAAAGCGCTGTCAGCACCTGAGTAGTGAGGTGTGCTGACAATGTCGAGGTCAGCGGCCCCACAGAGAGAGGGAGAAGACACCCACCTGCCTGGAAACAGTTTCTGCACATCCGTCAAGAGCCCGACCGGGTCACGCTCAGGTCAGGGTGGACGGGCGCGTTCGCGTCTTTCAGGAACATGAAGTTCAGCAGAACTAAACATCCATCAATTCCAGCACTTCGTGACACTGCTTATCTTCACGTCAGAATAATGTGGATAAAGTTATTTTTGAAACATTTTACTACCGTGAAGTGCCGTATTTGAGCACAAAGCTGCTTTTCTCGGCGAGGGTTCGGCTACGGTTATCGGGCGTTTCTGATCTGGTCCACAGCGTCTCTGATGACACCAAAAACAAACATCAAACTGAACCCAAGGGCTGCTTGATTACAGCTGTTCAGATCCCATTTTACGTTTGTTCCCATTTCTTTGGAAAAACTCGTGGTTTTTCCGGATTATTTCATTATTCCGGCAAAGATCATCAAACGGGCACGTTTCCACAAGCATGTCTGCTTCAGGAAGTGACATTAGTGGATATGAAACGGGAACATCGGCGTGACCGGAAAAGCGCTCCCTGCCTCCTGAGGCTGAATGTTGGGCGTCTGTTCAGTTCAATGCGTCTGTATTTGAAAGTAGAACACGGTTCGATTCCCGTAAGACAGCATTAGATTTCAGATGCTTCCACCTGAGGACGCCAGGACGTTCGGTTCCTCAGATCAGAGCAGCTCACCAAGGATTACTCCAATGCTTATTCAGAAAACCAGAAAATCTTCATTTCTTTCTCTCGTTTCCCATTTTTGAACACATCAACTGAAGACGACGTCGTCCAGTAAACGATCGCCAGGAAAAGCTAACTGTTCTATTTGAGCAAAACTGAAGAGGCAAACAAATGTATGCAAACGTTTCCTGTCAGATTTCTTAATGTAAACTGTCTGTGTCGTCTCAGCTCTCCTTCTATGGATTTTGTTATAGGCAGAACTTTCATCAGGATTTATTCACTTTAGCAGTTCGGAAAGTCGTGATCGTGGTCGTTATGGAAACTGAAAGAAGAGCAGGTTCAGTTTGAGGAGGATCCAAAAGATTATTTTTACTATTTCAGAAACTAAACACTTATTGCAGCAACCAGTGTGGAAAAGGACAATGAAAATGGTGTTTTTGGCATTTTTAACATGTTCTTGTCCAACATTTATGAACACAATTAATTAAAATTTCTGAGTTTCTCTTTATTTAAATTGTTGTGAAAAAAAAATGCAAAAAGGCAGTTTAAAAAAGATCGTATTTATGAGGTCAAAAATACGTCTGCCTGCTCCGCTTCATTCTGATGCGTCCACTGTCAGACAGACACACAGATCCATGAACGGAATCCGGATCAGAACTGGACGGTGGGTAGCAGCTACAACTTTGCTGCGACTCGGAAACAGTTTAGAGGTGAATTTCTAAAAACGGCATCATCCTAATGAAAAGACCGCTGGGAACGCCTTGAACACAGATCAAAGGATGATGGGGGCGGGACTTTCAAGGTACATAACACGTGTTCAAACGTTGAGCTTTTGCAGGAACGGCTCAAAAACTGACAGATTTCTTCTGCTAACCGGTTCTGACAAAGCGAATGGGGGCGAAACGCCAGCGGTCACTGACGGGCCTTTACTCCTGAGCGTTCTGGAAATGCCTAATAACCTCTTAACGGGTCTGTCAAACATGGAACTAATTAGTGAGGGAGGGGGTCAGCCAACGGGTCACAACCGCGACTTCAGGCAGCGTGGCAGCACCGCCGGTTTGCTTGACCAAAGAACGGCGTGGGCCCCCGCCAGCTGAGACCGCAGAGGAGCACATGGCCAGGTGGTGGGAGGGGGGGGGGTGCATGCATGCAAGCGCATATCCCCCCGTGAATGAATGCACAGGTGTGTGTGCAGGCAGAGGCGTTACGGCCCCAAGGACCCGCCATCACACGCAAACCTCCAACATCTGGCGGCCTCCTCCAAACCCGCAGAGGGGGGGGTTCTGAGCCTGAAACTTTCCCTCCTTTTCTTCCTCCTCCTCCTCCTCCTCTCTGCAGCCACGGCTGAGGACAAAGCTATTGAACCGGGCCCGAGCACCTACAGGGGTCACCAAGCTCTTTCCAGCGGGGGCCACATGACGTTTCCAGTCTCTGATCGGGGGCCGGGGTCAGTTTGAAACAGAACAACTGTGACGATTGGTTGACGATGGTTGTTCACAGAAATAAAGCTTCTGTTGTCCATGCACACCCTTAGGTAGATGTAGAGCAGAATCTGTGAAACGTCTCATGTGTCTTTGCTTCTCATCCAGGTTTGGAGGTTTTCAGGAGGTTAGTCTATAGACACCACTGTGATCTCTGATCAACTTCCTGCATTCTGGATCAATGTTTCCCTCATCTAACCTTTTTGTCACTTTTCTGTTCCGATGGGGGGGCGGGTTCAAGTTCTATGACAGGGGCAGAGTGAGGTCGCAGTAGCGACATTTTTAGCCACTGTCTCCCCACCTCCAGCTGAGGACAAAGGACTCCTAACAACCTGAAACCAAGTAGTCTAAGTGGACAACACCATCCAGTGTCAGGTCTGACTCCTCCCCCATGAGCACATGGAAACCAGCTCGTTTGCCAGCTATTTCAGAATTGACAAAGCTGTTTGGTTTACAGGTGAAACGTCTTCAACTTTAAAAACCAAGTCCAGATGTTGACCTTTAAACCTACTACTATGATCAAATGAGCTTTATTGACGTGAGGAAACGATCCCACAGATGAGTCTTGATCACAAGGCCAACCTAAAAAAATATTAAAGCAAAAAAGGGTCTCTCTCTGGTATCGTTCAGGGGGCCGGGTCAAATGGGTGGGCCAGGGCCGGCCAGCGGGCCGTTGTTTGGGGACCCCTGACCTATGGTCTTTCCTCACGTTCACTCAGACGCCTCGTTCTGATTTCTGAGCCTTCGTCTGCTGAAGCTAGAGCCTCCCAATGCGCTGGTGCTCCAAAACTGCATTTTATTTATCCCAGAACTCGGCCCTACATGGAGCATGACATTTGCAGCGCAGATGTTTTCCCAAGCAGCTTCTTTATAAGGTCACAGATGACTGATGTTGGCTGAGAGTGCAGGCTGACAGCTCGGTTTTATCACTGCCGTCTGAGGAAAAAACTCTGTTTGTTTGTAATCGATGGCCGAGGGATCCGGGGAAAAACCCAGAAGTCCCGAACGGTTCCTAACAGGTTCAAAAGTTCTGGTTCTTCAAAAAAGAAACACACGTGGGTTGGAGAACGGCAGCAGCGCAGAACTACCAACAAACTGTAAACACAGCAGAGTCACTAAGCCGCTCAGACACGCCCAAACTTTCACCGCCAACGAGCCGGCGGCAAAAACTAATTGACTTGGAGGCGACTGCTGCTGGAAGACATGGACGCCTGCTGGGGGGGCAACTGGTTTTCTCTCCCCAAGTGCCATAAAAGCTCATAACAAACACGTGTGGGTAAACCTGCTGCAGACATCTGCTGTAATTAAATGTAATTGAGACACTGGAAAGTGACAGCTGTTAGAAAAAAAAGCCTTTTGGGGGCAGTGGATTCAACTGAAGTACGTTCAATCAGCAGGTGGACTCGCTGCTGCACCATCAGAGTTTTCCTAAACTACAGCTCACCATCATCCATGCGTGATCCAGAAACACTGGAAATGAAACAAATGTCCGACCGTGTGGTCAGAAATCCAGCCATCGCGCCGTTTCAGACCCCGTTGAAAGTTTCATCTTTATTCTCATTATTATGATCAGCGGTATATATATGTCAACACCCTATCACTACAGATAAATCCTCTACTAGAAGTCTGCATTTCATGACCGCATGGCGATATTTTATTATCGTAAAGCGCGGCAGAATACGACGCAGTTAACAAGATATTCACAGATTCAGACTTCCAGGATCAAGAACTCTTTAAAGAAATGTTTCAAAGTGTCTGAATGCAGACAGTGACCTACAAATTCCCGTCAAAGGAAAGAAGATTGCGATTTTTCTCTGTTTTACAGCGAATGGGCCGTCCGTGCTGCCACAGGAGAAGCAGAAGTGAGATCGCCCCCAAGGGACCGTCTACAAAGTGCAAGCTCCACAAAAAAGTAATTAAAATAAAAAAAACTTGTCTCAAAACGACCAAAAAGAATAAATGGTTACTTTGATATGAGCTTGTCATGATTACTCATCATCATGTTCATTTTTGAAGAAAGTCGTTTAAATTGAAACCACCACATGGACCCCCCATGCCAGAGAGCAGAGAGGCATTGGGGGGCAGAGAGTGAAAGCTCCAGAGGGCCCAACGTAGGGCCTCAGCTCATTAACCCTTTGAACACTCCAGCTTTAGCTTCTGCTTCGTTCAATTACCATAATTGATGGAACTCTAAAATGATCTGAAGAGGAGGAGAGCAGCTGACAAACAGCCCTTTGCAGTGGGGAAGTGGTCACATAATTAACGTACACTAACGGAAAGAGTTGCATAACGGCGCAGAGCTGCTTTTCTTCGCGTCAGAATCTGTTGAAATGATGTTTGTTGCTTAAATGGAGTCCCGGCACTTCAAAGAGCGGCTTGTATTTCCTGCCACCGACGAGAACTCCGGTGTTAAAGGGTGAAAAAAAACGGAAAAAGTGAAAAAAAAACTTTTAGCCCGAAAACTGAAATAATGCATGGATTATTTCATAAGGTATAAGCACAAAAAAAACCCCTCTAAAAACAAAAACTTCCTGGACACGGTTTATCGGTTAGCTTCCACTGCCTCCACCGCAGACGCTTTAACTGAAAATGAAAGGATTTCTTAGTTGAGGGCTGTCGACCGCTTTGATCCAGAAAAACCTCAACAATCAGCAGAATTCTGAATTTACAGATTTAAACTCGGAGCTTTATTCGGATACTTAATGAAAGAGATAGCAGACATTTCCCTGCTCGGGTTAAATAGTTTGATATTAACTCTTATCAGGTTTTTCACACTGACAAAAACTGATTTTGCTTCTATTGGGTCATTTAATTTGTAAAATGCAGCACTGGAACAACCCAGAACTAATAAACAAATGTACTTTTGTGTGGATCACTGACAAAAAAAAACTGTATTTCTGAAATGAAAAATTGTTTAAAGTTTATATAGGAAACATGCACTTAATTCAATATATGTATAAACTGATTTCCACAATTCCTAAAAAACATGAATGTATTTACAAATACATGTTCCTCCAGATTATATCAAAACCATTTTGGCATAAAACACCCATACAGCTCTCCTTAGTGGGCAAAGCACAAAATGCAACATTTCAAAGAGATATTATTTTAACGTAAATTTCTTTGGCAAATGTATTTAGCTAAAGTAAAAGTTGTTTTGGAAGCCAAACTACATTTTACTTTTTTATTTTTGCATTCTTTGACAATATTTATTAATTGCTGCAACAAAGATTTACTGATTTTATATTTTATTCAATTTATTTGGGGGGGGAATGCTTTGAAAGTCTTCACATTTTCTTGTGAACCATTTATATTTGCAAACTCTTGAGCTTTCTATTCTTGATATCAAAAGTTGCTTTTCAAGCATTTGACTCGCTTCCATTTATGTTTTTATTTTTAATTATTGCCCTCTTTATGAGCTAAGACAAGTGCTTTACCAATTAAGAACACAATCGTTTATTAACATCTGTTTAATCGTTATTAGGTTCTGTTTTCTGACCAATAGGATGAATTAAACTTCTTTGTCCCTATTGTGTCCTTATTGCTACGCTAATTCAATATTATTAGCAGACTTGCAAAGGATTCGACAGCTATACATGTAATTTTAGCAGACTTGTTAAAGAATATTTTACATTTAATAACTGACTTTTACTTTAATTAGCTTATATTTAACTTTTTAAATTGTTCATAGCAGTGTTTGATGTATAATATGCCATGATTTGTTTTCGCAGGAAAGGTTTTTCTTCATCTCGGTTTTGTATTTTTGGCACAAACGGCTTTCCATACCTAATGGAGCGTACCAATAGATGTTAATGAAAGGAGGCTCGCACCTGTTGCACGTATGGCGGGACGTCTTCCACTCTCTCAAACGACGACTCGTTCGGTGTTAGCATGGAAAACATGGCTCGGAGGCCAACAGACACCGAACCGGACCCCATGTCTGCAGTCAGCACCTCGGTGTCCGCCGCTCTACCTGCGCAGGTGTTGTGGGCTCTCCTGTGGTGGCGGGAAGTGGAGCGGGCGAGTGTTCTGCCAACTTTTCAAAGTCCCAGAGTTTTATTTTGTCGGGAAAGTAGGTCAGCTGCGAGGCGGAGCGTGACTCAGCAGATGAGCAAACTCGTGACGAGCAGAAAAGCGAATTTGTCTCGACTGAAAGCGTCCACATGGGCTCCACACTGCGAACATTCACTTCAACCATTCCTGCGCTTTCAGGACGAGAGTTTACCTTTGACCACGGCGCCAAGGTCCCGTTTTATCTCGCGAGATCGTGTGGTCTGTTTGTTTCTTCATGTGAAGGCTGATGTGAGATAAAAAGCTGGGTTATTTCACATGTTTGGCCGCAGTTTTGATGCATTTTGTGTTATAAAAAAAAACTCCCACTGAATAAATGTTTCTTTTTTTTACTTAAACAGGGGCAGTAAAAATGTACTGTAATGCAAAAAAAAAAAAAAAAAGATTGCTAAAGATTTTTTAATGTTCTGCATGTTGTGCAGGATTGTAAATATCTAAAATATTGCCTTTTGCTGTGGTTTTGTGTTTTTTTGCATGCATTTTTACACGGTTGCAGACATTTCACATTGCTCATATGTGCAATTATTTTTCAGTTTCCTATTTTCTTTCATTTCATTAGATCGACTGGAATATCTGCAGTTACATAAGACACAATCTTTGCCCTCAGGCTTCTGTTTTTTACCTGGAAGGCCCGGTCGGTGTCGTAATCCAAGTGCAAATGTCAAACAGCTGTCTCCTCTGGCCTCCTAACTAACTGTCTTTTGGCTTCGGGCCTAAATTTAATGGATAAACTCAAGAGTCGCTCCATTTTTGCTTATCTAACTTGACGACACAGGGAATACTGTTAACCTGACCTTTAGCCTCATGTTGTAGTTTGTTGATTCTTTAAGGATCCTATGTGTGAAGTTCAAAGTCTTCAATACTTTCCTTCATGCTGAATGAATGCAGACCTTTAGGGCATTATATGCAGGAATATGGCAGAAAAAGTTCAATTTGGATCCTTTATAACTCTACGATCACTCTGAAAAACATTTTAATGTATGTCATTAAAATATTCTCAGTTATAGGATTTACATTTTTAGTTTATAACTGACCCCCCCCCCTCCCCAGATGAGACAGACTTTTTTTTTTTAATAAATAATCTCTCAAGTTTACGCGGTTAAACTATGGAACGACCTTAAACTTTCAGGTGAATCTACAACTACAGGATACGGTTAAATGTTTGCCTTAGATGTTTCATATGTGTCCGTTGGTTTTAGGTTTCACACCTTGTGTCCTTTAAACATTTACCTGTCGCTCTTCTATCAAGTCATTCGGGCTCCAGATTCCTGGAATTGGGCGGCTTTTACCGACTGTTCTGTGAATTTCACATCAATATTCCCAGAATGTCATCTTCCTCCACAATGATGTGTAACCCTTGTTCTATCCTAGGCACGTTAACATTGGGAGTGGGGTCATCTAGACCCACTAGACAGAGCTCTGAACCTTTGTTCTTCAATGATTTGTGATCTTCACTGGTGTCCATGGATTACATGAAATCCTCTCCACCTTTATCCACCTTTGTCATGGTAGGAGAACACGTCAATGGAAGGATCGGGTCATCTGGACCCCATAGGATAGCATAAGGGTTACACCGTACAGTGTGTGTTTTGGCAGCGAACTGTCTGTACTGTCCTGCTGTTACATGTGGGGAATTTCCCCTCTGTGCAGCTTAAAGGCCCGACTCGACCTCGTCGGGTTCAAGATTCAATCCGCTTCTTTGTGGGCTCCCTGCTGATGCCACGGGGGGAGCGTCCGACACGCAAAGCTACATTCAGCCTAAAGACGAGCCTGACAACTGTAGATGTACATGCAAGGTCATGTGACCCTCCAGTGTGCATCACATCCGTTGTTTTCATCATGGTTGGTTGCAAAGTTACCAAACATAATTTTCATTTAGATCCAACCTTCAAAGTGACTTATGGGTAAACAGACGACTCGTCTCTGGAGAGGGATTTTCAACCTTATTTGTGCGACCAATTTCAAATTAAAAGTATAACCGAATAAGCTAATACTTTATTCACTTTAAAGCTAAAATTACTGTTTATTTTGGCGGAGCCGCCATCTTCTGAAAGTTAAACAATTTTAATAAAGGTTTCTTTAACTGCCTCAATCAAAAATATCAAGAAATTTCAGTTTAGGTTTTCTATAGAAAGAAATCTTTTGTCACTCAATTATATGAGGCAAAAGAAATTTCCAGGCCAAAGTTAGAAGCTATTGTTCAGAATCAAACTCGTGCTTTCAGCTTTTATGCTAACGGACGGCGTGCTTTGACAAGCTCATCGGCAGACGCGGTGACCTTTGAAGAAACAAAACCTTTCCAGTAGTTTCTGGAAAGCTTCTGCAAACGATACGGGTCTTCTTTGCTCAGGAATGACAGACCCCCTCAGGACTGTAGTAGCTGTGCTGCAGTGGGCTGCACTTGTTTCCCTCACCTCTGGGGGAGCAGTGAGGACTGGAGAGCCTCGACCAATTCAAAATGCATAAATGGGCTCCGTGCACAGAACCGTATTTCCAGGTGAATTAAGACCACTCTGACGATGTCATCAGGTTTAATACTAGGTTAGCTATAATGTTTCATTATACAGAAACACGAGTGACTAATGGCAAAGATGAGCAGAAACAGTCGCAGTAATTACGTACATTCTCCTTTCAGAGTGTCGGGAGTCGCCACAGGTGGTTTGGCAGACGGTTTTTACGTTGGATGCCCTTCCTGATACAACCCTGTATTTTATCCGGTCTGTGGACCAGCACCGGGAGACCCAGACCCAGGCCCCATTGTGGCTACATAGTTAGGCAGTAGCACAAATGACCCACGCTGGGAATAGAAACCTGGTTAGCCACGTGCCAGCTCTACACCAACAAGAGCCATGCAACTGATACACAGTTAATAAGTACATAATGTGTGCTTTTTACAGAGATGCTGAGGTTTTCAAGTCAGTATGTAACCCTTGTGCTATCCTAGGCACTTTAACGTTGGGAGTTGGGTCATCTAGACCCTCTAGACAGAGCTCTGAACCTTTTCTCTTCAATGATTTGTGATCTTCACTGGTGTCCATGGATTACATGAAATCCTCTCCACCTTTGTCATGGTAGGGAGAACACCTCAATGGAAGGGTGCTGCTACAAGATGCGGCGTTGCTGTCTGTTGTTGGAGTCTAGACACGTTTGGTTCTGACCTAAAGACGCAGCAACATATATGTCCTTGACACTGATTAGTCCACCCGAGGAGACATCTGGTGAACTCTGACATTTTCATGTAAACACCACCGTCCAAACCTGACGCGACTGAACGTCCTGCCGTCAGACGCAGCAGCCACACGTGCACAGAGCCCATGGCAGAGGAAGATCAAACCCCCAGAGGATTTTCTACCGGCTGTTGTAAATGAATGGCTCCCCCCCGGTCCCCTTCCACTTCAGCACCAGGCTGAGCGGGACGCCTTTATGACCCGGATCTGCAGGTGTTTCCCACCGAGAGCCGGTTCACTCGGTCTGCAGCGGCTCTGTAGGACCGAAGAGAGTCCAGCCTTCAGGGGGCAGAAAGGTGTCAGCCGAAGAGCTGTCGCCGTTTATTGATGCAGGAACCAAACAGGAAGGCAACGAATCACCAACGTAAGGCTGAGAAATATGTACAGATCGCTACCATCGAAGGGGGCGGGTTCGATTCCGTCTATCCCGCTGAAATTTGACCCTTTGTACAGCAGAAAGCCATCGGAGCCGCAGACTGTGGGTCAACAGTGCAAATCAAAGCTGCTTCTCCAAACACAGCGTGGAATGTTAACAGGATTACCCATAATGCATCTGACACGTTAGTATTTACGACAAGCTTTTTTTTTTTTTGTCAATGTTCTGGACTGTACACTTGTTTAGCATCGCTGTGCGACGATGGCAGCAGACAGCAGCCCTGGGGGGGAGGGTCCTCTCCTGGTGGGGGGGTGAGTGCATCATAAGTGGGCGTGTTCGGAGCTCTGGTCGCTGTCCTGACTGTCCTCGTTGGCTAAGGAGTCCGTGGAGTGGTGCAGCGCGGCGATGCCGGAGAACTCCGACGGCAGCAGAGTGCCCTTTTTCACGTTCACCAGTTCCTTCTCGCGCGCTGCCGCCCCCTGCTGGCCACCCTTCACCCTCTTCCACTTCATCCTCCGGTTCTGGAACCACACCTTCACCTGAGGGGGGGGGTCAAACAAGCAGAGACACGTTGGGAAAGGTGCTGCCACATCTGCAACTCGACCCCCCCTCCATGTCGACTCAACAGATTCAGTAACGCCTCGGACTGATGATCAAGCGGTTAGTCCCCCCGTCTCAAGTGGCAGCAGAGACCCTCTAATGGGGGGGTTATTTTGGGAGGGTGTCACTCTGAGAGCCAGGAAGTGAGATGTTGAACCCCCCCACCCCCCCACCTGAGAGACCCATCCCACCTTAAACTGAGGCTTCATCAGGAAAATGCAAACGGTCCAAAAAACAGAATCTAAAGAAACAAAAGCTTCTGAGGTCCATAAAGACACGAAAATGGTGTTTCTAACATTACTGTGGCAGTTTTCTGATGATGGAGGACAAATACAAAGAAAATTAAGATTAAAATTGCATTTCTGAGTTCTTCTTTATGGGTTGAATGTTACAAATCCTTCATAGTTTTCCTGTTTCTCTTTCTTTATTCTAGTCTCTTCCTCCATTTTTTGCAGCTTAACTCCGTCTACAGTGTTTCATCTATTTCATCTATTCAAATGTTCAGCTCTTTCAGCTTTTTCCAGCTGTGACTTTTGGTCCTTCAAATCCTTGAACTTTTCCAGATATTCCAGACTTTCTGCCTCCATTGAAACACATGGGAATCCTTGGTGCAGAAGCTCGCTGGTTCGATACCCGGCTGTGGCATTTTTCACAAACATATCTTTATTGTTATTTTGCTGTTTTCACTTTTTTATGCTCAACTTTGATCTTTTTTTGTGCCAATTATTCCCCTTAAAGTTTCATTTTCATTCAGCAATACATGACATTCAACCCTGCAGTTTCTTCTGGACATGCAGCTCCTTCTAGTTCATTTTGAATCAGGAGCAGATGGGAAAAAAATCCAGTTTTGATGTATTTAAATACATTTCTAAATGATTCTGGATTTTAGACCATTTATGCAGATTTGACCTCCTAAACCTTCATTATTCCAGCGTTTCCCTTTGAACCGGTTTAAACCAAAGCCTGACTGCCTTCCAGCCCCGAACAGGAGAAGTTTCTGCCCCCCTGCTGCTTCTTCTGCTGCTCACACATCCTCCACCGCTGCCAGACCGTGATGTGGCCAATATTTACCTCACAATAGCCTGCTGTATATTTTTGCTGACAAACCGAGGTCACACGTGTGCGCTGCCGGAGCCGACGGCCCTTTACGCACACGCTGAGGCCGCAGAGAGATTAATTGGGGGTCTGTGAGTGGATTTAAGGTGGCAGACGGTGTTCTCGGTGGCCATGTGCACGTCTGTAATTGAAACCAAAAGGCAGAGCTGCACTCAGAGGCTTTATGGAGCGTTTGACATGTTTCAAGCCGTGGTTTACAGGTGCTTTCAGGCTGAGGAGCTGCGTTACTTTGAAAAGCACACCTGTGGGCCTTTTTTCAAACCAACATCTGAATCTCTTTAAGGCGGTCTGAACATTTCTCGACTCTTTTCGAAAACGAGGCTGCAGGTTTTCATCATAAATGTGAACCAAAAGTGTTCCAGTTCACTCTGAGGGAGAATTTCAAACCAGTTTCAGCTCAAACTCTGTGGCTCTTTATGAACATTAAGTTTTTTATTATTTTTTTTTACATTTTTAAATGTAATGAAGAAGAGTTTAGCAGAAGTCTGCAGTGTTAAAGGATTCCTTTGGATGTGTCTCTGAACTCACTGCTGATTTTTCTGATCCCTTCATCAGTTTACATCGATGCAGGAATGACTCTGACCCCCCCCCTCTAGTGCAGCTTTCATTCAAAATTTTATGTGACGCTTCAGGATGTTTTTAGTTCGTAAAGTTGTGGTTTAAAACAAACAAACCAAGAGTTATGAGACAAAATAGTGATCCTCTTTGGAATAAATCCTTGCAACATTGGACACAGTTTAGTGAAACTTCATCTGTTTTATTTAGACATTTTCCCCCTTTTTTTTTTTTTTTACTTAGTCTCTGTTTTGTCTCTAGATTTACACAAAAGGGGTTTGATCTTAATTTGAGTCATTTTTGCCGTAAAAAAGAGAGAAATGTAACACTTGAAAATTGTTTTTTTGGCCATTATTAGGTTCCTTGAGGAAATATTGTTTAATATCATCATCTTTTAAAAACTGTATACCAGTAAAAAAAATAGTTTTAAAAATTACTATTAGAGCAAATTTTAAAGAAAAAAGCTTCTAGACTACTAAGTGTTAATAAAGTTGGTTAAATGTTTTGTACTTAAATATGTTTGTATGTAATCAGACTACTCACAGAAATGAAGCTTATTGTCGTTTAAAGTTGTTTGTTTGGGTTTAGAAGACGGACGTCTGGTCTGAGTATAAATGTCAAATATTTAAAACATTAACAGTTGAATTGATTTTATAAAAATACTCAACATGTTTCTGTAAAATCACTGAGTGATTTCACCCAGAAGAGAAATAAAAAGTAAAAAAAAAAGTGTTAATTATCTAAAATCATTTAAAGCTCAAATTTACCTTCATTCTTCTAATAATCCTTAAAGATGCTACCGGAGCGATTCTGATAAATGAAGTTAAAGATTCATAAATAAGAGACGCGTCAGAATGACGTCGTTTCCAGGAAACACAAAGCCGATAAAATCATCGCTACCTGCTTGTTTAGGGCAGTTTTCGGAATGATAGAAGAATTTGATTCAAGGATCTACTTTGGAGGAAAAATGTCTGTTTGTTTGCTGCCAACAAAAGGAGAAGAAAAAGGTTAGAAACGTCTAAGATTACAAATTCAGTCCATTTTGGAACTTTTTGTCTTTAGTTTTTAGAGTAAATCTGATAAAAACAGAAATGTATTTGGGATTTGGCAAGCACAATAAAAAAGCACAAGTGAGGAAAATGGGATTGAAAAGCCCATAAAAAGTCACATTTTGGTGGATATTCTGGGGATTTTCCTCTGCGTTTCCTGCAGCGCTCTGCTCTTTTGGCGTCCAGCAGAAAACGCCGGCGAGGCGTCGGCCTCTGTGGGCTCCAGTTTCCCGACAACAACAGGTAGTGGGCCGCTTCCTTCCCTGAAGCGATTGTCTGCTGCTCTGGTGTTGGGAAGTGCGAGCTCCACAGAACTTCCCTCCGCCTGAGGGAACATCTGGAACATGAGAGCCACATCTGGAGCCCCCAGACGGAGCCGCAGAGAGCCAGTAGTCGTGCTGAGGCCAGCTCTGTTTTCCCAACACGGCATTAATGCGCTAATGGAGGGTTCGGCCTCGTCTGAGCCCAGGGGGACACAAGCTGCGACTTACTTGTCTCTCAGTGAGGTCCAGGTTGACGGCGATCTCGTAGCGCCTTAGTCTGGTTAGGTAGTTGTGGTGGGCGAACTCGGCCTCCAGCTCGCGGATCTGCTCCTTGGTGAAGGCCGTCCTCTCCTTCCTGGGTTTGCTGCTGCCGTCAGACTTGTAGTTCCCATCCTGGGACTCTGAAAGCAGAAAAGGGTTGAGTTGGTATCAGAGCAGATTTACAGAGCTGGGGGGGGGCAGGTGCAAGACAGTGGGGCAAACTGAGAGCACCGGGGAGAGCGGTCTGTCAGTGTTTCAGAGCAGCTGGACAACAGCAGCACATGCGGCGGCGGCAGCGGCGAGGCCCGCGGCTGCACTCCCAACAGGGATTTGATTTGAAGAAACCTGCAGCTTTCATTTCATTAAACTCGCTGGTTGTCAGGAAAATCCTCCTTCAGGAGGCAGAATCATTTCAAACAACAAAGGTGCACGACTCAAGCTGGAGAATGACGGTCCCTCCAGCTCTGCAGAAAGGCTTTGTGTTCCGGATATTTCCCACAACTTTCCAAGGAAAACACGTTTGGCTTCCAGAACCTTCCAGTTGTGAGCTGCGGTTTGTCTGCTGGACACGGTTGTGGACGGCAGCAGCAACTGCCTGCTAGTTCCTCTGCGGTCCGGTTCTGTGTGTTAATCCTGCAGCTTCTCTGACGTGCAGTCCTCCTCCTGAGGTGTTCTGACACTAGACACATGAATTCCCGGCCTGCCGCTGGCGTTCTGGTGACCTTTGACCTTGACTCCATCTCTGAAACTTCCGCCCTCCCCGGTTCCCTCAGACACCACCTCAAAAGACAAAAAAAAAGGAAAAGCCGGAGCGTAACGCAGCCGCCGAGCAGGGCTGGAGTTAAAACCAGCAGAAGGTTTTTATGGCGCAGCCGCTACACCACAGCAATTAGGTCCCTGCTCCAACTTTCATCTCACCACAAAAAAAGCAGGAATAATATGAGAAAAACATAGGAAACCCAGGCGGGGCATGCCGTTTGGGGACGTGAGGGAAGCTCTTCACACACGACTCCGAGCTTTCCTCCTGGTTATTCCAGGACAAACGCCTTTTCTTCTCCGACATGTTTTTTCAGGCATCGGACACTTTCCTGCTGCTCTTTTACGACGATGCCTCCGCAGAGTAAGACTTCAAGCACCTTTTATTGTTCCACATAAAATCTGGTAACTTTTTAAAAGCGCCACCACTCCCTTGACAGCTCCATAAACTCGGCTGAGTTGCCCTCCCCCTGCGAGGCCCGAGTCACCCCCCCCCCCACACACACAAAAAAAAGGGGGGAAAGAGGGGCAGTTTCCCTGAAACTAAATACCCCCGGACTCATCTGCTCATGCCGCCGCTTCACGGCAGGAAACACCAACAAACGGGTGAAATGGGTTCAACGTGAAGGGACGTCTCAGGTTCTGCTGCATCTAAATTCAGGTTTCACTCCGGTTTCTGGCCCGGACGGTGAAACCCGATGTGAGCAGCGTCTCGTGCGAAGGGTTCTGATATTTAGACAGCTGCCTGAGTCAGCAGTCCGCTCTGACCATCGGCGTGGGGAGAAACCGTGCTGGAAGCGGGGAGGTGGGATTCAGAGCCGCAGAACTGGAAAAGGGATCAGGAACGCCGACCCAAAAACGGGATCGCAACACTCGGCGTGCGAGTGATTGAAGACTAAACACACCAAGAAACTCTGTCATGCCGGCTCCTTCTGACTTTCATCTGGACTTCCTGCAGAATAAATGATGGTATAGGATACAAACCAGATTCTTTCCACTGCTGTCAACAGTTGTGAGTTAGCTTCTACTACATTTAGGAACAAAGATCTCAGTCAGAAACATTTACGGTCTGGGAGAATAGAGTGGATCCATGGATATGTCTTTAAATAAGCTTCTTTGACAGCAAAGCTTTGATTAGTTATACTTGTCTGGATAAAATGTCCAGTGGTTTCAGTCTGGATGCTCACACAAAATCAGAACCTTTATAGTGACCAATTAAGGTTTAATGAATCAAAGAAACGTGTCATCTGCAAAGCGTCAAGACCACAAAGACCAGTGGAAAAAAATCCCAAACATCCTGACATGAATCTGCTCCGGTTCTGTCTGCGATTACAGCCGAACCGCTCAGCAGAACCCCACAGAGGTTCTCTTTGTCTCTCTGAGCCCAAAGAGACGAAGATCTGACCGACACATTCAGAAGCTACACAATTCTATTTATGTTTATTGTTTATGTATTATTGTTTATGTATTATTTATGTTATGGTTGATCACAAATTAATCTTTATATTTTATCCTTATTATCTTAAATACTCATATTTTGAGCTGCAAAGAAGAAATTAATCTGAAGTAGTTTTTAGTATTAAAAAAAAGATTTTTTTTTTAATGTTTTTAATTTAAATGATTTTTAGCCTAAAATAATTTAGAGTGAACTTTTTAAAATATAATATGTATTCATTTAATATTAAATATTTAGTCAAATCAGAAAAACTGATCTTTAATTTTCTCCAAATCTCAGTTTTTCATTTTGAAATTTCTCCTCCAGCTGTTATTTTCAGGCTTTTTGGGGGCGTTTCCTGTTTACGGTCCGTGACAGGAAGTCATTCCTGGGATGGGGTTTTCGATCAGGCCGGCAGTCAGATGAGCGCTCATTGTTATCATGTGGCCGTCTGCTTCACGCTTGCAGCCGGGCGCCGCGTCAGCTGACAGCCCTTTGGAGGTGGCGAGTGCAGATGTTGCTCTCGGCTCTGCCTGCTTCTTTGAGCAGAAAGTGTTTGGCAGATGGACCTGCGGAGAATCCGGCTCCAGGTTTTTCCACGCAGAGGCTTATTTTTCCCGGACGGAGGCTTTTGCCGGAACGGTCTCGTCTTACCTGAACTGTCACTCTTCTTCTTGCCGTTCCTCTTCTCCGCCTCGGCGGGTGACAGAGTCTGCCTGCCAAAGTCCGCCGGCACACAGGAGGCCCCAGAGGGGGTGCTGCCGCCACCCAAACTGGGGGTGCTGGCGCACAAACTGGGCGCACCTGGATGGCCCAGGTCAGAGGGCGCGGGCCCGCTGTCGTGGGGTGCGTGTGAATGTGGGTGGCAGAGGCCGTGGCGCACGCCGCCGCCAGGCGACGGCATCGGCGGGACGTGCCACGAGGTGTGATGCTGAGGCGGGGGGTGATGCTGCTGGGAGGTCAGGTGGCCACGGTGGGGGTGGTGGGGGTGCTGTCCAGGAAACAGGCCGTCGTCGGCCGGGTAGCTGGAGATGACGCACGGCGAAGGTGAGGAGGTGGAGGAGGAGGAGGACGAGGAGGCCAGGTCGGGGTAGGAGATGTGGTCCGAGCGTCCGTGCAGAGTCAGGGGAGACTGGGTGAAGGCGGAATGCAGGGCCTGCGCCGGGGCATGGGGGCTCCGCAGGCAGCTGAACAGAGCGTGATCCATGGCGCCCCACCAGAGGAGACAGAGGAGGGAAGGAGGTGAACGAGCTCAACCAGCCAGAGGAAAAACAAACGTAAATCCCAGATGCTGCTCCTTTTCCCCGTACTCTCCCCAAACTTCCCCTTCAGTCAAAGCTCTGAAATGTGGCGTCCTGCGGTAATCCGGAGCGTGCCGCCGCTTGCCAGGCTTCACAGCGTAAACAGTTATCCCGGGACGGGCTGCAGCTGAGCCTCTCAGATGTCAGGAGGAGCAGGGGGCAGGAGCTCCAGCCTGGAAGCACGAGGAGGTTCGGAGGAACTGCAGAACGAGGGGAGCCGGCTGAGGGGATGTTATAAATAGGGTGTAACGTGAGAGGGAGGCTGGGTCCTAGACTGCAAACGCGCTCCTGACCACATACACGCCATCACCCTCCAAAACGCAAAGCACAATCAACGGGTGGCGTTAAAGCGGCCGAGCCGCAGGAAAGACGGCGCTTCACCTTGGACCTGACCTCCGCTGACCTCTCGGCGTTCCTCAAGATCCTGATGGTTCGTGGGCGGAGCTGGCAGGAGGTCACACGGGGGGAAAGTGGGACGCCATGCAGAGGTCGGGAGGTGTCAAGGGTTCATTTGCCCCGCCCCCCTGTGTTTGTCAGGTTTGACCTTTTTAAAGAAACTGTTGGTGTGGAGGCAGGCGGAGATGCTTGTCGACTCCATTAACCGTTTCCTGCGAGCATTGTTCTGAGGGACGATGGAGGCCGGGGCGCGCCTGGCGTGCCAAACACGTCCAGCGCCGTCCCGAAAGGAAGCTGCGACATTTATGTCATGACCTGCTGCACCTAAAACACCAGAAAAGTTCGGCTTTGACTTTTTCCTGAGATGAAGTATGCTTCTAAAACTGTCAAAACTTCTGCTTTGGATTAAACCCCCGACATCCACGTCTGCTGCATCCCGACCCGGGGAGGAAAATGGGCCGGTCCCGGTCAGAACAGCAGCACAAAAACTCCACCAACTACAGCAAAACCACAAAATGTCTAGTTTACGCTCAATTTGAGACAAAACTAACCAACTAGTAACTTTCCAGAAACGACTTGTTTAAATACAATAAAAGCTGAATTTCTTGAGTCTCCAGAAAACATCTTATTGTTAGAAATATCTCTAATGAAATTAAGTTTTTACTATTTGCTTGATTTAAGGAAAACTGGAAAGTCTCAGTTGACTCAAAGCATATTTATCAAGACAAAATTAGCTTAAAATGTATTTTGATCTCATAATAAAATCAATTTTAGTGTTTATAGATTATTTCAGGCCTTAATTTATTCTTTAAGGCAGAACATCCCAGCCTACTGAGGACATCTTAAGTTTACTTTTAGAAGACATTTTTTCCAGTGAATGAATTTATTTTTAGCTTTTACAAAATGAAAGTCTTGAAGAACCACTTTTAGGGAAATCTTTTGAGAGTTCAGTCGGTGAGTTTTCTGTTAGGAACAAGAACAGATTCAGAAAGTTCAGGTGTGAATCTGACAGGAACTGAATCTGGATTTAGAGCGGCCTCTCTGACTGTTGACTCCGGACTCGAACCAGCCGTTTCTTCACAGCTGCTTTTCATAAAGCAAAGTCGCCAAACTCCTTTCTACCAGCCGGGGTGGGGCGTCTGGATGCAAAGCGTCCCCCTTAAACCCGGCTGAGGACTTATCTGACAGATGGATCCCTGCTTCTAAGCGTGGACCTGTTTCAGGTCAGCATCCGTGACCTGTGGTGCGCCTCAGGAATCCGGATGAGGTCCTCTTCCGGATTCACTGTTTTATTAACATTTTAAAATGACACAAAAAAAAGTCTAAATATGCAGATGATGCTGAGATATATTTTTATCTTCTATCTTCCCCTGCCCTTCAGTTACTTTTATAAAAACAAAACTCTAAATTTCCAATCTTTTAAATGAACCTTTATGGAAAACCATATGGAGAAACGGGTGTTATTCTTTTATTACTTTGGACGTCAATCTGTGCTCCACATCAGCGTTTATCCATGGAGAACGTTAGAAAATCCTTAACTCACTTCGGGTTTTTTTTATTTCAGACTGAAGTGCTGCGTCTCGAAATGACCCAGAATCAGAAATCACAGAGGTGGTTCATAGAAAAACTGAATCCAGATTTTAGACTGGTGGTTATGAGTCAAATTAAACCTCCCGTAACGCCACGGCGTTGGTTCCAAAATGTCCAAAACATTTCCGTGGTTTTTGTTTTCTAGTTTTTTTTGTGTTTGGTTGTATTCAAAAAACGACTCGATGTTGTTGAGTTTTCCCTGTTTTAAGACTTTCTTATTAAACGCCTATTATGGTTTAATTAATAATAAAACCAAATTTGTAAACTGGAATAGTTTAAATGTTTGTTCTGTCTTTGTGATGTCTTCAACAAACCCAGTTAGGAAAACAAAATGTTTTTCTCAATAGAATTAAAAAGATTTTCAGATCTTCTAAATCAACTGCTGACATGTTTCCAAATATTTTCATAAATATCTTTGCTCAGGATCTGCTGCTCATCGCCAATTAAAAGTATAACTGCTTTACCTAAACGGAGAATCTTCCTTATTTTAAAGTCGTTTAAGTCAAAAACACTTGAAAAGAAAAAAAAAGAGAAGATGATGATTCTGAACAATTCTAAATATGTTTTTAATTTTTTAATTTAAAAGTCATGTTAGTTTTTGGAAAATTAAAGTTACTACTCAGAACTACTGTTGCCAATTCTTTGAGAAATAAAAAAATAAACCTAGTGAGATGTTTGTTTCGTCCTGAATGTCCAGGTTGAGGCAGAACAGAAACCAACCGGACCTGAAGCAGAAAAATCCTTCCTGTGGACCAAACTCTCCTCTCAGCGCTCTGCGTCAATCAAAGGCATTTACTTTACAGATTAGCCTCAAAGAATAGATAGAAAACAAATCAAGTTGATGGCGGTTTCAGAGAACTCGCCGTTTTACGGGGGGAGCGCTCACAATAACTGCCCGCTCTGGGGAAGGACTTGGCCGGCCCACAGCCTGAGAAAGGAAATTAATTCCTCTTTGAGAGAAAATGACTTTAACAGATAGCTCAGCGGAGACGGGCGGTAACTCTGCTCCTCGCGCCCCCCCAGGCCTTCTGAAGGCAGTGGAGGAAAGGCACCGTCACTGAGTGAGCGTCAAACTCTTCCACTGTTTATCCTACAAATAAAGGCTATTAGCGGGTTAGTGCGGGTCGTATATCTGCCTGGACTGAGCAGGTATGGCCGCACACGTGTTTCCAATCCGTCCAGGCTCTGGACTGCACCCGCCTTACAGACGCTGCACCAAAGCCGGAGGGGGTTTGGCGTGTGAACGTGGACACGTCAAGCAGGTTTTACTCTCTCTGAAATAACCTGCATGCGTTCTTTGAAAAGTGGCCCCGACTGCAGCGACATAACCGTCAGACGACCCCCGTTGGCCCCCGAAGCCATTTGTTTTTCCAGCTCCTCGCGTGACGACACGTGGAATGACACGCAGAGGAGCGAGGGGGGGCCACGGGGGCGAAGGACCGGAGCACAGGGGAGGTGAAGGAGGGCATGTGATGATGACCTTAAAGGTGGACCTGCAGCTAACACCTGTGGCTGTCAATCACACGGGCGGGAGGGGGGGTAGCGGCGAGTGGCAGCTCTGCAGACCCTCTAAGACACACGTGACAAACTCAAGGCCCGCGGGCCAAATGTGGCCCCCCCATGTCATTTTATGTGTTCTTAGAATAAAAAATAAAAATGGGTGAAATCAAACCGGTCCGTGACAGTTGTGTGACGTCATACCGGTCCGTGGCGTTTAAAAGGTTGGGGACCAGCGGTTCAGAAGCAGCATGAAATCTCTGAACGTCTGAGATGTAGACGGAGAGATTTCAGAGGCTTCCAGAAAAATAATGTGAATTAAGTCATTTCATGAGGGGTCAGGTAGACCAAATACACGGATCTGTTTTTTACAGCCCGTTGTGTTCTGTGTTTTGATTGGCTGTTGACTGTCAATCAGTCTCCTCTGTGTTACTGAATTCTCTTGATTCAGCATAAATCTTTGATCGGGATCAGGTCTCCGTTTACATTCTATGAACTTTGAGAGTTTAAACAAAACAGAAGCGTGTGAAAATGCTCATGTGTGTCTGAGAAGAGTGTAGAAAGAGTTTTACTGCCTTCAAAGAATTATTGTGAAAAGAAAAAAGGCCAAGACTTTCACTTATTGCGGGTTATTTTTAGAACGTAACTCCCGCGATAAGCGAGGGAACACTGGATGGCGATCAGCCGACACAAACGGATAAACAGTGAGCAGACCGAACACTCTTCCGCTCAGCGTAAACAGACTGATGACATGGCGAGCTCTGACACTTGTCCTCTCCCTTTTGGAGAAACGTGTCCTAGGACTTTAAATTGAAAAGGTCTAACCCTGCGCGGACACCGGGCTCGGAAATGGAACCCCTCAAAGGGGCGGTTCCCCTCAAAGGGGCGGTTCCCCACTTTGTGACATCACAATGTGAGAACCCACGTTCTTTTGTGGGTTGGGAGGGGCTGGTGCTCACAGGTTTTTAGAGGAATACTCAGAACTACATGAACAGATGAAAATACTACTTTGGGGGGGGGGGATTAACTTTATAATACACTCAAAAGCTTTTTAAAAAGTGGATTTCTCATGATATAGGCCATTTAAGTCTTTGATGCAGTTTTTCAGAACGTAACGAGATGTTTTCTCCCTCTGGAAACACTCAGAGCGAACGCCGCTCTGGATTTACTCTTACAGTACATCCTTTAGTTTCCAAAAGAAATGGTTCATTCTGGAGCCGCTATAAAGCTGAAACGTCCTTAACTGGATGAAACAAACTGAGCATCTGCATTTCTGCTTGTTAAAATCAAAACTGATGAGATTCCAGACCGATGCTCGTCTAAAACATTCGACGATTTTCTCTAAATTGAGCAGAAAGACGCTCAGCTTGGAGGATGACTCTGGAGTGACAACGCCGCCGCTTCTCCTCCTCGCTTCCTGTCGAGCAGCAGATGAAGAGGCGAGCGCCAGTGATGGATGACGAGGGCGGAAACATGCGCTCCATGCAGAGGCGGGCTCTTCACACGGCGGTCCTCAACAAACCGCCTTCAGAGCGTTTAGAGCGTCTGTGTGGATCACAAAAGTCTCTGCAGTGAAAATACATTCATCTCCTGGCTTCACACAGAAGATTTGATTTGTTCCTACTTTGAGTTAAAAAACTACCGTAGTCACTGTGATGGTTACAGTTTTGGGAAAAAATGCAAAATCCATTCTTAAACTAACCTAATATTACTGTTATTGCATATATTTATATTCTAATTTTCAAAAAACTCTTTACTGTTGCAGCGACATTTTCTTCAAACCTCCCAGTTCATCAGAACCAAACTGCTCTAAAACCTTTAAGAAGCATTTTTTTCTATTTATGCTGAAACTACAAAGAAGATTTTTCTGCTGCCAGAATTAGATAAAACTTATTTTTTATTTTTTTTTTGCCGCAAGAAAAAAAAAAAAAAGCCAAAATCGTCCAAACGCAAGAAAAGGAGAAGAAAAATCACATTTTAATTATAAGATACATTTTTAATGTTTGACTATTTTTACAGAAGTATATTTTTTATTTGTCAAATATCTAAAAATCGGTAGATAAGTGATGAAGGCGAGCGTCTCCTGACTCTGTTTTGCTGTTTGAAAGGTGTTACTAGGCACACTTGCTGCTTATAGTCGCGTAAAAGCCACAGACGGCTGAGGTGATGTCATCATCTATAATGGGGGGGTGGTTGGACCTGCCTGGCGCTTTGGTTCTCGGCCCGAGAGCGCCAGTCCTCGTAGACGTGCGTGACGCTGTGCAGGGCCCTCGCACACACAGACCGCACCTCAAACAGCCCGGGGTCGCCGCGCTCAAACCTCCCTTTGAGTCTGGAGTCGGTCCAAAAACCCAAAAGCAGCAGCGCCTCCACGGAGGCTGGTCGCCTCCCAGGCCCTCCTCCGTCCTCCTCAGCTCCATCAGGCGGCTGGGGAAAGGTGCCAGGCGGGGACCGGCTCCAGACCATTAGTGCCTCTTATTTGTTGGCGTGGAATGGCCCACCTCCCAACCCAAAGCCTCAGCTTCCTGCCCTGCGAGTCGCAGCGGCGAGCCCCGCCACGCTGCATCAGTCCGGTGCAGGCCCCGCTTCCACATGCTGTTCCAATAAGAACATGAAGTCAACGTTTCATCCTCCACGCTTCCATCTCTTTGGGTTCCTGGAGAGTTCTGGAGAACTTCCAAAGCGTTCGCTCCACTGGGGTTGGTAAACGCCGATCGGCCTCTCCGACTGGTGAATCTCATTAGCACCTCATTTGACTCTCTGCCATCAGGGGCATTTCTGCTTTCTTACATCATTATTCGCCGTCTCCTAGCAACAACCTCAATGCAGCCATAATTCATGAGGCTCCCAAAGGAAACGGTTTTCATTAACATAATCAGAAAGTACATGTTAGAAGCTCCTAAAACGTAGAGAATCGATCTGTCAGGAGACGGTTCATCAAAAACAACATGAAACTGTGCAACTTTAGATTAGTTCTGAGAACATCTGCTTCAGGCTAAAGTCACGTACATCAATATCCAATCTATAAAATATGTAAATAATTGGCATGAAAAATGAAAAACAACATCACAACAGCTGACAAAATGTAGGCCTAAACTTTTGCAGAGTCAGCATTTGTGCTGCAAATGAACATCTCAGATGAAAAACCAAATGTTGTCTCTCAGTATTTTGCTGATTGACAGGAAGTGGTCTGCACCCGAGTCTGTTTCTGCACATAGTTTGGTTGCATCAACGCTAACCTGACAATACGGGTCCTGACGAGGCGCATTCACACCGGCGGTATAGTCACCTCATCTCCCATCATCCTTTGATCTGTTTTTAAATGTGTGCCGTTTTCTGGGACAGTTTCTGCAGAGCGCCAGGAGTTTATTAGAAATTCACCTCTGAGTCGTGGTTGGTAGAAAGCAACCGCACTGCTCCTTGCCCTCCCCACTGCTGAGAGCTCTCTGTTTACAATCTCTCCCACTAGCTTACAGACCCTCCCAACCTCAACCTGACATTAGCGGTGCAGCAAAAAAGGCAGCAGTATCAGATCCGTCCAGTTCTGATCCAGATTCCAGCTCAGACGTTCATGGATCAGTTTGTCTGCAGGTGGACGATCAGAAAGGGGCGGGGCCGGGAGCTCATGGCCCCGCCCATCACATTTTCTGCTTCACAAATAGGATTGTAATCAATATTTTATCATCTGCTTCTGATTCACAACAATTTGAATAAAGAAATCCCCCAACCCTACACCTCAATCCTCAGAAATGCTACAAGAAACTCCAAAGTGGGTCAATAATGCAGTTCAGACAAACGCTCACACAAATAGGAGGGTGATTGTACCGTTTCCCACAGTCAAACCAAATGCGTGACTTTGGATAAACTGTTAGCTAAAACCAGCATGAAGCTGTGACCACGAAGGCATCATCGTGGCGTGAGAGCAACCTGAGCCATTGAACCGTCCAGCAGACCAAACAACAGAAGAAGAAACAGCGAAGCTGTGAGGATTCTGTAGAAACACACGGATGTTCATCCAGACAAATTAAATTAAATTAACATCTCCACTCCTCTTCCAGCCTGTCTGAGCAGCTGTTCAATATTATTTAGTCTTTGTATTAAAATGATCACATTTACATTTTAAAGTCAGTTTTCTTCAAATCTGGATGCAATAATGCAACAATGAAGAAAATCTGGTGGTGAAACACCACAAAAAAAAAAAAAAAGATCAAAAGGTTTGTTTTGATATTTGGATGTTAATAAAACACATTAACGACCTTTCAAAATAAAAGAGTCATTTGTGATTAAATATTTTTTTCTTTCATTTCTTTACCTCGATCTATGCGTTTTCATTACAATGTCAAATGTAAATTTATTAAACATATTTTTTTATTTTAAAATGTCTGATGTGATGAGGGGGAACAAACAAAATGTTATTCTATGTCACCGGCAGAGGCGAACAGCGACGGTTTCAACCAAAACTGAAAGAATGTTTTCAACATTTTCTGATCTGTGTGGTGCAAACGGATCAAATCGATAAATATTACGGTTTGTGGTTAAATGTTTTTGTGGAGGGTTTGCTCCCGTTTCTCCTGCCCTCAGCATCCGCCCTGCGTCGTCTGCAGGGTCCACGCTGTGACCCAGCGACCTGGAGAGACCCTCCGAGTCCAGGAGAACAGCGCCCTCCAGAGGAGGAGGCTGCGCTTCTCCCCACATGTGGCTCCAGAACACACGGCAACCTGCTGGTCAGCGCCGTTACTTCCTGTTCTAGTCGTCTTTTTTAACAGACAAAGGCCAGGGTAACACGCTCCGCTTAAAGCTTCACCCTAAAAGGACCTGGAAGGGATTTTAGTCTCTGCGACTGAAGTTGAGAGATTCAGGAGACAAAGCAATAAAACCGCTGCAGATGTCATAAATGTGAGGAGTAGATAGATGGAAACAGCATCTGGACTTAACAGAAGACAATCATTACTTTGTTGTGTGAACAGAGGATTTCCCTCCTTCCTGGTTTCAGGCAGCAAATTTGAGAAAAACCACAAATTTGGAAAAACATTTTTAGTCGAAACATTCTGAGAGATCAGAAGATCGGCTTTCTGAAAGAACTTTTCCAAACAGGAAAAGATCACAAGAACCAAGCATGGAGGCAGTAGTATGTTGGTGTGGGGTTTAACAGATCAGATTGGGTTGGACTGGATTAGAAAGTAACAGTTGAATTATTTGAACCAAAAAATGTGGAACTTTAGCAGACCTGAAGGAGAATGTCCTCCACCCGTCATTGACTGTATAGAGAACTGGACAAAGCGGCTGTGATGTCATTCTTAGGAAATGCCTCACCTCCAGCTCCAGAGACATGAAGCCGATCTGTTTTTCCATGATACGGGCGCCGCCATGTTGGAGCCAGACGACCGTGATTGCTCAGACTCGTCCGTGTCATTGTTTCTATGGCGACTCCTGTCACCAATCAGGAGTGAGCTTATTAAAGGCCCCACCCCTTCCACTGAAAGCAGGCTCGGAAGAACTTGTCAATCAAATGTTCGAGGGGGGGGCTAGCGGGCATCACATGCTTTTACGGAGGCATCTGATTGGTCAGTTTATGACTTAGATAATTTGTTATAAAGAAAAAATATAATGAAAAAAAAAAACAGGTGTCAGAGCCAGAGTGTTTATTCTGACCAATAGAACGACAGCTGTTTGTTTCTCTGTAGAAGTCTGAGATTTGGCTTCCTGTTTGGAACGCCAGGGGGGAGGAGTCACTCAGTCCAGTTCTCAGACTAAAGAACAGCTGAGCTCTGGGACAGAACAAGGATCCAAGCGACAAACTGACGTTAATGTTTTAGTTCCATTTTATAATGTGATCAGAAGAACCTTTTTCTACTCGACCTTTAACATTTTTACAGCGGACAATGCTGCAGATGACCTGAACACACAAACTCTTCTAATCCTTTGACTGTTTGAGCAATCAAAGTAAATCTGCAGCTTTTCACATGGGCTTTGCACCGACATGCAGAACATCACTGTTTTGCTCTGCGACAGTTAGCTGATTTACCTCCATCACTAAAGAGTGAGTAAAATGAAACAATTCTGCCAAAACAAGACAAACTTTCTCCACTCAGTTACATTAACACAACCCATACTTACTTTTTACTTTGGATAAATATTTTCTACCAAAGGAAAGAAAATAATTCTGCTAAAGGACGTTTTGCATCTACTCAGGTGTATCACACGTGTTCTTTCAAAGATGTTTTGATCATCTTAATGGGGGCACTTCTGCTAGATATTCTAGTCTGAACTAAACCAGTTTGGTGCTCATCCTCCATTTGTTCTTTCCAAACACAAACTTCCCAGGAATCCTGAGCCCACGTCCTCCTCGGCCTCCACAAACGTCTCTTTGCACCTTCTGCTGATTTTCAGAGATGATTGTGAATGTGTGTCTAAACACCCAATGATTAGTTTGCAGATACGCCTCGTCAGTGTTTTTGTTCCCCAGAGCAGAGGCGCCGAAGACTCCAGGCACGCTTTCTACCCGCCAAATGAAAACCTGCTGTGCTCCTCTGAACGTCTTAAAGATGAAGCAGCGACTGTGGGAACGCAAAGACAAATGGGCAGCAGCACCTGATCAGAGAGCAGTTCAGTTAGGATCTATGAAATACTTTCTAGAATTGTTCTTATTTAACCTTTATTTATCCAGGCAGGCTAAGACCAAGATTCCTTTTTTTTACAAAATGCTTGAGAAAGAGAAGGAAAAGGGGTAAAAAACAAACTTCAGAGTCTAAAACTCCTTCAAAATATCATTAAACTTGATTACAGCAGCACTTTTCTTTTGAATCATTGTTAAAATATCTTTAAAAAACTCATTTTGTCCTACAAAATAAATAATCCTTGCTGTATGAGGTCAGAATATTATTTGCATAGCTTGGCCTGAAGACATAAATGCTAAAATGTGCAGATTTTCTGTGTTTTGGTCTCTGTCGACATGTTAATCAGCTTTCCCAGCAGACCGATCAGACGCACATTTCCTTTTTCTTTGCTCATGCGGGACAGAAATGGCTCCTCCCACCTGTTTTCAGCAGTTTTTTTTTGCTCAAAGGTTGAGAACTGTATCTGCGTCTAAATAAACGGCGTCTCAGCAGCAGTTAAGGAGTCAGGGGTTATTGTCAGTGAGATGGACCCAACACCCCCCACCCCCCCATGCGCTGCAGAAACCCCCTGACCTCTCACATATTTTGCACTGGCGGAGGTCACGGGCCGAGCCTCCCGGGACCTGTTCTGCTCTCCGTCTCCTCTCACGCTGGGGAGTGGAGTTCCCAAGCATTTTCCCTGGACTGGGACCCAGAACAATCCCAAGGCGGGGGCCAATCAGGAGAGCCGTGTGGACATGACGCATGGGCAGGACAATGGGAGGATACAAAGGCTTTCTACAAAGAGGTACATACTGCTGGGATGACATATGCCGTTACACCATAAAGTGGCCATTTCCTGAATTTTATTTAGTGACACTTTTAAGCCAGCTGAGGTCATCCCAGCGTTTAAGTATGATAACCGCCGCTGCATGAAGGAACCCCGCTAATCTATAAAACGTGTTTCCCTCCCAACATTTCCATGCAGTCAGGCTGCAAACTGACCAAAGTGGAGCCTGTTCTGCTGCCACATCTGCTGAAACCATAGACCTGCTTTCTAGCAGGACCCCCGTCCCGTCCCCACGGAGACCGGACGGGCCGGCAGGAGGCAGAGCAGGGTCCGGGACTGAAAACAGGGGGCGACGGTTTGGACGGGATGGACCGTGCTCCGTTCCAGGGCTTTCCAGAGCATCCCAGGGGGTTCATTAAAACAAAAGGAGGAGGCGGAACTTCCTGCTGGAGCGCAGCAGAGCGGCCATGACCGCATAGGAACCGCAGCGTTTCACCAGGACTGCAGCTCCAAATGCTGGATTTGGCTGTTCTCCTTCATGCAGGAGAGACTTTTCTTATGAGCAATGACCTCCTACTGGCTCTGAGCTCCTTTAATCAACAGGAGGATTAATTTAAAGGTCTTTGCTTACATGTGAATTCACACTCCGTAACTTAAACAGAGACCAACAGGTGAAGCAAATGAAAACAAATGTCTTAATGCCTTTTCAGTCTTCTACAGATGCTGGCCACATGCACCTGTACGGGCTCCCCCCGATTGTGGGTCGTCGGGGTCTGAGGAGTGTCATATGGAGGAGCGGCAGCATCTGAAGGGGGGGCGCAGGTGTGTCTTTCAGGTGGTCATATGAACCTTAAGGGAGCTCCGTGATCTTCTAAAAGTGCTTTTATTATTGTCATAATTATCAAGTGTCTGTTCGCTGATCATTTTCTAAATCTGTGCGGCCAGTGTTTTATTCTTGGCTGCGTGGAGCCGCTGGAAGACTTTGGTTCCAACAGCACCGTTTAGCCGTGGATGAACTTCAAAACTCCGAGGCTGCAGTGTGCGTCTTTGCTGCTCGTAGGGGAATAACATCAGCCTGTATCGTCTGGACATGACTGGTAACACTAATTCACATGAATGTTTACACGGTTTCTCAGGAAACGCCATCTCCGCCAGCTCACACACCGTCACAAAGCCGGACTGCGGACTGCGGTCCGAAGCCTCCTTTGTTCCTCGTAACAAAGCTCGCACACGTGAAGCTTAGTTCAGCCGGCCGGTCCTGTTAGCGCTCCACACCGTCTGTGTGACGTAAAACCAGGGCAGCAGTGACCCACGATCGGATCAACGACCGGCATAACCCACCTAAATAAAAATAAACTTAAAAATAAAAAATAATAATAAAAAAAAAAAATAAACTTTACAAGCAACTAAACGTTGCCCTCAAGATCTGTGGCTGTAGGGATCAGCAAACGTTGCAAGTCACATATGAGGAAACAACACTAAGGCTAGCATGAAAATAACAAATGATCCTGGTCACCTTCTGTTCCCAGGATGAGCTTTTACCTTCAGGCAGACGTTTTAGAGCAGTCGAATACAAAACAATTTGATTCAGATCTTCATTTCTTCCAGCAGCAGTTACCCAGCTGAACAAGAACTGATCAGTTGTATTTGCAGAGGGAAATCGTTGTAGAGCAGAGGCCTTAGAAATAACTAAATTGTTCTTCCACTTGTTGTAAGGAGCTTATGTATTTATTACGTTGGACTGTAGTCCTAGTTTTAATAGTCGTCTTTTATGGAGAGTTTTGTGTTGCAAATATTCACTGGATTTTACACCAAAAAAAAATAACTTTAGCAATTGCGGTTTTAAGGGATCGTATGAAACATTTTTACATTTTTTTTTAAATTAAAAAAAACAAAACATTTCTATTCGTGTTCTCGACTGTGTGGGTCGGGCCTGGGTCATAAATCTGTATACTCTGTTTTTATCTGTATACTATGTAATCGTTTTTTGCCCTTTTATCAAGTATGTGATGTGTGAACGTTGAAGGATGTGGTAACAGTTTGCAGCTCTGTGGTCTCTGCAGTGCTTTGGCCTGACGGACACGGCGTTTCCATTCCCTCTGTTGTTCACGTGGACCAAACGGTGCCGCTAGAATCCCAACAACAGGTCTTTAAGCCCTTTTGAGCGTGAACGCTGACTCGCGCTTAGATAACAATGACAGACACAAGAGCACAGGTTTAAGGATGACATTTTTAAATGGGATTGTTGAGCCTTGATTCCGTCAGAACTAAACTCTTTTGAAGCGCTTCATTAACTGTGAATCACAGCCGGAAATGCTTTGCTCCTGGTGAATGTGGATCTGTGCTTGTTGAACTTTACTTTCACAATGTTTTAGGTAACTTGGAGAAGCCAAAGTCACTCACTCGCCGCACATTTCAATGTCCGTCACTATCAGGCGTGACAACTGCGTTATACACAGCTTGTGGGCAAACTGGAAAGTTCTGCTTTCTCCCCGAGGAGGGAACAGGCCAAAAACATCAACAATGAAGAAATCCATTAGTCTGCAGCGACGACAAACGACTGCAGTCGTTTTCTGACACAAGCTGTTGCCGGCTGTGAAGAATGTGGACACGGAACCGTTCAAAGTCAGCTGGCTCTGGTTCGTGAAGCAGAAGCAACACCTGGGGTTTGGCGCTGGTGCCGCTGCCGTCCATCATTCTGCAGAAAACAATAGAGATGTTGTCCGTCTGCAGCAACAGCCTCACGCAGGAAGGAGTTTGGGAAAACTGTCTCCGGAATCCCAAATGCTCTTTGATTTACTTCTTCATTTTCCATTTCATTCTGCACCGCTTTGAGAAAAAGACAGAATGCTGGCTGGATGTCATTTTTGATGTTGCGTTGCATATTTCTGGACTCTTGCCAAGCATGCAAACAACATCTGCATATAATTACGTCTGGTTGACGTCCGTTTGTTTCCACAGCCAGTTTGAACAAAACTCCACGGCTTTTTAAAAACACACCAGACATCACATGACAGCTTTGGTCCGTGGTTTTCCACAACCGGTTTTTGGCGTGTCGTTTTAAACACATTTGTGTTTCCAGTCACAGACAATATTGCAATCGGTGTATGATACCTGCTTTTGCGATGTCTTCTCTCCAAATACGGTGAGTGAAAAACGCCAAAACGAGGCACCAAGATCCAGCAGCACAAGAACAGAACGTCTCTGTGAGTCTAAAGCTGACGATCATCCAGCCTCTGTCTGCTCTGTGGTTTGTCCTAAAGGCAGATAGATTATTTTTGTGGTTGAATAATGACACATTTCTTGATCATTTTACTTAAAAACAGTGAATTGGATGCAGCTCTAGAGTTATCCAGAGTCTACAGGCAGAGGGGAAGAGAGCAGTTCACTAGATTTAATAATAATAATAATAATCCATTTTATTTAAAAGCGCCTTTCAAGGAACCCAAGGACTCTGTACAAAACAAGGGTCAAAAATAATCATTAAAAGCACAATAAATAGAAATGGACAGATAATCAAGAGGAGAAGGCAGAAATAAACTGATGAATTCTGAGTTATGATTTGAAAGTTTGTACAGAGTCCATGTCCCAGAGGTCAGGAGGTCAGGAATTCCAGAGTTTGGGAGTCGAGCAGCTGAAGGCTCTGGTTCCCATGGTAACAAGTCGGACCGGAGAGGTTTTGATCTGAAGTAGGTCAGAAAGATACAGAGGAGTCAGGTTATGGAGGCCTTCAAGGTAAAAAGGAGGAGTCTGAATTGGATTCTGGAGGTCCAGTGAAGCCGGAGGAGAACCGGGCTGACATGACTGAAGGAGGGGGTTCTGGAGATGCGGGCCGCTGAGTTCTGGACCAGTTGGAGCTTATTGAGAGTCTTCTGAGGGAGACCAAAGAGGAGAGAATTGCAGTAATCTAGACAGGAAGTGACCAGAGATTTGCCCTTCACAATAAACTGCAGTACTTCCAACCTAATCCCCATCTGCCTTTGGATCCAGCTTATTCAAAACCTGACAGTGAGATCAAATGGTCATTTCAATGAAATGCAAATAAATGTGCAGAATTTCTTGAAGTTGATGTTTTGATTTTCTACTTTCCCACTGTTCAAATGAGGCTACCTTTAGGATGACGGGATGATGTTCATTTCTTTTTTTTAGTGGGCAAACCTACAACATCAACAAGGCACCAAACACTTAGTTACTCCACTGTATTACAGAAGTTACAAACCACACATATATAAAATCAAAAAGCTAGAATTGCTGCTCTAAACACCTCTGAGAGTTTCCAAAACCAACTTCCTGCTTTAACTTCATGTTTTACAGGAAGAATTACCATTGTGGTCACCTTCATGTATTCACACTAAATCATGGTTTGCACTTCCTCTCATCTTTCTCTTGGTTTTCCCGCCAACCTGCAAAGCAAAAGTCCAACTTATGACCAGATAAAAGTATATCCGAGGATGTGTAAATCCACCTGGAGTCCCGGCTAATCAGAGGACCAGCATGGCGTCAGATTCTGCCCGTGTGAAAACGGCGTTCTGTGATCACGCAGACCCATTTTCCCTCCTAATGAAGTGTATCCCACAAGCAGAGCGTGTTTATCTTCCACCTGATTGATCTTTTATAAGGCGCTGATTTTACAAGTAATTACACAAAGCTGGGTGGGAGGCAAAACACGCACAGATACTAAAAAAGCCCTGCAGATGGGCACGTGCACGCGGAATCCCCCGCTGCGTGTGGATGCAAACACGCGTGGGCGTGACTGCAGAGCTTTCCTGCTCTATTCTCACACAAACACACACACACACACACATTCCAGGGCTGCGGCGCCCACTGTTTACATGCCGCCATCACTTGGCGGTCTGGCACCAGGCATCGAAAGTGATCAGGAGTGGAACCAGCAGCCAGTGGAGCCAAGCTGGAGAGTAAATAAGTAATAAATCTATCCCACATCAGCGTAACGTTTCAGTGTAAACAGCCTTTTCAAGTGAGCTTGTTGAGGCGTCCTGCGCTGATGGGAACATGGCCGGCGTTCCCGCCGCTCTCCACAAGAAAGAGGCGGTGCCGAAACCGAGCGGCGGGTTTACTGGGTTCTGAGCTGGTCACTTTAATCTCACTCCAGCCTGATTAGTCAACGCCAGAGAGATAGAAAGACGGCGGGACGGGTCGTTCTTTCCCAGATCCATAAAAAACACGTTTTCTCCTTCAAGTCAGGTGACTTCAGAGAAATTCCAGATTTCTCCATTTTCAAATGTGCTACGTTCTAAAAAAATAACCCCCGACAGGTGACGTTTGATGACAGATGATTAAAGGCTGTAAAACTCAGACAGACAAAGTTCCAGCCGTCATAGAGAAGAAAAAGTCCAGGTTTATAGAAACAAAACAAAAAACTGATCAAAGACCAGCGTAGATCTGGCAACCTGAACTGAGACATGGCGAGAATGTCGACAGCCAATCAGGACGCAGGACAAACTGGCTGGAAAACAGACCAACAATAAAAAATATACGAAACAACCAAAGGTTAAAACTTCATACGGTGGCCCCTGAGGGTCAAATCACAACAACATATCACTGAACGCAAAAACATTAAAGATCACAACCACAAAAAGCAAAACAAATAACTTTACATTTTAGAAAACGTATTTCCAGAAACCAAGACACCCCCCCCCCACACACACAGAAAATCAAACACAAACAAACGTTTTTAGAAAACAACTTATTTGCACAAACCAAATTGAAAAATTCAAATTTTTACAAAATAAAAACAGAAAAGTTAGGCATTATGGGACATCACTGATAGGGACATTTGTTTACCTTTTCAATGGGCAGTTGTCATGGCGACATTTTAAACAGAAGGTAGTTCTCTAAGCTTCTGGCCACGCCCACTGCAAAGGTTCTGTGATTGATCGATTAACTCTTTAGCAGTTTGGTCAAAACATCTTTTTGCTTTCCTTCTTTAGTACTTAATGATTACTACTGATTATGATTTTAATGATCAATGATATTAATGATTTTAACCCTCTATGGCATGGCGTTGCCCTCAGGCAACAAACCACTATTTTGGCCCACACTCCACCCCTTTAATTTTTTTTAATCAAAAAACTACACTGATAGTCTGCTAATATGTCTGTGACCAATTAAATTTGAGCTGGGTGTGGCTTTGACCTTTCGTCTTGGGGTGAAACAGTCCTTTTTGGGACCACAGCCGACTTGGACACACTGCTAGCACAAAGTAAGATAAATTTCACTTTTTAACATGTTTACATTTAAATTACTTTGTATAAAAAATATCTAAGATGTGCATGAATAAGCAGAGAAGCATATTTGATTGAGTAAAGATACTTTTTGTCTTCATTTATACACTAAAATGGCAGTTTTTCATTCGTTGCCTCAGGGCAACATTGTGCAGTTAGATCACTTTTGTGTGAACTATAACATGTTAATGGATGGAGATGTGCAGGGATGCATAGTTATCAACATAATCATTTTTTTGCTGTACTATCTACCATTATTCACAGAAGTGGATGCACAAACATTTTATGGGTCTAAGAAACATGATCAAGAGGTTAGGCTCATTCTTTCCTACAGTGAGGATAGTGAGCCTGAGGAGATTGACAGTGAGGAAGAGTGGAATCCAGAATCAAGTTTGAGGGAGAGTAACCCCTGTTGTTAAAGCAAAATATGTCCAACACAAGAGGCCTTCAGCTCTCATCTGTTTGCCCAGCTGTTGGACAGGACAAGTTAAAAAAAAAAAAAAAAAAAAGTTTGAGGGAGAGTTAGGAGATTAGGGTTCAGTCAGCAGAGTAATATACTGTATGGAATGAACATATGTGTGCGCGTGTGTGCATGCGTGTGTGTGTTTGTGCGTTTAGAGAGGTATATATGACCTATTCTAATTTTATGCTTACTGGTTTCTTTTGAAAACATATAGCTGGCATGCCTGATGACAATGAGTCACTGGATGAAGAGGAAAATGAGGATGAAGCATCACAGGAAGATGTTCCACGCTTACCCCGTTGGAGAACACCCCACAATGCCAACATCACTAATTACCCAGAAAAGCAGGCCAGCCTTCCAAAATCAGACGATATCAAGTCCCCCTTCGAATACTTCAAGATGTTTTTTTCTGTTTTTTCCATACAGAATAATTTTTCCATACAGAATAATACAGACTGTGTTTTGTCAAAAATCAGTACCCCACAGGAACATACATTCATAAACATAAACACACACTGCAGCTAATCTCTAATGTACTCATTGATAAACCATTTGTGGCTGTTTGTTGTAAGAAAATTTTGAAATTGTTGTTGAAAGAAACTTTTTCAAATTGTTGTTACTGAAAGAAAACTTCTGAAATTGTTGTTGTTGAAAAAAAAAAACTTCTTGTAATGTATTTAATGCTTGTTCATTCCTCATTCCACTTATTAAATAATATAGAAAACCTTGGCGTTTTAGTACCTTCAAAGCATCTTGTTGCTCTGAGGCAACAAACCAAAATCTGGTGGGGGTGGGGGGTGGGGCACATTTTCTGATTGATATATTACAAGGACCCCCCCTAGGTCCCAAAACTGGGGTGAAATATTTTTTTCCTCATAAAATAAAAATTCATGCCATAGAGGGTTAACTTATTTATCGTTTTCAACATGTGATTTTATTGTGTTTTACTTGTGAATCTGCACAGTGTTCCTGGGTGTTTTGAAAGGCGCTTTTAAATAAAATGCATTTTTATCATAACTCAAACATGATCATCCAATCAGTAACATCCCATAATACCTACTTTTACTGGTTTCTTATTTTTTTTCATGTTATTCTAGAAAAAACAAACACTTGTTTCATTTTGGTTTTTGGAATTTTGATTTGATTTTTGGTAAGTTTTTTCATTTTGCGTTTAGATTTTTTAATTTTCATTATGATCTTTAACATGTTTTTACGTCGAGTGATTGTGCCTTCAGGGCCACCGTAGCACTGATATTTACCCTAATCACCGTCCTCTCAGACCTCTGTGCAAACTTGTAGAAAATAAAAGCAACAAAATGTGATAAAAATGTGATAATAAATGACAGCAATAAGTAAAATACAGTCAACTATATCATCCAATGGTAAATGAAAAGGGGCGGAGCAAATCGTGCAAATTTGGTTGAAATTAAACATTTACCTTAAATTTAAATGTACGTTTGTGTTTTCCAATCACACTGAAGGATTTATTTAAAATAGTTAAACTTATATATTTTTATTCATTTGCAGGTGGTGAAGGTTTTCTGCTTTAGTGTAAACTAAACATACATTTCTGCACTGTCTGCAGGTATTTACCCCGCCTCCAGCCTGGCTAGGATAGGCTCCAGCCTCCTCAGGGTGAATGGAGATAAATAGTTTATGATTTTCAGATGTAAAAAAAAAAAAAAAAAGTTGTGTTCCATTCATCAGTTGTGTTTGTGAGATGCTTTTAAACGTGTATGTATTTCTTTTTCCGTGGTGGGAAACGTAATCGCCAACGGTAACATGAAAGATGCTGAAAATGGGGAAATAATTGGTGGAGTCGTGTTAACAATTAGGGTTTTGAACAAAGCATTTAGTGGGAAGACTGCATGACTGTTCGTTAACCCTATGGTGACCAAACTATATACACGCGACTCAAAAGTTCTACTTTATGCAAATGTTTGACTTTTTCTTAACTGTTTAATACGAACATTTTCCAATTAAGGAAAAATTAAATAAGTTGCTTTCTGTTCTAATTTGAAAAATCAGCTCAGCTTTTTTTTTTGCCAATTTTCTGACTGAAAGCAAAAAACTTTTGTCTTTATTGACAAACAAGCGATTCTTTTGCTTGTACTTCTATAAATGTTAGCCTTTTTTTCTAGCTAGCTTTAGTTTTAGCACCATTCTTAATTTTAAAGCAAATAGAAGTTAAAGAAAGCTTTGTGTTTAGCTTGTTTTGCTCGACTCAGTTCAGTTATTTGCGGTTTTTAAAAGAAAAAAAAAATCCTCGTTTTCTTTTAGCTTTTAATTTTCAAACTTCAGTGGCAAAATTAATGCTGACATTTTTTGGGACAAATTCTCAAAATGCAGATCCTTTTCATTCTTTTTTGAATATTTCTTTTGGACAAAAGGAAAATGAATCCGATTTCTGGCTTAAAGGTTTACATCAGCAGACTGTCAGCCAGGCTTTTATTTTGAAATCATAGTCCGATTATTTAAATACAATTTGTGATGCATTTATCTGTAAATTAAACGTGATTAAATTAATATGTTATCATTTCATTTTGGAGTTATGGTAAATCAGTGTCCACGTTGTGGGATCAATAAAGTTTTATTCTATAAAAAAGTGTTTTTTTATTGCTACTCTTCTGCTGAATTAATTTATTGCCTGAAAAACAGAAGCTTTTCAGATCAAATCTGCCGACTGTCACCGGAGACTCGTGGTGACGGGTGGAGCAGAGGGTGAAGCTATAGGCTCCGCCCACATGCCACTTCAGTCCCAGGACAGGTCAGAAAAACTCTGAAAGCGTTTTGGTCTAAAAGTGTCAACAGGAAGAGTAGAACCGTCTAGAACTGTCCGTCTGAAATCAGAAAGAGAACTTTTATTCTCAACACAAACAATAATTCATCATTTTCACGCACGCCTGGGGACTTGAACCTGCGACGGTTCCAGACGGCTGCACAGACTCCATCAGGTTCTAAGATCATGTGAGGAACAAGGACCTGTCCTGCTGCAGTTTCTGCATTTAGGTTGTAGTTTATTACCACCAAAAAAACAACATTTCATAACAGATGTTTAGAAAAAACCTGGAACTGAAATAAAGAACAAACCTGATTGAGCCTCTGCTCACCAGACTGAAGCATTTTGGGAGAAAAGTCTATTTTTTAAAGCCCCACTCCCACGGAAAGGACGTTTTAGGTGTTTTTAAAATGTTCTTGAGGTATTTTTCTGATGGAGGACATATAGAAAGAAAATGTGAGTATTTCTGAGTAATTCTAATCAGGAGCAGATAAAAAAAAAAAAATAAAATTTGAAAAAAGTCTTTCTGCTCTGCTCCATTCTGATCGTCCACCTGCAGACAAACAGATCCATGAACGTCTTTGTTTTCCTCGTCTGTGAGCTGGAATCTGGATCAGAACTGGACAGATGGACGGAGACGATCCTGCTGCCATTTGTGTTGCACCGCTAAGGTTATGTTGGGGGTGTGAGGGGCTGTAAGCTGGTGGGGAGCAGGTTTGCTCTGCCTCAATCGTCCTGCTTACGACTCAGACGGGAATTTCTCTGCAGAAACTACGTCCTAAAAAACATCCGTTTTCACATTAGAAACAGCAGCGTTTCCGTATTTTATTGCTTCCTGTTATTAAATAGTTGAACAGTTCAACTGCATGTGGTTTTTGGGAAGCATCAGAAAGTTGCATTAAAGGCAACAAACTCCTTTTTTTCTGGATATTTGATCTTTTTTCTTCACGTCGTCTCTTTCCAGCATAGAAGAGGAAAACCTGCAGATCTAGAATCATACTTCTGCGTGATGCTTTCCTAGTAAGGTGACGGTTCCTCAGATGTCCAGCCTGCGGCAGGGGTCAGGCCTGAGCGTGGCGATCGTTTTGCTGGTCAGCATCGGGGGGGCTTTACCGGCAATGGAAAGTGGATCCCACCCCTCCCTCGTGAAAGCAGAGTGAGTGTGAAATCCATGTGCGGCTCCCGGAGGTGCACGTGTGGGTGTTCGTGTAGGAAAACCCAACACCGCGTGGGGGGTGTGTGTGCGTGTGTGTTCCACGCACCGCTGCGAGCTGGAGGTGAAGCGCAGGGCTGTCAACCCCCCCCCCCCCCCCCCCCCACACACACACACACAGAGCCCCCCCACGCAGCCGTCAGCACCTCCGCCGAGCCCAGGAGCCGAGCTCGGCCCATAGACGGAGAACCCCCCCCCCCAGGAGTCACAGCGCCATCATAAAAGGCCTGAGGACAGGAAACAAAGCTATTGGCTTTTTAAAAATGGGAACCAGTTCTGAATCGATCCTGTTCTTTTTGCCCCCCTCCCCATCTGTTTTGGGTCTGAGGATTTATTTCGGCGCTCACACAGCGGGACGTAAATCATCCTCTCTCTCTGGAGCCAGGGATGTGGCCGTCTGCAGCAGAGTCCGGTTCTTTCCCGCCCGTCCGGAAGAATTAGGCCCGCAGACCTCACCACATCGTATTCTGCGGTGTGCCGTTTCTCCAAGGGGGAACCGGTCCTGGCTCCACCACGGTCCCGGTCCTCGCGGGCCCCACGGGCCTCTTTCCTTTACTCTCTAATTAGATTAGTCGGGTCCCCAATCCAGCAAACCCAGGGCTCCAATCTGGCAACACGGCTACCTTCTGCGGCAGAGCAATATCTGCTGGTGGAGGAGGAAATGACCTCAATGTGGGTCGGCCTGGTATTCTGTTACACCCAACCGTGTGCTGACTAAACGGCTGGCGTGATGAAGACGGAGAGCGGTAAACCAGAAGGATTTACAGCCGCGCTCCGCGACCTGAAGGTTGCGGTTGAGCACCCATTTTGGGAGCCATCCGGGTCGGTTCTGAAAACGGCCACAGAGCCGCTCAGCGTGTCGATAAACGCCGATAGAGCGAGGAGGAGTCCATTGTGCTCCGCTCTTTCAGAGTGGATCCCGCTGCAGACGTTTTCTGCATCTGTGTCAGACACATGCATTTTCAGAAGGCAGTAAAAAAAAAAAAAAAAAAACAGTGCCGCCAAAATCCAGGCCAAGACTTAAAGTTCGGAGCCTGAGAGTCTTACGTGACACTGTATATCTGTCAGCAGGAACGCCTCCGTCTCTGCCAGAATGAGGAAATATGACAGAACACGGAGCGAGTGTCCACATTAAAAAGTGAAAAAGCTCTCCAATCTGAAGGAGGACGGTCAAACGGAACACGGGTTCCCGCTGGGAAACACGTGTGCGGACAAGACGGATGCACCGAATTCCACAGACGGGACGTGACGGCACAAAGCTGAGGAGTGGGGCCTTCGTTTGTACCGACAGGAAGTCGGGGAGTGCTGTGAACGATTGGGTCTCGTAAATCATTTTGGTGATTTGGTCCAGGAGTCTCCTCCAGCTGCTGAGTGGATCCGCCTCCGGGCGCCGCTGGAAGAGCAGCGAGCGTCGCAGAGCGCAACTTATGAAGCAAATCAAGACATCAGACCACAGAGACGGCAGGTCCAGGAAGCGGATGGAGAAACGGGCAGGGGGACGGAGAGGCGCTTCCTGTCCCGCCTGAACGGTTTCAGGGACGTAGAGGACGACTGAGGAACAGGGTGTTCTGATGGACATTTAGAAGATCAAAACTGCATTTCTGAGTATTTCTTTATTGGTTGTGAATCAGGAGCAGATGAAAAAAATGACAATGTCAATTTTTATAAACACTAGAACTTCAATTTTTTATTTTACCAAATACATTTAGAATGAAATTGACGATAATTGACGGATAATTTTAGTGTATAACCTCTAAAACTGCAACTCATTTTTTTATTTTTTATTTTTATTTAATTTATTATTATTATTATTATTATATTATTAATTTATTATTTAACAGGGAGCCGGTTTAGCTCATGCTGGTTTGCGGCGCCTGCCGTCTGTGAAACCAGGGTACAAATCCGGGCTGCTCCCTGTTCCCTTCTCTACTTCTGTCCCGGTCCCAAGCCCGGTTGCTTTGAGAGGGTTGCGTCAGGAAGGGCATCCGGCGTAAAACATTGCCAAGCTTACAATGCGACTTGTTCGCTGTGGCGACCCCTGATGGGATAAGCCGAAAGTGACAGACAGATTAATTTATTATTTAAGTTATTTAATTTTATATATTTTTTTTTATTTTTTTTATTTTTTTGTGTTAACTATACAAGTTTAAGACAAACCTTTAAAACCATTACTACTCAGATATAAAGGGTTAGTTTTGTTTGCCATTTGTCATATAGAAGGAGCGCACACTTTACTTGACAATACTTCTCCCAACAGTGCTGATATATCAAGGAAAACATTTATACAGCTGCAAAAACCAGATCCAAATGAGGAGACCAAGTGAATATTTACAGAGGTTAGGCGAGCACCTGCTCAAAAAGATAAGGCAGGAAAATGCAACACGCAAGGAAAATGAAAATGGAACACGCAAGGAAAATGCAACATGCAATTAAAATGAAAATGCACTACCCAATGAAATTGCAAGACACAATAAAATGCAACACGCAATGAAAATGTATACGCCCCCACGCGCTGAAAGTTTGACATTCTGAGCTTATTGTATTATACAATCCTAAAACCACAAGTTCAATCCTCATAGTGACCCATTAACACTAGGCAGAGCTTTACTGCTTTTACAAAAAGTGGAAATGAGCTCACCTTCAATGCAAGCTGTGAGAAAAGAAGCTCGGCACAGCAGCCAAACCAAGAAATGAAGGACTCACAGGCTGAAGACCTTCCTGAAGTAGTGATGAAGCTGAGACATTCTGAAGAGCTGAAGCTTCCTGGTCAGACATCTTTAAGGTTTCTGATTGAACGTAGAAACCTCTTTGTTCTGTTCTTTCTGCCGTTTAGGTCCACTTTAATTTTCCTGGACATGTGCCGCACTTCCAGCAAGGAATCCTGGGAAAGAAATCAGAATACGTCACAGTTAAGCTCTACTTCAGCAAGAAAAATCCTGACTTCCTTCCTATAGGAATCTGTTTTAAAACATGGCCAACAAAAAAAATAAAAATTTAAAAAATTTAAAAAGTGGAGAAAAAAAGATTAATCTGAGACTATGCTTTAAAAACAGCAAAATACAATATAATTTGTTTAGAATAGTATTTAGGATAAATCTGTAACAACAAACTTAACTTACATTGATACAACATTTCTAAATATATGTGGATTATTAGAATTAGGGATGGCCTGTTTGACACGGCGCTTCGGCGCGCGGTTCACTCTCATGAAACAAAATGTTTCGGCACAATGTTTCGGGGCGTGTGTCAACTAGCGCAGATCACGTGGTTGATGACGTATGACGCGCCAAATGTTTCGTTTGGTCGAACCACGGTTCAGATGTCACTTGCGTGTCGAACAGTTGGGCGCGCTGTTCTCTAGAAACACGAAATGAATCCTGAACGTTTCCTGGTCAGTTCTATTGTTTCCCCTGTATCAGAATCAGCGAAAGTTCATTGCACTTTACCATGACTCCTAGTAAAAAACATACTGTGGCTCAGGATCGTTTCTACTCGATTTCTCCAAATAAAAAAAGAATGCATGATTGTTGCGTTAAAAAAAAGACTTCAATAAATTTCTACTGTCACAGTTCTTTGGTATCTGTAGCGATAGCTCAGTGGAATGATTGCCTGGAGTCACTTTTAGAGGTCCTGGGTTCGAAATCAGCTGTAGGTAAAAATTTTTTTTTTTTTTGCTTTGCGTTTTTTTTTCTTCATGTGATGTTTCCTACATGTGTTGTTTTACGTTGTTCTTTTTAATAGTCATTAACAACATTGTTTTGTTTTACATTTTTTTCATCATCATCATTTCCACATTGAAGTGTTACAAGGAGTTTAGTTGAAACACATGTCGATATACATCCAGTCCGCCACCAGATGCCGCTATTCGGTGTGGTTTTGAAGCCCTGAATGGGTGGTTCATTTTTCCGGCACAATTACAAGAACCCCAGTGAGGCTTCATGGGGCTTCTATTCCCATCCCTAATTAGAATCATTAAGTACTGATTTAAAAAGAAAAAATAAACTTATTTGGAGATATTTAGAGCAAAACCGACTAGACTACAGAACGGCCTTCGGTCTAAACTTTCCTGTGTGTCTCGTTCAGGAACCTCTAACATCCCCACAGCAGGAGAGCAGCTCCATAAAACTCCACATTTTACTCCAAATTCTGCTTTAAAAGCAACAGTTTCATAAAACAAAGCCAGCAGAATGAAGAACCACTGACCTGAACATCCGCAGCTGCATCCAATCCCGTTTCTCAGCAGGTGTGTCCGTCACGTGACCGGCCGCTCACGCGGGACCAATCCCTCTGAAGCTCACATCGCCTTGATGCAGTCAAGTTAGCCACGCCTTTATGCGGCAAAAAAAATGCCTGAAAAGAACTTCTGGTATTTTTTTTATCCACTTGGCCTTTTCACTTTTGTTTTATATGTTGTTTATGAAAATATGTTAGAAGATTTTTTTTAAAGGGAAGGTTTGGTGTTATGTTGAAACACGATCCCCCTACACTGACACCCCAGACGATTGTTTAGGTCAGTGTTTTTCAACCCTTTTTGAGCCACGGCACACTTTAACCTTGACAAAAACCCTGCGGCACACCAGCATCATAAAAACAAACAAAAAAAAGAAAAAACTCGGTCTGTATTGATCGACAGCCCCCCCCCCCCCCCCCCCCCCCCGCAATCTCACGTGCATTTTCGTGATAATTGTGGCAGAAAAAGATGGAAGCTGCAGCTGTTTTTTCTAAGATAAAATAAAAGTTAAGTTAGAAAATTAAAAATCTGTTTGATGCGTGTTCTTTGTGGTGTCAAGACGTTTAACAAGGACGACTCATCCTACACTGAGACCTATCCCTTTAAGCCAATGCATCATGGGAGATGTAGTGTGAAATCTGACACTAAAGGGCAGACAGACTCTCTTCTCTGAGCTTCATGGTTTTGTTCTCTTGTTCCACGGTCTGACACCGGATTCTGTGGAAAGCTACACCGCTAAAGACGAGCTTTAGCTGGTATTTCTGTTAGAACTGAGAGACTTTTTGAGCTAAATCTAAACAAGGAAGTGAAGACTTTAACCACTTCTGATTGGTCAGACTGATGACATGTGATTAAGCCTCCAAGAATGATTGGTGGAGACAGTTTAAGGGGCGGGACTTTTCCGCAAACACCTTTAGATGTAGCTAAATCGCGGTACCGTCATTCTTATCAAAATGTCTTTAATAGAATCAAATAAACACAAAGAAAAAATTATTTTACGATCTTTAATATTCCTAACTACTCAGTGTTTTATCAGGGCCTGTTTGGATGAACACAGAGCTGAAATCCTGGAGATGGAAATGTTTTTAGATCAGTTAATGAGGGCAATTACCCACGGCACACTGGTTAAAAAACACTGGTTTAGATCAGCTATTTGATAGTAAAAACATGTTTTTAGAAGATTTTTTTAAACACTTGTTTACAAGTCTTGTGGCAGTTGCAATTACACAAGTATAGAAAAATGTAAACAACATTTAAGAAAACGTTTTTTTATCCAATTAAACTGACTGAATCTAGCTGATCTGATCTATTTTTTTTATTTCTTATTTTTTACGAGTGATTATTCAAGTTAACTTTTTTTTAGGCAGAGCAGTGTGCTGTTTATGCGAAAAACTGCATTCAGCAACCGTTAGGAAATGTTCCCATGGAATGTTTGACGTTTTTTAATTTAAAGATTATGTCATTTATTATTGAATAACACAGTTTGAATGACTGGTAAAGGGTGAATATGTGTCTGTTTGTTCACAACGACCGCTTGAATAGTTGGTGTTTTCATTTTCTGGTAGTAATTAACCAAATTCCCACTGTCAGTGAATGCATCGAGGCTGAAGCTCCCAGCCTCATCTCTCTGATAGGTCCTTTATCTAAGCTCCGCCCCCAAAACACCAGAAAGGAGCCAAAAAATGTAAAAAGAAAAACGTATGAAGAGAAAATCTTTCACTTATTCAAAGTCTGTTTTAGTTTTTCTTTATTTTGAATGTAAACACCGTTTTTTCAGTTTTAAATTTATGTTTTGCAGCGATTTGCCTCTTCCTGACTAGAGGAGTAGCCAATCACAAAAGAGTCTCCGCCTTTGGTGGTTTGATTGGCAGAAATAATTAAGTCCTTCAGAAAACCGGGAATGTGAAATAAAAAAAATACTTTGGAAAATGTTTTAAAATATGGGTCTCCGTAAAAATAAAAAAAAGACATAAAATTATAATAATAATGATCAACATAATGATAAAATGAATATTTTAAAATGCTGTTATAAAACAATAAGCAGGGTTTTAAATCAGGATTAAATATATGTAATAAAGATGTAAAATTTCCATTTTGTCTGCAGGTTTTTCTCGATTTTTTAAATCTTTTTTTTGCAAACATATTTTGAGATATTTCTTGGTTGATTGTCTGATTGTAAAATGTCATGTTTATTTCTGATCTTATGAACAATTTTGTCTTTTGATGTAAATGATGCTTTCTAGCTTCCCTCTTAAACTACTTTAGAATGATTTGATAATACCAACAATGCTTTCATTAACAATAACGCTTTTTTTTCTGAGAAGCAGTTTTGTTGCTTGTGGGTAGAAAAACATTTCTGAGTTTAACAGACAGGATCAGCGTAAAACCTGGATGTCATGAGCAGCTCAGGCCTTTTGACACGCAGGAAATCTAAATTGTTTGAATGCTAGAAAGTATTCAACCCAATGTTTTCCTGTTTCTCTTATTTTCTTTATTATACTATCTTCTGGCATTTTTTTGCCACTTAACTTCTACAATTATTCAGATATTTTGACCATTCAACTATTCAAATGCAGCTTTTTCCAGCTGTGACTTTTGTTCCTTCAAATCCCCGAACTTCTGAAGATATTCCAGGATTATCTCCAACCATCTGGTTGGTGGTGAGCTGTGGTGCCCAACTTTGCAGGTTTGAAAGTCGGTGTTTGCAGCTCCGGCTGTGGCGAAGCTCCATGGCGTGGACCGCCCTGCCGCTCTTCCTTTGACTGAGAGCAGAGTCTTCCTCTCAGCAGCTGCTGCCTTGAAAATTCTGCTCTTGCTGCAAACAGTTGTGACAAAAGTCAAAGCGGCTCCAAAATGTTTGGGAAATGAGAAATCTGTCAGGAACTGAGGATTATTTGGAGACAAAAACAGAGAATCTGACATTCAGATGTGAGACTGTCTCATTACATTTTTAAAAATATTCAATTTTCAAATGAATCCGAGTTAAGTTCATGTTCATTTATCTTTTTTGTACGCGACTTTTAGTAAAATCTTTGAATAACACTGTGGAATTTAACGACATGACATGAAATCTTGCAGATTGACTGAGGAGCCATCCTACAGCCGTGGTTCCCCACAGGACCGCCGTGGGCCCCGGGGCCGGACCGCCTGAACGGCCTCAGCAGACGGAGCTGTCAGCGAGAGATCCGAGCGTCCCGCCGGCAGAGTCTCTGAAGGCCTCAGCCGAGTGAGGCAGACCAGAAATCTGGAAATGGTTTGGCCTCCAGGAGCAGAACGAGGGACGAAACAGACGAAGAAAATCAAATCCTGACCTTCAGGATCTGCTGCTGAGGTCATTTAACGTCAGAAAGTCTCCAACTTGTTGGTTCCTGTCGTCAGTTTCTCGTGTTCAGCATCTCAGAACAAAAGCTTTTAATATTTGAGGAAAATTTGAATGTAAAGAAATAAAATGATATCTGACATATTTAATATTTAAGGTTCTTAAACACGATTTAAGAGAAAAATGTCACTTTCTTCTGTAAAGTAAATAAATGTAGTTAAAAGTTAATTATTCAACAAAAGAAAACAGTGAAAAAACAAAAAACCCACTTCAGCTTATTGCTGGATTCCCTTTGAAGACTTTTCAAAATAAATGTTATTTATTCTGGTTTGACCCTTTTTAACACTTATTGACTGTGTATTATTCTTTTTAATGACTGAAGCCATTTTTATTTAGCTATAAATACATTTGTTATAACGTCTTGTTTTTATTGACTTAATGAGTCAGTTTTTTTTAAAATCTTTTTTGTCCTAAATTTATTTGTGGTAAATTCTTATTTTTAATAAAAGAATGATGCATTGACCAAAAAGGAATTTTTAAATGTTGTATCAGTGACAATGACAAATAAAGGATCTCTTCATAAAACGATATTTTTGGTGCTTATTTGCCTTTAGAGTGGAAGACAAAAAATCAGAAATAAAAGGTTGTACTAGAATTAAAATATGAGGCAGCTTTTTTATTTAAGAAAAAACTCCTGAAGTGAACTAATCTATATTAAGTTTATGTGTCCTTCAGAGTTTCTTTTATTTTAATGAGAACATAAAAAGCGCTGTGGCATGGTTGTGCTTTTATTTTGTATTTTTTGCGGGGATGTTTTATTCTTTTGTTGATGTGGTGAACGATTCTCAGTGTTTTCTGATCCAGCCTAAATAATTAAAGCAATTCATGCAAAGAGTCATAAATCACTGCGATGTAAAGATTTGTATGTAAGCTGACTCAAATGTGTCTTAATTCTGAGGGGAAAAAGTATTTTCCTTTTTTAGTTCTGGACCCTTTAGTTAGTTTGTGATCTAAGTTCAAGTTTTCTTCACAGAAAGTCAGAGTTAAGTTCATTAAAAGAGTTTTTGAGGTCAAACCCACAAACTGGACTCGTTTCTTCCAGTCGGCTCACTCTTTGAAAAGTTTAAATCCACGTTTTTCCGTTTTATTTGCTCTATAAAGTCATTTTTTCTTCACTATTGCTTAATATTAAGGTTTGAAAAATCTGTCAGTGAAAGTCTCCCTCATCTTGATGGAGTCAGCGGTGAAACATCTCATTGAAGTTGCTGTGACTCAAATTCATATTTCACTTTATTGAGATTTTTACTAACTTCTTTTATTCAACTAACTTTTCCCATTTTTGAGCAGGACTATGAACGCCTCCTGGCATTTTCATAAGGTGCTGCTTTCACGGAGTCAGTGAACGCCTCATGAGTGATTATTGATGGGAAAATGTCCTTTTGTCTTGGCTAAATGATTCCACATCTAACAGTTTAAAAACAGTTTTACTAATGTCAGAATAAACGGGAACAGAAATGTGATTATGATCATTGGATGTAAATTAGTGTGATTAAGAACAAAGGAAAATTAGGCTGATAAATATGGTCAGAGGGACTTTTTTTTTCTTCTTCCAGACTTTATTTTCACTTTTATTACCTTTATTTTATTAAGAAATCATTTATATTTATTTTTTATTCCCCAAAGTTTTCCTAATCCAGCATAAAAGTTCATCTGTTTCTTCGTTTAAATCACATTCTGGTGAATAAATACACAAAAATCTGGAAAACAAGGAGCCAGAAAGCTCCCAGTCTGCAGCGCCCCCTACTGGTAATAAGCCACATCTCGCTAATGTTCATTGAAGGAAGGGAGGTCGAGATGCAGTTTATTAAATAGAATAAACATTTTGTTGGATGTTAAAGAAAATAAAAACTTAGATTACAGGTTCAGTGAGTTGTTTTTTACTTGTAACAGTTATTTTAATGCTTCATCTTCCATCTTGGTTGCTCCTGCTGACAGACAGTGTTTGGTTGTTGTCAGTCTGATGGGTTTTTGGTTCATTATCCTTCTTACCGTCTGCGTCTGCCGTCAGGTTTCAGCCTGAAGGTCCCTCTGCTTTTCTGATTCTTCTTGTTATGAGCCGTTTGGTGAGGGACATGATTGTGTTGCTCCTCCGTGTTCACACTGAAGCATCTCAACATCTTCAGTGGTGAGGCTGGTCCTGCTTCAGTTCAAGTGTCCTGCAGATGGCGCTGCTGTCCACAGATGTTGAGCAGACATACATGGAAAACTCTGAGCTTCGTTGCAGGGCCTGCTGGGATGTTTTGGCTGTGTTGGTCTTTCCTCACCTCATAAGCTGTTGGGATGAAGCTGTTGTTGGGATGTAGTTTCTTCCAGATTCCAGGTGTCCGTCCGTCTGTGAAAGTCTCACACAGTTAGAGCAGAGTCTGTGCGAGTCGTAAAGTCAGGCTGTAACCGGACCTGTAGCAGCAGACCTGGTTCTGGTCTCACTCTCAGCAGTGCAGGTGGTGGCGCCGTTGACGGCTGGGTTCTGGTTTTCGTCTAGAGAAGCGGGCGGCTTAGAAGCATCTGCCAGCAACAATAACCCCAGAGTTATAGAAGAAGCACAGAGCGAGGACGCCACATGACGCCACAGGACAGCACAGGACGTCGCAAGATGCCGTAGGATGGCACAGGACGGCACAGGACAACACAGGACAACACAGGACAACACAGGACAACAAAGGACGTCACAGGTTACTGTGAAACGTCCAATTAGAACCTTTTCCAGACCTAATTGAACAGAACCAACAGAAACATCCTCTAGTTTGGTTTTGGAATGAACTGATTTCTAATTGTATTTTTCTATTGTGTATTTTTTTTTATTATTTATGTATAAACATTGCAGAAATCTAAAGCCCATTTTAACTGTCACTGCATCAGTGCTAACAAAAAAAGATTTGTCCATCCATCAATCAATCTATTCAGTTGATTTAGTTTTCCTTTATTTCTTATTTTTATTAATAACTAAATACATATCATTACATTGTATTTTATTTATTTATTATATCTGTAATTATAGCTAATAAAATACTATAGTTATACTTAACTTTTGTACATTTTCAGTTTTGTTGATTTCTCTAATAGCATTTTGTTTAAAACCTCTGTAAAGTTAGAGAAAAACTACTGATATTCCAGACTGAAGTATTAGTATTTATATTTAATCTGCAGATAAAAAAACATTTTCTGTGGTGGGGGTTTAGCCTGCTATGCACCTTGGGGGGGGGGGGCTACTTGGTAGTGGTTCCCCTCCCATGGTCGCCGTATGGAATGGGCCCCCCCTCTCTCGGTTTTATTTGCACCTTAGACATTTAGGGACCCTTGGTGGGGAGGGTGTGGGGACATTACTGTGAGTAATCAGGAAATGTCCCCTCAGTGCCCTACCCGCCAATTTTAACTGCACCCCCTTAGTACACACACCCTTTACTCCTCAAAATATACATTCAAACATAAACACACACACACGCCATCACAAACACACACACACACATTATGCAAGGAAGGTGGGTCCTAGGTCCATCTGTCCCCTACCCCATCCCTGGTGGGAGGTACTGGGCCCTTGGCAACGGCGGCCGTGTCCCCTGTCCCCCAGTTGGTTTGAAGGCATAAGTATGCGTGTGTGAATAATATCTGTATTGTGTTCATGTTGACATTTCTGCAGCTAACAGGTGTGTTTATAACATCTGATTGTGTGTGTGGACAGGCCCCGCCCCTTTGAGATTTGTATTACACTTGAACCTTACCGTAATGATAAACATCCAGTAAAGTTGTTGCTTTATGCTGCTTCATGGTTCTACCCCCCCCCCCTCCTATGATCACCCTCCTATCCCCCCTCCTCTCTAACATCCCTCTCTCTTCTTCCCTCCTTTCCTTTTCCGTCCGGTCCAACACCAAAGATGTTCAAACATGATTGAAATGAATAAAGTTTGTCCTGGATTCCAAAAGGGGTTTATTCAGACATTCCTCTGGTTTGTCATAGATTCATAACCCCTGTTGTTACAGTAAAATATGTCCAACACAAGAGGCCTTCAGCTCTCATCTGTCTGCCCAGCTGTTGGACAGAACAAGTGGAGGGGGGGGACATTTTCTGTAATTTGTTGTGTTTTATACTTTATAAATGACCTTACAGTGACATATTTTTACTATACATGATGTGAAAGGTCTTGATAAACTCAAGGAGAAATTTTTAAATACATAAAAAACAAAAACAATTTGGCCAAACGCCTGAATTTATAAAGAACTTTAGTTACCAGATGATGCACAGATCCAGATAACATGGACAGCAGGAGACAGATGCCCCTCCCCCAAAGCTTTGAATGGTTTGACCTCCTGACCCAGAATGTACCAACCAGACCCCTCTGCTGATCTGGATCCGTCTGTTGTCGGTTCCTAGAGTCCAAACCAAACATGTAAAGCTGCCTTCAGCTTGTGTGCTCCACAGGGTTTCTGTCATTAGAATCAACTGAAAGCTGGTTTTCTTGTTTACAGCTGCACAACAGAATCCAGTCGCTGTTTAGAGGCAACATTTTTCTAAAAAGATTTCCAAATGAGTAAAATGACGACAAACCAAAGCCATAAATGATAGAAAACATCATGTTTGACTTTCATGCATTTTTAAGTTAGTCAACAGGATCTTTTTTAACACAGGGGCTTATTTTATTTTGAAGGTATCTTGTATATGTTGTTGTATAAAGTAAAATAAAACTCCATTATCATTTAATGTCAATATTTTAAAGCTATATTTAAGGCCCCAAAAACGTTCATTTTTCTAAAGGGTGAAGTGGGGCTCTGGCAGTGTTCTGGTCCATAAGAAACTGGACCAGGACTTTAGTGTGGAAGGTTGCAGACCCCTGGTTTGAAAAAAAAAATCATTTATTTGACAGATTCAGTCCAGTAGGTGTCACTATAATCCAAAATATGAGCATAGGGAGCATTTTTCACTCAGTTGTACTGCATCTACTTTTCTATTCCTTCAGGTTTAGCCTTTCTTTGTTCCATCTTTACCCTGTGTCAGAGGTGTGGGGAGAAATGAGGATGCCTGACATCAGCCAACTTGTAATTTTTACTTTCTCAGCAAACGACCGATGCACACTGGTAGTATGGAACAGTCAAAGAGAGTCTTGAACAGAATATACTGAGTGTAAAATAAAACATCTGGTGTATCACACTGCCATCTGGTGGAATATAACAAAAGTGCTCTGACTAACAACATCTATGTTGTCTCCTTACATTTTTTCTCTTAACTTAATAATACTATGACACCCCCCTCTTTTAATAACAAACTTTAAAAAACACTATAAATTCTTCTACTCATTAAACTTAAGTGGTATGCGAGTAATCCTCCCAGATCTGGTACTCTGGCTTCTCATCTGAAATCCTCCCTTGTTGTTCATCAGTGGGGGGTTCTCTTTTGGGATCTCCACATCTCCTGACTTTTGTGGGGAACTAAGAGTGGTCTTCTCCAGTGAGCCAGATGTGGTAGATGTGGCTTCTTCTGGTGAGTGATATGGTGAAGAAGCTGGTATTGATTCATCAGTTGGAGGTGATCTTAACTGCCGATCCCCACTGGGTGTCTCCGTGTGTCTGGGTTTGAGATGTTCCCTTGTCCTCTGGTAGGTCTTTCCTTCCATGTCAGCAAGGTATGTCCTGGGCTCTCTTATGGGATTAGGCCTGTTCAAGATAGTTCCTGGCTCCCATATCTTTTTTAGTGTGTTCCTCACATACACTTGCTCCTCGTCCTGAAGGTCACTTCTCTCTTTCCCAGCATGCATGTCATAAAACTCCTGCTGCTTCGCTTGCTTCGCCCTGTTCATCTGCAGGTGGTCGTCAGCATGTGGATGGTGTGACAGAAGAGCTCCTTTGCTGATTGGCAGTAAGGATTTTGGTTTTCTGCCATATAGCAGCTCATATGGTGATGGCATGTTGTCATCCGGTGGTGTTATTCTGTACATCCACAGTGCTGTGTAAGGGCAGGTGTTGTCCTCCTTTGCTTTCTTCCACAGTGCTTTCACGGTCCCTACAGCTCTTTCAGCTACACTGTTAGCTTGATGGTGATAGGGAGAGCTGAACTTTAAGGTGATGTTTGAAAATTCACCCCTCTTTTTGAACTCTTCACTTACATACCGTGTGCCACAGTCTGCAATTGTTGTAGAAGGTAGTCCATGCTCACCCATGGTCTGAGTCTGAGTCTTAAAATAGGTACACACCGTCCTAGCAGATATGTCAGGTAGTAGTCTTACAACTGGAAAATGAGAATAGTAGTCCACAATGATCAAATATTTATGGCTGTCGAACTTGAATATGTCAGAACCAAGTATTTCCCATGGGCGTGTTGGAAGGTCAGGTTGCATTATGGGTAGTTTCTGCTGTGCTGGCTGAAACATGCTGCACACATGACATCCTTTCACCATTTCTCTAATGGTGCTGCTAATACCTGGCAGCCAAAATACAGACTCTCTGGCAAGCAGTATACATTTAGTCTCACCTTGGTGACCAGTGTGAAGAATGTCCAGAATGTCGTTTCTCAGTGCTTCTGGAATGACAATTCTCTCTCCTTTCAGGATGAGGCCATCTTCCAAAACAAGATCACATCTGAATGTCCAATATTCCCACAGTTCAGGTGGACACTGCTTCCTGTATTGAGGCCAGCCTTTGTAGATGGTGTCTTTGAGCATGTTTATTGTTGAGTCATGCGCCATTGCTTCTCTGACAGCTTTGTGATGACAAAGCACCAGCCGTGTAGCAGTAGATATGAAATGCAGATCAGACTAGTTGCTTGTAGTTATCTCTTTTGTTGTCTTTCGGCAGATTCGTGACAAAGCATCTGCTAACAGGATTAAACGCCCTGGTTTGTATTTAACTTCAATGTCAAATTAAAGACATTTGAGAAGAAATCTCTGGAGTCTTGTGGGTGTTTCTGCAAGGTTTTTCTTGAAAATCTGCTCCAGGGGTGAGTGGTCAGTTTCCACCATTACTTGTCTTCCAAGCAGGTAGTATTCAAACTTTTCTAGTCCAACCATAACTGTGAGGCACTCCCTCTCAATGTTGGAGTATCTGGATTCTGTGGGGCTCAAACATCTGGATGCCATACCAACAATTTTTTCTTGCCCATGCTGATCAATTTGTCTGATCCAGGCTCCGAGACCCAGAGTGCTAGCATCACACTGCAGGATGGTTACTGTATTAGGGTCAGAGTCATAATAACTGATCAGTTGGCTTGTGCACAGTTCTTTTTTGATGTCATTGAGAGCTTGCTGATGATGGGGTTCCCATCTGAAGTGGACATTTTTTTTATTGAGATCTCTTAGTGGAGCAACTAGCTCCGCCAGTTTGGTTGAGAATCTGTTAAGGTACGTCACCATTCCCTGGAGTGTTTGGAGTTCCTTAGGGCTGGTCGGAGCTTGAATGTCTTTAATAGCCTGCAGTTTGTCTTCTGAGGGCAGCAGCCCATCCTCAGTGAGTGTATGCCCATAGAAGCTGACTTTGTTCTGTTTAAACTGCAGTTTTTCTGAGTTAAAACCAATATTGTTCTTCTTTGCTGCCTCCATGACTTGTATGAAAGCTTCGTCATGCTCCTCTTCAGTGGCTCCAGATATGATCAGGTCATCCGCTATGCCTGATACGTTGACGATGTTGTTGAAGATGGAGTCAAGCTTCCTCTGCAAAATGTCCTGTGAAACCACCAATCTGAAGGACATGCGCTTGAATCTGTATCTGCCAAACAGCGTGTTGAAGGTGCACAACAGACTCGACTCATACTCTAGCTCCTCATGCCAGAAGCCTTTTTTGGTGTCTATGACACTGAAATATTTTTTCCGGCGCTGGAGTGGTAGAAGCTCACCGATTGTCCGTGTAGGGTAGTGCGCTCTCTTAATGTTCTTATTAAGGTCCTTTGGATCAAGGCACAGCCTGATTTTTTGCTGGTCATTTTCCCCTTTGGTAATTCTACATGTGATAGAGTTGACCCATTCTGTAGGTTCTGTAACTTCAGTAATGATGTCATCTGCCTTCATCTTCTCCAGTACAGCTTTGTACAATGACATGATGTGTACAGGCACAGCTCTTGGTGGGTGAATGACTGGTTTAGGGTCATCCACAAGCTCCAGGTGGTATTTTCCCCCTGGGAACTTCCCTATCTTATCAAAGCATTCCTTATAGTTTTGCAATACTTTTTCTCTGGTGAGAGTTGACGTTGATTTCAAGTGGTCAATGTTGACTGTTATCAGCCCAAGTTCTTGTGCTTGGCTACATCCCAGCATTGATGGACTTCCTGATAGGGCATTAACAATGTTGAACTTTGTCACTATAGACCAGGGGTCGGGAACCTTTTTGGCCGAGAGAGCCATAAACGCCACATATTTTTAAATGTAATTTAGAAAGAGCCATACAATAATGTAGCGTCCCTGTCCCACACTGAGGCACGGAGACTTAACCTCTTTTAAGGTTCTTTATTCTGGTTACTACAGACCGCAACAAACGCCGTAAAATTAATTCAGCAACTCCTCAATCTCTCCCGCTGAGACGAGAGCTCTTCTCCCAACTTTATATTCCATGCTCCCGCTCCAGTCCTCCCATTTCCCTTATTCGGCCCATAGCTGAACCCCATTGGTCCAAACTACCTAACAACAGGCTGAGCGACAGAACTGAGAGCCAATCAGATCTCTGCTTGATGCGTTCAAGGAACTCCAGAACTTTTAACGCGGCCCAACAGCGGACCCAACTCAGTCCGCGACAACATGTTTAAAACTAAATATACAAGTGAATGTGAGCATTTGATGTAATTTCAACACTTTTAAAGTACAATAAGTCTGCGGATTCTTTTTAATAACATTGTTATGCTGTTGCTAATAAATGATGAGTATTTCTCGTGGTGGTTTTGCTGATGGTCTCGTCTGGTTAATACGTGGTGAGTTTCTGCGTCATGCAGGCGTTGAGACTTGACTTTAAACGTGATCTTAGGTCTGAATGTTCTTTAGATGTGACAAAGACTCACATGCAGACGTGGAGTCAAACACACTCACACACTGCAGTGAGTGACGGGCAGCGGGTTTTACGTTTTTACAATCCCTGTGCGACTCACCTGCTGCCTGTGGAAGAAAGCAGAGGGTGGGGGGCACCCCCACCCTCTGCTTTCTTCCTCACATCCCGTCCCCGCATCTGCGCGCTCTTTCTCAGAGACGGGAGCGCGCAGGTTTAGGCACGGCAATTAATAGGTTTCCTGCTGGAATAAACTCTGTGAAATAGTAGATAATAGTAAACTGAGTGCTGGCGCAGATTTTTCTCTCCAAGCACCGCTACTACTGCGCGCCCCTCTGGAAACGCATCGCGCACGAGAAGGACTGGTCTAATAAAAAAAAAATTTTTGGTATAAATAAAGATTTGTCTGCGAGCCATACGTGACCATCAAAAGAGCCATATGTGGCTCGCGAGCCACAGGTTCCCGACCCCTGCTATAGACCTTTGCTTATAGGACACTTTGATCTTGGTAACACCGTTTTTGATTATGCTGCCGCCATAGCCACTTAGTATATCACTTGATGTAATGCGTGGCTCAAATGGTAGAGTCTGCAGATCATCTGTTGTCAGAATACAAGTGTCTGCTCCTGTGTCAATCTTCATGTTCATGGTGTAGCTGTCATTTAGCTTAACTTTGACCAACAGTTTATCTGGAAACTTGCATACAGTGTCAACTGCACAAACTGAGGTGACAGAGCCGATTGTAGCTGAAGATCTTGTGTTGTCTGTGTCATAGTCGCAGCGGTGTATATCATCTGGACTGTTTATTTCATGCAACTGTTTGTTTCTTTTTATACATACTTTCAGAAAATGTCCAGTTTTTCCGCAGTATCTGCATTGTGCTGATTTTACTGGGCATGGATCTGACCTCTGATGACTGCCTCAACATCTGTAGCAACCATTTGGTGTAAAATGCAATTTTCTAGTGTTGAGTTGTCTGTTAGGTTTCTCACCCTTTCTGAAGTCACTTTCCTTCATGTGAGGTTTCTGCTGCTTGTTTTGGCTTGCAAACATCTTCTGCTTGCTTCTCACTGCATGAACATCTGTTAGTTGCCTGCTGCCTCTACTTATGATGTCCATCTGAGCTCTGGTGCTCTCTTCCACTTTGGCTAGGTCATACACTGGTTTAAAAGTTTAAGCATTGCCAAGCTTGATTGCATCACTTCTGACTTGGTCAGATTTGAGGCCAAACACGAGTGTGTCTCTCAATGTTTCCTCTTTTGTTTCTTGTGCATATCCTCCTTCATCAATCAATAGTCTGGCTTTAGTTACAAACTCTTCCAGTGGTAATTCTCCTGGTTTCAAGTATCTCAGTTGAAATCTAGCAAGTATGTAGATCAGGGGTGTCAAACTCATTTTCACTGAGGGCCAAATCAGCATTGTGGCTGTCCTCAAAGGGCCAGATTTAACTTAGACATGTAACTAAATGTAATGACAAATATATGTAATTACTCCTTAATATTAACTAATTCATTATTTATTTACTATAAATTTTTAAAGTGACAATTACAGTTGCATAGAAAACAGTGTTTGCTTGTTCCTCTAGCATAAATCCTTTTACATTTAATTCTATCAGGTTAGGTTATATGGACAGTAGTGTTTAAATCCCAATGTATAGTTGCCAAATCCGATATTTCAAGTCTTTTCCCCAAGATAGGAATAAATACACACCAATTTTTATTTTTTATTCTAAGAAATTAAAAACTTTTATGCTCTTGCGGGCCACATGAAATGACATGGGGGACCGCATTTGGCCCCCGGGCCTTGAGTTTGACACATGTGATGTAGATGCTCTGTGGCTTGCTGTAGCCTTCACGTTTCTCAAACACTGGGTCCAGTTTAAGTTTGTCATCCTCACTTGCAAAAATAGCTGTGTTGTATATTTCCAAGCCTTTATCTCCCATCCATAACAAAAGAAGTCTCACCTTCTTGTCTTCTCCTGTGTCGGAAAGTGGACCCTCAAAAATGAGTTCACATTTTTGTTTGAAGAGCTTGAATCTTTTGTGTACATCACCAGGACTAGTTCAGTCCATACATGGAGGTTGGAATCTTTCAGCCATCTCAGAATCCGCAAAAATATATGTACTGTGTTAAGGTGTAATACATCCAGGAATTAGTCTTGTTCGGTATGCTAATTAGCTAGCGTCGTATCTTGCGCTGGTTCAGAGACGTTTCAGACGGCGGTTTAGGTAGGCACGTCCTTGTGGAGATTAATATCCCACTTCTGACACCACGTCGGGGGTGTGGGGAGAAATGAGGATGCCTGACATCAGCCAACTTGTAATTTTTACTTTCTCAGCAAACGACAGATGCACACTGGTAGTATGGAACAGTCAAAGAGAGTCTTGAACAGAATATACTGAGTGTAAACTAAAACGTCTGGTGTATCACACTGCCATCTGGTGGAATATAACAAAAGTGCTTTGACTAACAACATCTACGTTGTCTCCTTGCACTTTTATTCTTAACTTAATAACACTATGACACCCTGCTGAACTGGAGGTGACAGCTCCAGGTAACCGTCTCACCTGTAGCGCTTAAGCCAGGATCAGGGGAAGAACACGAAGACGGAGCTCCTCTGGCCTCCAGCGGTCTTCACCGCTGAAGCTGAATTCCTGCAGGAAACGTAGAAAAAGAAACTGGAGAAGCCCTGGAGCAGCCGGAGATGTTCACAGAGCTCTGGCTTCTCATCTCAGGAATGTTCCAGAACCATTCGGAGGAGACTCCAGATCCCAACGACGGAGAACAAACCAGCGACGTCTGCAGAGATCTCTGTGAGGACGGTTTCTCCTGTAAAAGCTGCAGCTTCCTGATCTCAGTTCTCCTTCTGTCCGTGTGAAAGAACAAACATCTGATCTTTAGAACAGAACCATCATGGAGCACAAAGCTCACACTGGGAGACTCACCGTCGTTTGATGTCATGGAGCAGCTGCAGCTTCTGAAGAAGGGCTGAGATTTCAACCGCTGGTACCTCAGAAGCAGCTCTTTCCTGCAGAAGTTCTTCCCCCGTTCTCTGAGCTGTCGCTCAGCTGATTCTGTAGACTCAACGTCCTGCAGTTGATTTTTTTGTAAACGTTATGACGCAATCGTTTCAAGTCCCGCTCCGATCATCATCTGATCTATTTTTAAAACATTCTCAGCGGTATTTTAATTATATTAATGCCATTTTGAGCCAAAATCTAAAAACCTGTCGTTTTCTCTGCAGTTGGTGAAGAGCAACCCCGCCCCTCTTCCCCTCCCTGTTGCTGAGAGCTCAGAGCAGGGAGCTTGTACCTCGCCCACCTCACAAATATAATGCGTCTTTTTTTTGTTGGCCTGTTCCTGATTCACAATGATTTGATGAAATACATTTTGATCTTAGTTTCCTCCATCATGAGGAAAATTCTAAGAGAACGTTAAAAACACAAAAGAACACAATTTTCATGGGAGCTGCTATTAAAAGACAAACTTCTTTTAACCGTCTTTCCACAGATGCTGCAAAAAATCTGCAGAAATATGGTCTGTCCATCAGAACACAGACATTAATCCAGATTATGAAAAAAGGTGCAAATAGTTTCCTTTATTCCTTTTTCAACTTGCCAGAGATTCATCTCTAGAAACTGTTTCTTGGTGTCATTTCCTGTTCCTGTTTGCAGATGAGAGCTGCTGACCGCAGAGCCAATGAGTGACATCATCAAGGCGCATCTTCCAATGGAATCAACCCCATCAGGTTGGGGGAGGGAACATCCAACCTGCTGTCTGCCGACGAAGATTTATGTTTCCTTTAAAAAAGGTTTAGTAGCACAGAGGAAGTGTTGGTGCTACTTCTTCAAAACACCTTTATTTTGAAATTCTACTGGTTTATAAAGTTCTCCTGGTTTATGTTGAGTCCACCTTGCAAAGTTGGAGGACTCTGCCATAAAAGGTCTCCCCAGTCTGAGCTTCACGCCTGCAGAAGTTGTCCCACCAGAGCGGGGCTCCTCTCCCGGATCAGCGCCGTGGTGATCTCGGCCGCTCTGGTCACGGACCTCTGCCAACGCTCAGAGTCCTGAAAGACAGAAGCTGCATCAGAAAACAGCAGCTGATCTGATCTTCTAGCATAAGACCTATATATATGTATAAAATTTGGTTCATTTTTTACAAAAAAACAGAATATTTGAACCCGTAACACCGGCGCTCCCTGACATATTCTTTGACCATCAGCTGATTCGGTCGTGGAGAAAATCCTGCAAATATGTGAATGACATTAATGGTTGAAGAGTTACGGTAGTGGAAAGAATGTAAACACTGGAGCTAAAGCTCCGCAGATAAAGGGCAAAGGTCACTCAAGTCTTCTGTTGACCTCAAACTCAGAAGGTCTACGGCCCATCAGAACCAGCAGAGGGAGAACGGTGCGACTCTAGAGAAAAACTCAGGAAGTGAAGGTCAGAGCAGTAAATTCTGCCATACTACTTAAGTCAACAAAAGGAAATTAAAAAGGAAAATTTGCTTGAAGCTTTACCCAGCATGCTCTTTGTCTGTCACAGAGCTTGGATAGTTTGCAGAACGTTAGGAAAAAGTGAGAAGAAGCATCTGTGAGCAGTCAACACAATAATGCAGACAGCATCAGTCTCAGGCTCAATATGAGCTTTTAATCTGAAAGTTTGTCTGATCAAAGCATTCCTCGAGTTGTTATCTTTAGAGAAAGAGACATTTTACACAATGAATGTGATGAATGCGGTGATCAGGCGACTCACGAACCACCCAAGTGCTGCAACGACCAGGACCTGGGAGAGTCACCAAGGCTCGGAGCGTCTGATGAAGACGAGCACAGCTATACCCTCCCTCCATTATAAGAGCTTTGTCTGGAGACTCAAGGAGAAAAAACATGGAACCCTGGATGCAAATGATAGGAAAGCAAATTAAGATCACCAAGGAGGATGAAAGGTTTGAGCTTGTAGAAGCTCCAGTACTAAATGATTTGCCCTCCACAGATCTGGCTTTTGAAATATGAATCCTGCTTCGTAAAACAGCGTGTTCAATCAAGCGGATGCTTGCAGAGCGGAACGCCAGAAGGACTTGGGCTCTTCGTCGACTCGTTCCTCAGCTCAAGGCAACCACAGCTGCCGCTCAGGCTTCAGCTGTGGTTAAGAAACAATGTCCAGACGAGGATGGAATTTCTGAAAAGCAACAAACTCCCATGAGGCCTTTCCACGTCTTCAGAGAAGACTGAGCAGCTACTAACTTCAGGCGGTTTGGTAAATGGCATAAACTTCTAGGGCGCTTTTCTACCTTGTTTGTGGCCCAAAGTGTTTTACGGTCTCAGTCCCATTCAGTTGTGCACACACACATTCACACACTGGTGCTACCTTACAAGGCACCAACCTGTAACCACCAGGAGCCACACAGGGTTTAGTGCCTTGCTGAAGAACACTCTGACATATGGCCGGGCACGGCGGGAACTGAACAGGTGACCTATCAGAGGTTGACAGCTCTGCCTCTGCACCCAACTGCCTTGATATTGTACCAAACCACGTGAAAACGCGGCTCTTTTCCTCGTTTGACCTCTTGCCGGCTTAACCCGTCCCTCCTATTTCTCATTACCAGCGGGCCTGAGAGAGGATGCAACAGTAGGTGGCAGTAAGGCCTTTTCATTGGTTTACCAACAAATGAGGAGCTTGCAGGTGCACGGAGTGAAGTTCTGTATGGCACCAGGACTCATTCAACTGTGCTCTGGTCCAACTCCACAGGTATACCAAAACCCAGCTCCTTTAACCCTTTAACATCAGAGCTTTAGCTCCAGTGTTGGCAAACCTTGAATGACCAAAACTCTTCAATCCTTTGACACGGTTCACGCAAATCTAACAAGTTCTGAAGCCGAGGAACGCAGTTCAGCGCTGATATGCAACACTTAACAGCTGATTCTGACACAGAGAACAGCGGTTTTGTGCTGATACAGTAAATGTTTTCCAATCCATTGGAGTAACGTTAATAGAGTAAACGGTGGAGGAGTTGGAGTGAGACTGGAGGGGAATGAAGGGAGCCCTGTTTTCCAGGCAGAACATTTGTTTCTGTTGAAACAAAAACTACCAGAGAGAAGTGATCAAATAAAGGCCGGTGGTCAGGAACAGATGAGCCTTTCTAGGAGTCTTGCGCCCCGTGTGCTCTTTGGTTTGAAACCGTGCAACTGCTTTGTGCTCCACAGAAGAGTCCTAAAAGCAAATAGGTTTCAGCTGGAAGCGAAACGCAGCGAGCAGCTTCTCATTACTTACAGTAGAGACTCATCATCATCATCATCATCAAAGACAAACTAAAGAAAACAAAAAGATCGGGATCAAAGATTTCATAAGTGTGGTGAGATCTAATCACAGAAAATCTCCTGTAGAACTCACTGCAATGTTTCATTGTGCGTGTAACAACATTCACATGCAAAAAATGAAGAACCGCCAGAAATCCACACATGTGACGACTTTAGAAGAAACTGATTGTAAACAGACGAATCAAGGCAAAAGCTTTAAGGAACATCAAGTAGTGAGTCTGAGAGACACAAATGTGGATTATTGAATGAAGGAACCATATTGAAATGTTGGCGCTTTGATGTTACGTGATACCATGGCGCTCATGGAGCACAGAAGGGAGTGGGCTTGGAAAAACTGGAGTATGGAGAATTGTTGTATGAAGAAAGCAACATGAAAAGTCTTCGTCCCAACTGGTGGATAGAGGCTATCTGTAAGTCAAAAATGGTCGAACCGGTATGAGTCACTATAGTGTGGCGTAAGGACGCGATATGAAGGCTGTATGTAATAAGTGTGTGTGACTTCAGTTAGCCTTACGAACACTTTACGATACACTGACCTCAGCAAGGATACCTGTACGGGTCAACTCCAGTACAGGTCAACCCCCAGTACAGGTCAACCCCCAGTACGGGTCAACTCCCATTACGGGTCAACCCCAGTAAGGGGCAACCCCCAGTATGGGTGTATAGTGTAAAAAAGGAACCCAATTTTTTTTTTTTTTACTTGTATGGACTGAAAATGTCATTATTAATTTGTTTTGGTGAATTCCAGTCTATACTAATGTCAACATGAACAGACTTTGAGAACTGTTCTGCGGTTTTTCCATTTCGTCAGTGAGCCACTGCCATAAAATGATAGCCTAAATTTGGACCTTTTTGAACAATTTACAAAGATCTCATCTGAAATATTTACAGGTGACTCAAACCATCTCTAGCTACTCTGAAATGGAAAAAAAACGACAATTTCTTGAATGACTGATGATCTACCAAGCTAATTATGATCTAATTTAGGGAAAACAGTAACCTCACATTTAGATCAGGAAGAAATATTTAGTAACAGAACTGTCAATCAATTCTATGGACATTTGACCACGAGCGTAACTCGGAATGTATGCAACAATCTTAGAGTGAATCTAACAGCTGTCATAGCTCTTCAACAGGATATGACAAGTGGGATGAAATGCTAAAACTAGCAACAACTTTCATTTGGGATTCAGTTGTGTTGGTAAAGTAACGTAATGACCCAGCGTGAGGCATTATGGGAAATAAAGTTTGGTTTTGTGTTGTCGTTGGGGTTGACCTGTACTGGGGGTTGACCCATGGTTACCTCCATGGCACTGTTATTTTAGTGTTGGTGTGATTGTTCAATGGAAACAGGCCCTTTTCACTGCCTCCTGAACTACTTATCACCTGTGGTCATGTGACTTACGGGACACAAATCTGCCTCCTATTGTGATCGTTGCTAGCATCCTGCTAGCTAGCATAGTTGTTGTTGTTGTTCTGCTTATGCTCTTGTCAGTCCCTCACATATTAATTTTCATATATTCTACATTCTAGCTCTAAAAACACGTCTTGAGTTTTGATTTGAGGAACATGCCCCGACTGTGACTGTTCTAAACGTTTGTTGGGGTGCCTAAAAACCCCCCAGAATGCACCAGTTCTTTATTCTAAATGTTTTGTCTTCATGCTGATACCTCTAGACAACAGATCCAGGATGTGTTCCTTTAGAACTGGGGCTCAACCGATCGATCAGAGACTGAAGGCTCCAGAAGGTCTCAGGACATGACGTAATCTGACCAATCTAACACCCCCACTCCATTAATCCACCCCACAGGTAAAATAACACAGCCGCACTTCAGAAAACAAATGTGTAAGGAAAAGTGCTTACAGAAATAATACCTTAAAATAAAAACAGATCATTATAGCTGAGCTAATGTGGCTTCATCCGTTTTTTGGAAAAATCTTCACATTTTCCAACAGAGGAGATTATTTGACTTTTTGTCTCGTTTCCTTTTAGTTTTAGTTTCCATTTCTCCAATAATTAATTTTTCCTAATTCTTACCTAAAATATTTTCCAAATCTTCTGGGGACAGTTGTCATTTTTGGAAGAGAAAGCCACATATGAAACAGTCTGAACCCTCTGTGCTTCTGCTGCATCTACCTATTAATGCCTTATTGATGCCACTTCTCTTAAGCCGCATGAAAAGAGAAGATACAATCTGGAAAAAAGACTAAAACGTTCCTTAAGTTTGTGAACAAGTGCTTTGACTAAAAGCAAAATGCTCCCAATCGTTCCCACATGTTGACATTCCTAAACTCTTGTCTTCTTTAGTTTATAAAAAGCACAGAATGGGACTTGAACCATTAGCTTCTATTTCTGTTCCCCGTTTAAAGGGGGAGAGGCTGTGAGGTGGAGGGGATCGAGAGGGGGCGGCGACCACACAAACCGAAGGTTTAAACCCTGCGATCCACCTTCCCAGCCAACGGGAGCAGCACTTTGCCAGATGCCAAGGCTGCCTTTGAAGGTCCCAGACAGTTGGGACCTTTTGCTGCCACAAAAACCCAAACCCTTTAGAACTCCTTCGGTTCCTAATAAAACGTTTGATCCAAAGGGACAGACTGAGTCCCAGCAGAACATTTCAGAGTTCTATCGCTCCAGTAATCAGCCAGCTGAGGGCAGCATCACCTCCAGAACCCAAACCGGACGACGTCTCTGCAGCTGAGAAGACTTTTCCTCTTTTATTAGAGAAACTTTCAGTTAAATTGACGCAGAGGCAGAGACATAAAACAGTCTTCGCTTTATTCTGTCAGAAGATCGAGTTTCAGGGTTTCTGACAGCTTGTCCCTAAGTGCCCCCACCCAGCACTGCAGACAGAGAGGAGCTTGGGGCTAAACTGAGATGTGAGACTGCAGACTCGGTTACTGGTCAGTATAACATTCGGTTCGGGTTCAGGGGTTAAAAATAAAAAGGCTGTTGAGGTTTCACATTTTACATTTGTATAATTATGGTTATTTCTTTAAAAAAGGCGACGGTGAACTTTAACCCACGTACCTGCTACCTCTATGACTAGGAAACCCCAGATCGTCATCACGTAAAGTCCATAATAGTGACAATGTTAAAGTTGTGCTGAATAACATATAGATAACAATAATAAACAATGTGTATAATGACACATTTGAGGAACCATGAACAATATAATATCTGAGCGTTATCTGTGGCCCAAAGTATTGAACATTTTTGGAGGTAAATAGTATTGAAACCAAATCTGACAAATCCAACTGAGACATTTTGGCTCAAACATGCATCAAAGAAATTTTGGAATCCAATATTTCTTTCACATGTTTTAGGGGGGAAAAACCCCCACATTTTTTTATGTCACATAAAATTCTAGTACAATCAGGTCACATACTCTCTGAAAACTTTAACATTTGAAAGTCAATATTTTGTTTTAATAACTTTTTTCAACATTTTTTGTGACAAAAACATCAAAAATGATCAAAGATCATCACATTAAGAACCAGCTAAACGCACAATCTTCAATGCGCATTTACCCCACGGTGTTCACACTGGACTATCACTACCCAACACCAGTGCATGTCCACCACCTACAGTTGGAGGAGGCTTGGTGGGAAACGCCACAGCGGTGTAAATCTGGAGAAAATCCAGTGCAAATCTGGTGTAAATAAGGTGAAAATCTGGTGAAAAATCTGGTGAAAATCTGGTACAAAGTACATGTATTATTAATCTTGTTTTAACAATTTTAACAGTCTTTATAAATAGTGAATTCTTGTTTGGATGACTAAATGATGGACTGTTTGTTTATTCTCATTTATTTAGTTATTCTTTTAATGACTGACCAAAGAGCTCTGTTTACATTTAGCTGAACATCTGACAATGAAAACATTTTTAAAAAGTAAAAAAGAAAAGTTTCTGTGAATTTTATCAAAGTTTGACAGATAGCATTTTTAGCCTGAAACAGTGAAACAGCTGAGGTTTGTAATTCCTTTCTGAACAGACAAGCGTTGAAACCATGGTAAAAAAAAACAAAAAACTTTAGCATTAATCTGTTATGTATGCTATTGTAATCATGTTAAGTCATCAAAATAATTTGATTTGATTTGATTTGATTTATTGATTTATTTCAAGCATTGTAGTCAAAGCAATAAAGAATTTACACATATTTATCAAACTCATTACAGAAATGATGAAATGCATAGATTAAAAATACAGAAAACAAAACAAAAATGTCACTTAAATCACATTTTATTAATTAAATACAGTGATCATTAACTAAAGTATAAGTAGAGTTTGATTTACTGCTTGAAAAGGAGCGGGAAGAAGCAAGCTTATATAATCCCCCCCCTACTGAGTTAATTCATTTGATAGTTTTACAGTGTTTTAACTCCGGTTCTGATCAGATAGATTCTCTTGAAGTAACTAAATCCAGTGCCTAGTAATGATTGATGATCCTAGGAAACCTTCATTCATGATTTCAGTAAACAGTAACGGTACCGATATGTAATAATAATTGATTATCTTTAGAACACATTATCACATTAAACCAGTTATTATTGTTACACATTGCAGATCAAGTAAACAAAATCAATAGCTTATTGGTTGTAATTCAAACCTTTCAGTAATCATTATTGCACATTACAATGTAACACTCATTGGTTGTAATTAAAAGAGCTTTGATTATTTCAACACAATCAAGTTCATGTATTTGGAATTATTCACCTTAACACCTGTTAACACCTGTCGATCCTTAAATCCTCTTATCTTCATATCCTGAAATAAGAGTTTCTTTATACATTTTCTTGAATATTTGAATATTTGAACAGTTTTTGAGCTCATTACTTAAACCGTTCCAAAGTTTAGTGCCACACACCGACACACAGAAACTTTTCTTAGTGGTTCTTATCAATTTGATCTTGAAGTTCCTACATCCCCTCAGTCTGTAGCCTCCTTCATTTTCTAAGAAGTGTTTTTGGATATTGAATGGTAACGATTTCCAACTGGCTCTGTATAAAAGTTGCGCAGTGTAAAAATCCACAAGTTCATGCAGTTTTAAAAGTCTTGATTGATAAAATAGATTGTTTGTATGATCAAGATATCCGGCTTTATGTACAATTCTGACGGCTGGTTTTTGAAGTAAAAAGAGAGGATGTAGTGAGCTCTTAGAATTATTCTCCCAAATTTCTATACAGTAGGTGAAATATGGTAATATTAAGGAGCAGTACAATAAATATCTACTGTTGTATCCAAATATATGTTTAGATTTTTTTACGATTGAAATACTTTTTGAGACTTTAGTTTGTATGCGTCTGATGTGTGGCTTCCAACTTAGTTTGTCATCAATAAAAACCCCTAAGAATTTGATTTCTGTAACACTTTCGATTAAGACATTATTTATTTCAATTGAGAGCTATTTATTTGCGTTGTAGTTTCCAGAAAACATCACTTTGGTTTTATCTAGGTTCAAAGATAATTTGTTGTAATCCATCCATGATTTTATTTTGTTTAACTCTGTGTTTACCACCTTGATAAGTTCCCTACGATTGTCTGTAGAACAGAATATATTTGTGTCATCCGCAAATAATATGAGTTTCAGAAGCTTTGAAACATTGAATATATCATTTATGTAAATATTGAATAGCAGCGGGCCCAGAATAGATCCTTGTGGGACACCACAACTTATCTCTTTGGTTTCTGATGTATATTCATCCATCTTGACAAATTGTTTTCTTCCCGTTAAATAGCTTTTGACCCAAGTTAGCGCAAGTCCTCTTATCCCATACACTTCCAGTTTGTCAAGTAGGATGTCATGATTGAGACTCAAATGCTTTTTTTAAGTCAATGAAAATTCCAACTGCATATTTCTTTTTGTCCAGAGCATAATGCTATCCTACTGACTATCGGAGTGTCAAGTGCATCAATGTGAGTTTGTTTTTTCCAGATCACCAGCATTTAGAAGGAAACGGCTTTAAATCTTCTTCAGCAGGTGTCATTTTTCACTGTGACATGTTAAAGCTGTAAAAATAAAAAGTATGAATAAATCGAGGCTTTTCTCTGATAAATGTCCGCATAGAAATGCCTCCTGTTTGGCCCCGACAGTGATGCTCATCGTCTGACTCCCCCATGTTTTATGCTGACGGTAAATCGCATCTCCAGAGCAGGTGGAACGTCTGACAAAGAGGATTCATCAAGTCCTGGACGCTCAGAAAAAAGGAGGTGTGAAGACGCATAACCCAGCTGACAGACAAAAAAAAAATCCTACCGGAGAGGAGAGGAGAGGAGAGGAGAGGAGAGGAGAGGAGAGGAGAGGAGAATAGAGGAGTTCTCCAGAGCTCCAGGAGGAATTAAAACTCTGCACTGAGGGGAAAATATTTATGGAAATTCATTTTTAAGAAGATAAAACATACGTCATTACTTAATACATGTTTTTTTTATATAAAACATCAGTGACACTACAATAAATGTTGAAATTCTTCCACACTGAAAAGGAATTGGCTTGTTAGGCCAAAACACCCTGATGTAGTCACAACACTGTTAATATTTCTATATGGATTATCTAACCCAGAAAAGGTCATTTACTGTGGATTATTCTCACATGTCAACTATTCATTTACATAAAAACAAAACAAAGGGAGAGTAATAATTCGCACGTTTGCATGAACTTAAGATTCTGCCTCAGCTAAGTTTGTTCACATGAAACGTCTCTTCAGACTTCTTATATTCCATCAAACCTCTTCTGAATAGACTGTTCACTGTCAGCTCTTTTACTGCGTTGACTTGTATTGCTTAGATAAGATCAAATATTTATGTTTTGACGATTACTCCAGTCCTCAGACTTCAACCAGCAACCCTCCTGCTGAAGGTTCATGCCTGTCCATAGAAAATGGTTCACATCCAGCTCCAACCAAACGAAGCCAATTCAGTCGCCACTTTTTCATGATACAGACGCCGCCATGTTGGAGCCAGATGTCATTAATGAGCAGTGATCGGTTCGAGTCTGTCTGAGTTTCTATGGCAACCACTCTCACCAATCAGGAGTGAGCTTGTTGGAAGGTCACACCCCTACTACTTGAAATTAGGCTACACAAAATCTGTCAAACGTTTTGAAGCCATCTGATTGGTCAGTTTATAACTTAGACCGTATTAAAGGTATCATATTAAGAATGTTTATCCTGACCAATAGAATGACTGAGAAACAGCTCTTTATGTCTCTATAGAAGTCTGGAATTTTAACTTCCTCAATGGTCTCTTCTTCCATTTTTTACCTTGAGGTGACTTTTGGAAACATTTTCATTCTGATATTGTTAAAAAAAATGAACAGAAATATAACAAAAACTCTTCTAAACTGCTGCTGAAATTTGTTGTTTTTATACTTCTATAAAAACTCCCATCTTCTTCAGGACGACCTTTTATTGTTTCATTACTTTTTCCATCTAAACTTAAGATCTACCCAAAAATTGCAGGCAAAAAAGTGAGCCATTTTAAAATTTGACACAAAGTTTCATGACTTAGAGGGAAAAAAAAGGTCATTTGTAGAAGGTTTTAGTGTTTGTGCTTTAGTATCCATGTCACTTCTCTGAAAAAGAATTGAGGGTGACATTTAGATTCTTGGAAAATCTGAGTTTCCCCACAGAGCTTCTGGAAACCATCATTTTCTTTAGGTAACTGCTTTTTCAGACCTCATTTTGAGGACGGCTTGTGCCACGCAAACCTTTCACGGTAACTTTGTAAAAACTCTTTCAGGTAAGTCTTCCGAATATCCTGTCCGGATTCATGCAAACAAAGCAGTTCGTGAGTCGACTCCAATATGGCCTCTTTCTTCCTGCAGGACCTTTTCAGAGAAGGTTAACCCCCAGAAGAATGGGACACTAAATGGAGGGTGAATTTCCACCAAATTCCTTCAGTCAGAACTTTTTAAACAAGCTCTGCTGAGAGATAACTGTTTGAATTCAGATCGTTGAAGGACAAACCTCCAAACAGTCGGCAGGAGAATGGATGTTTAGCTGAAGAGGCATGAAAGCATGAAGGCATGGGTGGGATTCCTGAGGGGGGGGGGGGGGGGGGGGGGCTCATCGACCACGTGGTGAAAGAGGCCCACATCACACACAACTTCTGCAAATGCCGTATCTGCTTATTGTTCTGCATCACCTCCAGAAACCCCGAAAACCCGGCGGATCGCAGGGCAGGTGGAGGAGTAACGTCCCAAATGAGATGTCCGTGACCGGCCGAGCGTTCAGCAGCTCTCCTCCCGGCCGAGGATTAGCGCCGTCACTTCCACCCCCAAATACAAGACGGAGCTCGTCATCACAGGAGGCAAAGGTGCAACAGTTTTTCTGTACTTCTGTCACTATATGGGTCCACAGCAGACTAAACAGCAGTAGGGGGGCGTGGCCATATGACTTCACCAAGGAGGGGTGTTGGGGGGGGTTTTACATGGATCAGGTAACGGCTGAGTCCAAATTCCCGCCCTAACCCCTAACTACTAAAAAAACTATCAAGTGTGGTATTATGTAGTGTCCTAAATTTTATAACCATTTTTACTTTTTTTAATTATATATATATAAATGACGTCATTGATTGCACAAAGTTAAAATCTAATTGATACTTTGCGTTGATTATTTATGATTCCACTGTCTTCTGAAGACGAAAACTTTGATGGTTTATCAAAAAAATACATTTAAATACATGCTTTTGGCAAAAATTGTTCCAACGCAATGAATCTAGTGAGCATCGATGCACACTCTATTTTTGTAGAGACTTCTGGGAAATTTTTTAGGCACTGGATTTTGAAATTGTAGATTCAGACAGCTGTACAAAACGGCAAACACACTATATAGTGAAGGATTTTGGACACAACCACAGTTTGAAAGAAAAAGGTTTAGGAGCAGCACTTCCGCCCAAAAAAAAAGATTAAAGTCAACAAGCTATTTGATTTTTAAAAACTAAATGAATATTGTTGTCCATCGCTAGATCTATGCAGGATTAGACCTGCACAATAAATTGTAAATATATCGTTATGGCGATATCAAGCTGTTCAATATGCATATCGCAAAAGATGGCGAGAATTGCAATAAATTAAATGTGCCAAAACAGTCTTATGGCAACTTCAAGTATTTAACAAATTAAATAAATCCATGTATGCATTTGACCAATCGGATGGAGCCCTTGTCTGTTTGATGCTCGCCTCCTATGTAGACTAAGGACAGTTGGAGTATAATTTAAGGTATGTTGACTCTTATTTAAACTGTTGCAGTGAAATGGTAATGATGTTTTTAGTTGATTTTCAATTTTTACATGTATCGCAAGTTATATCGTCATCGCAATATTGATCACTGATAACCCAAATCGCTAGTTTTCCTGATATCGTGCAGCCCTAACCTGGAAAGGTACTTTCATTTTAGAAAGAGACACAAACATTTTCAGACAACAAATACAGATATCTGTTCTACAGCGGGTTCCAAAATATTATGCAAAGGCTAGTTTTCTAGGATTTTTCTAAATACTTAATGCAAACGACAGTTAACATAATTTCCAAGTCACTAATCATTAGAGCAGATTTTTGTCAACCTTTTTTGAGCCAAGGTACACTTTTTTCCTTGACTAAAATCCTGCGACACACCAACAACCAATATTAAAAAAAGTGAAACTCTTTACCATAGGTAAGGGTCAATACCATACCGTACCATTGTCGTGCATGTGGTAGGTAAGGGATTGGATTTATCTACGCTTTTCCAGATGCTCAAATCATTTACAACGTGTCCATTCTTCATCCACTCCTCATTCATACCTGGTGATGGTAACTACTGATGCAGCCACAGCTGCCCTGGGGCAGACTGACAGAGGCAAGGCTGCAAGTTCATGCCTACGGCCCCTCTCAACATCACCGGGACATTCATACACATTCACACATTAGTGGAGCAACACTGGTGGCAGGGAGGGTGAAGTGTCTTACCCAAGGACACACAACAGCTGACTGGGGAGCTGGGATCGAACCGCCGACCCTTCGATCATTGGACGACCTGCTTAATTGCCAGTGTATTGTGAAGTGTCTGTAAGGATAATGGATAACGGGGGTTGCTGTCCTTACGCCACACTATCAGTTAGTAGGGTGTGAGTACTGGCTACTGACCATGAATAAGTGCTATCCACACAGACTACACTCTGATTGGCTAATTTCCTCAGTCTAACACGCCTGCCTTTCCCCTCCTTCCCCTTTACTCACCTGTACGTGCTCTATAAGTGTTCACTACGACCCGTCGCCGACAGCATAAACATAGAAAAAAACGTGTGTGAACATTTTGTCTCTACAGGATCACAGCGCAGCCTGCGCCTTTGATACTTCATACGGGTCACCTGCGTGTCCTGTACAGGTCTGCCCATTTTTCACCCCCAAACAACCCGTTCCCACCCATAAGGACAGTTGGGACTATAGCTTTATAGGTTTTTTTTTTTGAGAGGCTTGTCTGAATTGTGAAATTGTCTTCACAGTTTAGGACACTCCCAACTTTTTTCCTAACCCCACAACCATCCAGACAAGTCTGTGTACCAAGACACGCCTGCAAACAAAAGCCCCAGTAGAGCAGGAAGGCAGAAGCACAAAAACCCATTGATGTTTTGATAAAGCATAATTCCTGCAGCGCTCCAGCTTAACTGGAAAGGAAAAAACACCAGGACCATAATGGTGGGTGGTTGGAAATGACTCAGAATCCTTTTTAATGCATGTTTTCTATAATCCAAGTGACTGAATGTTTACAAACCGAAGAACTGGTGAGGCATGACTATACCAAACACATGCGGCCTGAATCAGGTCGCATCAGCCCAAACAGAGGGCTTGCTGCTGTTTTTCAGCAATCAAAGCTGAGTAAACACAGCTCTGCTATGTCCAATTCCATCAGCCAAGTTTCAGCTGCCAAGTTTCACACATCTGGAGCTTTTCACAGCATCAGCCCACAGCAGCACAAGTCTCTCCCAAGTTTACGACTATAACTCTAAAAAGACACGAATAAGCGGTGAGTAATTCCTGAGCTTCTGTCTGTGTGAAGGTGTAAATATGTCACAGATGGAGCCAAGTGCACCAACTCACTTCCAGAGAGAAATCCTATGAAGGTTAGGACAGAGTTGTCAGGACAAAGTCAGGGGTTTCAACATTTTTAAGGAAGTCTAATTTGAGACCCGGCACCTATGTTCTAAGAGAATAAACCTACCTCACATCAATCAATATCACTGATATATTTTATTTTAAATGTTATAATGGATTAGGTCGATTCGATGAATAACTTGCCTCGGACAGATTGATCTGGTCCTAACTGCTCTTATGGGTGGATACGGGCTCTCTGCTGGGGAAAAATGCTCATTTTTAATGTTCATTTTTTCTACGGGCATGCTGCTGGCGACGGGTCATAGAGAACATTTAAACAACACGTATGGAGGGGGTAGGTGCAATGCAGGCATGTCGTACAGATTTCAAAATTTCCAACCCCTCAAATCCTGTGGAACCCATTAGTGCTGTTCATGTGGTACGTGTGCCCTCCTTGCCGAAGCCTGATTCAAAAAATGAGGAAATCAGACAGTGTAGTTTTTGTGGATGTCCTAGGGACTCTTTTGGATCACGTGCATGCCCTGTCTATGTGGCATTTGTGTGCGGTCAGTAAGGAGCAGCACTCACACCTTACTAATGACTAATGAAATACTGGAGTGTGGCGTAAGGACGCCATACCGAAGCATCACCCGTACGTCACAAGTGTGTTCACCTTCCATTAGCCTTACAAATACTTCACGACACACTTATCACATGCACAACAATGGTACGTTCTACTTTCACGTCTTTTGAGGAGGCTGTACAAGCTTCAAGGAATCTGCAAGACACACCAGTGCTGCCCTGAAGATCCATCCTCCTCTACGACCCTCCATGGACCTGGATAACCCAAAAACCCACAGCACCCATACGGGTGCATGCGAGTAACGAAGTAGCTAATCAATGCGGCCCAGAGTGTTTGTCGTTTTCTACGGATGGACTGGATGGAAAAACAACAGATCTGTTAACATAGAAGCTAGCGCAAGTGAATGTGCTTGAAGGCCTTATAATAATAAAAGTGTATTTAGGAAACTTTTAGAACCTACCATGAAAATTCCAAATCTAAAGAAACGCCTATCAAGCGGTCCAACTGACAAAAAATATTCAAATCTATGAGAGCTGGCACGTTCAGACACAGTTGTTTGATGAAGTCTTTCCTACTATTTCACTGAAGTCCATTAGTCAAAAAGACAACTGTGTCTGATTTAAACATCACATGGTCTGAATATTTCCCCCATGTGCATAATTTCCTATTTATAAGCACTTTAATGAGCAAAAGCTCTTGTAGTGCATGACAGATTCCAACTCTCATTTATCTTGGCGGGTTTAAACCAGCCACTTTTTCATTTGAAGACAACGGCTGGATTGTGGGAGTGTACTGAGACTGCAGCCATCCTTAATCTCCGCTGGCCCTTCACTGATGAAAATGTGAGTGTCACAGCAGGAGCTTCGGTTCCCTGTGTCAGGTTTCACCTGTCTGCCTTGTTGAGTTCAACAGGATTAGCCTGACATATGCAGTGTGAGAAAAAACTGTGGAAAAGGATCTCTGGAGAAATAATTTTCCCTCCACTCCTCATTTAGAGAATACCTGAGAAGTGTGTAATTCCTCTGGAGGGCACCAACAGGAGGATCAGGCAGTAGTTATGGGTCTATGAAGTAAATCCTCATTATTTTTTTACTTTGAAGCTGATTTTAATGGATGTTGAATATGGGTAAGATGGTGTTCGTTCTCAAAGAGTTGCCACAGAATTTTAGGACGCTGCCACATGTCAGGATGTGAACTCCTAGTGTCAAGGGTGTCCTTTAGGCACCCCTGCCCCGTCTAATGCTAAAGTAAAGGTGCAGAATGTGGTGTTTTCTGTCGTTTGTTTTTACCTCCAAAATCATCATTAACTTTGTCTCACCCAATGCCAATGGGTGCAATAAAGAGTATAGTCCAGAACTTTAATCAAGATTAAAATCTGTTGTTCATTTTACGAAATGTAATGACATAACTTTGGAACTTCCTGGAGCTGTCGAATCCTTTGCAGCTTTGTTCTTGATGGATGGTAGACCAACAGTTGTGACTGCAAATGGAACCCTGATCTGTATCAGAGAACTGGACTGACTGAGTGTGACGTCATCCATAGAAAATGGTTTAACTTCCAGCTCCAACCAAATGAAGTCGCCATTTTTTCATGATATGGACGCCAACATGTTGGAGCCAGATGTGATCAGTTTGCAATGATTGGTCCGAATGAGTCTGAGTCGACGACCAAATCCAAATTCATTCGCTACCCCTCTAGCCCCCACATTGCTCCAATTGTAGGGGCATTTGGAGCTGTAGTGGTGTCTGAACTAGTTTTTTTTTTTACAGAGGAGCCGTAGTGACTTGGGGGTGGATATCCCTCCACGGTTAGGATGATCAAGGTCACGCTGTGGCGCAAAGGAGAAAACATGTTTCTTTACATGGGTAAGCCCTGAAGCACAGAAGTTTAAATTTAAATGTAAGTATCGTTAATGACTTTATAAAGTTACAAAAGCGATGTTATTATATATTTTCTGAGCGGTTGGAGCTATATGCTAACATAGAGGACCGGCGACTATCAATGACGTACTCAAGCAATAGTAACACTTGAATTTGAAAAGACTATTTTTCCACATCTCTCTACTTGAAAGGATTAATGTAGAGGTAGCAAGAACCTGTAGGGGATACATTTGGACTTGGCCAACGTTTCTATGGCAACCATTCTCATCAATCAGGAGGGAGCTTGTTGGAAGGCCACACAACTACATGTTAAATCAAGTTAACAAATCAAAAAATGCTATTCTGACCAAAAGGATGACTGAGTTAAAGCTGTTTATTTCTCTATAGAACTCAATGGGTTTTTGGCTTCTTAGAGCCAACTGGTACTTCCTGTTTGAAACGCCAGGGGGGGTGGGGCCACACAGTTCAGTTCATACACAGTCTTGGTGGAAACCAAGATCCACTATAGATTGCAGCTATACTGTGTTTATACTCCCAAAGGAAGAATAGACAGTTGCCTTGGATACGCAACACTCTTTGGGTCTCACGTCTCAATTTTAAGACTTAGTGTTTTGTTTTTGTTTTTTAATCTGCGGCAATACAAAAACATGTGAATTAAATAGGCAGAGAAACATTCCGGAAATTTTGGGGACAATTGCAACAACTTCACGAGCAACAAATGAATTTCACCAAGCCCTCTGCATCACAGAGGGGACAGAAGTGACCTCCCTTGAACCCAGCCAGGGTCCAACTACTTTGGTATGATTTCACGTGTCTGCCTTTCAAATCTGAAGAAGTCGGAGAGAAAAGGCCTTCAGAGCGCACTCCTGTTCCTCCTCTCGTTTCCCTTCTTTAGAGTTTTACGTTGCTTTAGGTTTAGAGTTCCAGGAGGAGGAAATGTGGGGTTGGGTAAACATCAGGGTTCTTAGTGTGGGGATTACTCCTCCCATATATCACAGAGACAACTCCCTTTTCAGTGGATGACATGTCCCTAAGACCCAGAGCATGGAGAGATCCTATGACACTTCCCCTCCCATTGGTTTGTTTTGTAAAGACTACAGCACACTTTTAATTTGTTGACATAATTTTTCCACGCATGGTTTGTGCTTTACTTTTGTTGCAGAACCACTTAATCAAAATTTAGAACCTCCTGCCCCTGGATTTGATGCAACCCAGGAGATACCAAGAGGTTCGGTTCCTCAAAGGACCACTAAGCTGGTTCCAGAAGGGAGCAGTTCCACTTCAAAGCTACCCCTTAAAAGATTCACTCTGATGAAAATGGTGCTTTTGGTGTTTTAACATGTTTGAACATTTTTCTGATGAAAATAAAGATTAAAACTGCATTTTTTTTATTCAAATTGTTGTGAATCAGAAGCAGATTAAAAATTGCAGTTGGAAAAAATTTGTGGTTGCTACGTAAAATTTACAATGGAAGGCCAAAAGCTCCCTGGTCTGCCCCATTCTGATGCATCCACTTGTACGACAAAACTAACGTTTTTTAAGACAATAATCTTTAATATCCTAATGGGTCATGTAATTGTAAAAACAAGTCATATCTCTGATTAAACTAGTTTTTGACTCACATTTTAAACATAATTTTGACAATTTTATTTAAAAATGTGTAATTCTAGTGTTATATCAGTTGGTTAAAAAAATAAGTACAACTGGAATTCTTTAGCGTTTAAAATAGGATCATTTTAAGGGGGGGAAAGGATAGACGTTTAATAAACGCGTATTTTCAGACAGTATTTCCAATTACAAGAGCAATATACCTAACATGACAGCTTGTAACTAATTTCATGACTTCATTTGGACTTAACAGGGCAGGACTTCACATATTATTTGAAGAAATCTAGACTTCAATAGTTTTAATTAGTTTTGAGAAAGACATGTTTACATACGAGGCTTCAAGAGGCAAACTTCACAAGATGTCTCCTTTTCCTGAACCAACTCTGCCTCATCCCTTCATTCATGGGGCGGCAGGGTGGTCGAATGCAGGTTCGATTCCCGCCTTGCTCGCCCATATATCGAAGTGTCCTTAGGCAAGACCCAAGACCCAACCTTGCCTTGGATGGTTGGCGGAGCCACCATCAGTGTGTGACTGTAAATCGCTTTGGGCCTTTGAGTATACCTACAAGTAAACGCCATTCATCCCGATTTACAAACCGAGAACAAATGTGTCTTTTCCAGAGTAAATGCTTCTCCCCTCTGGTACACTTGGGTTAAGCAGCTGCCATCTGAACACTGTAAATGTCTGCAAACTTTCAAAGACACAAAGTGAAAGCATCCCACCAGATGCAGGTTACGTCTCAAACCTGTTAGTTCTTCCATCAAAAATGACTCATTCCAAGAAGATTTATGACAGTCGGATAACCGGTCAGGCTGAAAGACTTCAGTTTCACCCGTTTAGTCCTCAAGTCTGAGGAACAAGCAGCTGTGAATAAACTGGCAAAACAACCGAAGCAAAAGAGTTTCATAAGAATTATTGAAGTGCCAAAGCTCACAGGAAAGACAAATGTAGCTGTCCGTCTACGCTGGGGTCTCTTACAAAGAAACACTCGGACGTCCAGGGTAAAAACTAGACCTTTCTCAGTGAGGAATAGAAAATGTAATCCAGACTTTCATGAGGAAAAACAGAAGGTTTGACCTCTGGAGACCAAGCAGAAAATATCCTAATTTTTCTGGATGTTTAAAATTCTATATGGCAAAGAAGCAAAGAACAGGGTTTCTGTTTGGATCCACTTCTCTTGTTTCATTTAGCAGGAAAACAAATGACTGCAAGGTTTTGTGGGAAACATGCATGTATGCTGAAGAGCTGAAAGAAGAAATTTAAGCAGACATCTTAACAAGGATGAATCCCATCATCTGGAAAGAGTTATCCTCATTACAGTTAAAAGCAAACATTGATGTATACGCGGTTGTTTCCCGTTGTTGTTCCACTATCTCACAAAGCATTTTGTAATTTAGGAGCATGCATTATCTGCTTCCACTCCCTTCCCTTCCTCTGTTTCCTCAGAGGAGTGGACCTGGATGACAAAGTAACAGCATTAGTCTCCATAATTCAGAGAAAAGCCATGATGGTGCAAAACCTGACAGAGGGAATCAAACTCATATGGAGGAGAGCGGGGAATTGCGCGCCTGGCTCGGAGCAAACATCTACTTTTAATTAGAGGGTGCTCTAATATCGCAGTCCGAGGCACGCCAAGATTACACTGACCACAGAGTGATCCTGGCCTCCCGGAGGTCAGATTTTAGTTTTTAATCGGAGTTTTGTGGCTGAAGTGAACGGAGCCACCCGCCTGAGGCACAACAGGCTTTTACCACTGGTTTGCAAAGGAAAGCAACTGCCAAAAGCCTCGCCCATTCCACCGCCGCAGTCAGCCGAGAACATTCATCACGATGGATGTCATATTTAAGGCCGACAACGCCAAAAATGTTCAGCATTTCTCTTGGGTTTGTCGTGCAAATCTGCCAAAAAGCCCAGGATTTGATTTGACGGCTTTGGTAGCAGGAATCCTGACATTTCTCATTCTGAATGACTTAGAATGTAATTTCAAGTAATCCTGTCATTACTGAGCAGCAGCGTTTGGACTTCAACACCAACCGCATCCATCCTGCAGAGAACACATTAGCAGAGGACTTCCACTACAACCAGTTGATTGTCTTTTCTGGTTTTTAGAAAAAAGTTTGAGACCTTTGGTTTGGGTCAATCAATTCTTTGTTGTAACAACACTCTATGACAGGGGTGTCCAATTCCAGGCTTCAATGGCCGGTACCCTATATGTTTTCCAATCAACCTGCTGTTGAAGCTCCTTATTGGCTAAACACACCTGATCCAGGTAATCAACAGCAGATGAGGCAGGGGGTCTGGAAAACAAGCAGGAGGCCGGCCCTTGAGGCCTGGATTTGGACCCCCCTGCCCTAAGGTAATAAAAGCTATTCTTTTGGACAGTCTGCTGATTTTTATTTTAAATGGTGCCACATTAGAAAGGAACATCCATCTGATTAGCGGCTGAGCCAGATCTTTATCATCACTGATAGATGACCAAAGTAAGAAAAAGGCCCTTTCAAAAGCCCCTGGATCTGCTAAATTTGAAAAAGTAATCCATTAGTAATCTAAATCACACATTAACTGTAATGAACTACTTAAAAAACATCCCAACTGTCGGGGCGACAGTGGCTCAGGCGGTTGAGCGGGTCGTCCAATGATCGAAGGGTCGGCGGTTCGATCCCCGCTCCAACCAGCCAAAATGTCATTGTGTCCTTGGGCAAGACACTTCACCCTCCTTGCCTCCAGTGTGGCAGTCTTCACACTGGTGTGTGAATGTGCATGGATGATCCCGGTGATGGTCAGAGGGGCCGTAGGCGCGAAATGGCAGCTACATCAGTAGCTACCATCACCAAGAATGAATGAGGAATGAATGAATAATGGACACATTGTAAGAACTGGAAAAGCACAGAAAAATCCAATCCATTATTATTATTATTAATTGATTAAAATGAGGAAATCCCTTTACCGGTAGCAATCTGCTGTCTGGCAAAGAGAAGCAAAGATAAGATCTCCAACAAAGTCATTGTGCTGCATCTGATGAAGTTCCAGAACATACATACTCATCCAGGAGGATGGAAGAGGATGGATAAGAAGGTCAGGCCTGGACTATCTACAAACTCCTGGACTAATTATCCACGAAACCTCCAGTCTGATGAGACACAAGTGGAACTTTCTGGGAGGAGAGAGTACCGTTACATCCGGATCATAACAGACTTCCGGAAAAAAGAACATCGGAACAACAGTCAGACACAGAGATGGATGTGCGATGATGTGGGGTTCACTAATTTTATGAAAGCCCGGATGTCTTGACAACCAGAAATGGGTCTAGAAAAAGTCAGACTTATTCCCAACTATTGTAAACTTATTGTTCCAACTGTTGCTTCCAAGCCGGGTAACTGTATTTATTAGAACAAGAGAACGAATTATTTTAAGGTTTGGTCAACTTTTATCTTTAAAAAATAAAAATATGAATAAGATGAAGTTTTTGTTTTTAATCTTTTAATCTATTCTTTCCCAATTTCGTTTTTTTTTTGTTTGTTTTTCCTTGATAGACCAGGAATGCGACTGTAGCTACTGAGCTCCATGAGCGTAAAGCTTGAAGCTCCACTGCTAACCTCACGTCTCGACACATGCAGCTGAGGAAAAACGCTCGGATCATGCTCTGGTGATCAAACAAAAGGCAGCGTGCACGCCAGCCAGCCAGCAAAGAAGGGTGATAAAAGACAGCAACATGGCCTGCAGGGATGCTAGTTATGGGAACAAGACCCTTAAAGAACATTTCCCATCTTGTTTTGTTTAGCTTCTCTTTAATTTACATTCCTTGGGAACTCTGAGCCCTATTTAGAGAGAAAAAAAAGACAAAAGAGAAGAGGTGAAGTAAAGACAAAGCCCTTACCTTGGACTGAAGAAACTGGATACCATAAAGAAGGATCTGATGCAGCTTGGCTGTTGAGGCCATGTCCAAAAGTGCAGATGTGGGTGCCACCATGCTGCTGTCAGACGCCTCGTCCTCGGTGAGCACGTGCATCTATAAAACAGGAAGCAGGAAACACTTGCACACAGCAGCTCTTTTGGCAGAACCATGCCTTTCTGTGGGGAACGTTTGCAAACAGAAGGTTTGTACTCGGTTGGGTTGGGAGTCAGTTTGACTGATGATATGATGATGATCATCTCCATGGCCTTTTAGGGATCACTATCACCGATTTAAGGTTTGGATCATCATGACCAAACTGCTGGTCTGCCGTGATCCATGTGTGATGAACTTAATTCATGACTGCTTCGTTGGTGTGCTCAGATGTCCGTTGAGGAGTTCTTTACGTGAATTCGGTTTTTAAAAATCTTTGGCCGCTTAAGAATTATGCAGTTTATGCATATTTTACTTAGTTAGTTTACACGTTAGTTTATACTTAGTTTTTACGCAATTGTTACTCGACTGTTCCACATATGTCTAACGGACTTTTCACACATTTATCACCGATGTGTAACTTTTATATCGCGAATACAGCGCACATATCACGTTAAAATTACATAATTGGCGCACAAATTTGGGGCCAGATTTGGCTTTTATGTTGATGTTACAGCTGTGGCCGTATTTGGTCTGATTTGGTTTTGTTTGGTTCTGTTTATGTGTTCTTTGCGCAGTTTATTCGTATTTCTTTTATGGTTTTAATGTGGTTCATTTTTGATACATCTGTAAAAAATTTCACACACAGATCATAACCTCTCTAACTTTTTTCATGTATATTCACGTATGACCAGTGTTCATCCTTCCAGTATCGGTAAAATGTACACGAGGGGTTGGGTTTTTGGGTTGTCCGGGTCTGTGAAGGGTTGCAGAGGAGTGGCCACATTTTAGGATTCTACGACCACCTCAAGGGACGCCATGAAAATGGAATGTACCATTGTTGTGTGTGTGGTAAATGCATTGTGAAGTATCCGTGAGGATACTGGAAGTGACACATCCTTATGAGATACGGTGATGCTGTCATTCACTTTAGTCATTAGTGAGGTGTGAGTATTGGCTCCTTACAAATACCGCACGCACAGGCGTGCACGTGATTCATAAGTGCTCGTAGGACGCCTGTAGGATGTCAACACAAACTACACTCTGAGCGTCTCATTTCTAACAGTCAGGCCGCACGCCAAGCGCGCACACTCATCAGTCAACAATCTTGATATTGACCGTGCCCCCCCCCAAAAAAAACACCCCATATCATCCGTAAGTTGTGACTTAGGCTTAAGCTGCAACAGTCTCCAAAACTGTATTTGGGCTAAAATGTGTCTGGGGTGCACGTTCATGTCATGTAAGAGCTGTGCAACATTTTGACAGGAAGAGTCTCAGATTGAATCACTTGAAGGCTTTTCTTGTTCTTCTTGGTTGAGGTCATCAGACCCCCACATACCTGCTTTGCACTTTTTACACAAAACAAAATGACAGAGTGGTTTGAAATAGGTTGGAGGCAAAGTAAAAAGTGTCTAGACTCTATCAGTCAATAAAAAAAACCTGCATGGCCATCTGCAGGGTTCCTGACATCCTTGACTCACAGAGACAACTTAAGCAGGCGGTCAAGTTCTGACTGATCAAAGATGGAATTGATAAAAAAAAAAACAGTTTAAGGTCAAAAATGCACCTATGAACAATCTTCATAAACATTTCAGGTTTCATCAAGAAAAATAACTTCCCTAAACCTTTTGAATTGTTTATGCTGAGTGTTCAATAATGATCCCATGAGTTTGGCAAATGTGCAATAGGACAGCTGGGTATTTCTCAACATTTTTGATCCTCAGTTGAAACTTGCTTCTTCTCTCATATCTCGAGTCTCCGTCACATATCAGTGTTTGGAGCAGCAGCAGTAAGCCAGGCTGAGCTGCACGACTCCCCTGGGATGGATACAGTTTCCTGGCAGCTAGAAAGCCAGCAGAGGTCGGCTGCAGGTGACGCTTTTACGAGCAGAGAAAAGAACCAAACACTCCGTCTTACAGTTGTAGGTCTCCATCCATGCACACTTAAGGAAGTACTGGGAGGTATACTTTCAATGCATAATACCTGAAGAAAACTTTCCTCTTTTAAGTAGACTTAGTAAAACTTCAAAGCAGCAGATCCGATTTATGATTTGTGTTTAGATTCATTATTCCTATATGGGATTCATAGAACGTTTCGTTGTAGGGCACCAGAGTTTTGGTTGTCTGCAGGTTTCTTTACGACTCTGTATAAATATTTAAGAAGGACATTTCCTTAACAAGGATCGGGTTTGGAGTTTCGCTTGACTTTGAATTCTATTGTCCGTTACCGGGGTGCAAACTCACCCAAATGATCACCAGCGGGTGAAGAGCAGCTGGATTTGCTTCCTGTAAAGCTTTGATTAAAGCCTCCACTTCAGACAAACTTTGACCATTTATCTGGAGACAAATAACAGCCAATACCATCAATGCACGTCTGCTTCCTTCAAGTCTCTCGAATTTGTGCTAACATGGAAACTTACAGAAACCTGGATGAAGTTGGACTCCTTCAGCAGGTACCTGGAGTTTTCTGCCGTCACATCTGGGATGGGGTCCAGCCCCTGGAACAGACACCATTTACATTTGGAGGTGAAGTATGATTGATAACTGGTGAGGCAGGTGCTGCCGTCCCACGGCCTTAATGCGTCTGAGGTCAAATTGCAGCGCTGGAAGACCAGGAGCCTGGTTTCTGTTTCAGCCACTTCTTGGGTCGTTCATTGAGAAAGCACACCTGCTCTCCTGCCATCAATCACTTCTGCTGTGGATGAGTGGCCCGCCGGTGACAAACTAATTCACACAAATGACAACGAAGCACCATTGGGTCCACTTTATGGTTCTCTGCTGATGTTGGGTTTCTGGTTTTGTCAGGAGACGCTGGGCTGGATGCTTGTTTAAGCAATAAAGACAACTTTTGAGGAGAATAAACACAAAAAAACAGTTTTTTGACCAGTTTACAAAGTTTTCATTAACTTCTGTTTTCTATTCACAATAACGGTATATGTTTCATATTTCAGTCATGAACTTCAACCTATAATAAACCTGATGGTGGTACAATAACCTTTAAAGTGAAATCCACTTGAAAATGTTCGGGCTGATAAATAGGAAAATGTTCCTACATTATTTGCTGAAAATGAAAAATGTTTTAGCAGATTAAAGGGATTTTAAAAAAAGAACTTGACAAATGTTCCTGAACTTTTACTTTTTTCTCAACGTATACATCAAGATAAGAGGATTAATGACGGTGGGGGAGGAGGAGGAGGAGGAGGAGGAGGAGGAGGAGGAGGAGGAGGAGGTGTTTTGGCTAGTCTTTTTAAGATGAACTCTGTGCTTTTTTTTCCCTTTCAAACATCTATTTACTTTTGGAACTCATTTAAACCAAACAGAGAATAATTTATGTTTTCTAATTAAACAGGATATTAAAATCAGAGATAAAGGTATTTAGGATCAAAGAGTTACCACAAACATTTTTATGTATGATTTGGAATCACAGGCTGCAGACAAACTCTGTGACCTTTTTTCATATTTGCCAATAAACAGAGAGATATGATCACTGGCAACGTTTGGGGTCCTGTGAATCAGAGTAAAAATGACAGAAATACCACAAGGACAGATTCTGACATAAAGTTTAAAATTCATTTTTCATACTATAAACTTTAACAACTAGAATAAGAGTTGAAAAGAAAAAGGTATTCAAGGCAGAGTATGACGTAACCTTGCTCCCCATATCGGACTGATCTTCTCCATTCCCATCATGGGGGGGCGACGCCTAAAGCTATTTAACCCTTTAAAAGTCAAACTTAAAACCCACTTTTTTAAGACACTGTACCCAGTTTAACAGTCAATGAACTGATAACTTTAGTCTGCATCACAGTAATATGTGCTTTGGGGTTTAGAACATGATTTCTGACTACAGTTCTGTTTACCATTACTGTACCCAAGTCATTGTAGGGTTTAGCCAGCACTGCACTGGAACTGGGACTGGGACTGGAAGTGGGACTGGGACTGGAACTGGGACTGGAACTGGAACTGGGACTGGGACTGGGACTGGGACTGGGACTGGAACTGGGACTGGGACTGGGACTGGATGGATGGACAGATGGATGATTAAATGGGTGGATGAATGGACTGATGGATAGTTGCATACAAAAATAAATAGATGGATAAATAAATGGACGAGTGGTTGGCAGTAGTCCACACCATGACTCTTCCACCGCCATGCTTGCACATGTAGTTGTGCTTGTTTGCTCTTTAGTTTTGTCCGACTTAATGCTTTAATTATCGTTTATTGTGAGACGCCTAAAAACCTTTCTTTTCAATCTGTTATTTTTAAAGCAGTCCATCCAAACAATCATATGTGACCGTATAGAAACAACCATTGAATCAGAGGAAGCTGCTAAGATGAGATTCTTGGTGCATTCAGGTCAGGAAATTTGTCTCCTTTATCTACATTTTTATAGATTGTGATTAATGTTTTATGTTTGGTTTTCTTCTGGCTCTGCCCAGAATACTTTACATTAAGCTCCACTGAGCAGCATTCAACACAACATCAACCTGAAACAAATCAGCAAAAGAAAGCACATCTGGTAAAATAAGGAGATTTGGTCAAAAGCTTGTGTAAGACTGCCCCCCCACTGCGGTTTATGTCCGGCAGGAGCAGCGAGTCTCATAAATTCATTTCGATATGCGCGTCTGTCAATATGCAACGGCATTTATCACATAATAATAATTCTCTGTTCTTGCTTTTGGACTGAGAATTATCCAACTTTTCAGAGTAAAATGAAAAGCAGATGCGACTGTTCATCTCCACCTCACTGTCGGCAGCCTGAGGTCTTCACATGTGAGTCCATTAGCTTTACCTGTGCTTCATGACACAAACAACTCAAGAAAACCTGTGTATGACTGATTTTCACCTAAAAAGGAAATGATTCATCAAAGAATTCCACATTTTTCTATACATTTTCCCTCTTTTCCGTTTAAATCCCAGCTTACATGAGTAATGTTTTTCATGATCAAACAGAAGACTGGAAATGTTTATAAAATGAATTCCTATTTTAAACTTATGGATCCAGAGGGTTAATTCAAACGCTGGTGAGTGAGCCTTAAAAGGCCACAGAAAAAGAGAAAGAGCATGAAATTCTGCTGTTTAGTGATGTCAGATTGATGATGATGTGTCCAAACAGCCACACATTTGTCTTTTCAGAGGAAACCGTCCTTCCAGCCATCGCATCACAGATCTCCTTCAACCATTTTCATTAAGACGACTTTTGTCCCAGCAGATTATTTCATCTTTCTGCATGAGCATCACACCTTTCTGACCAACGTTTCTCCAGAAGGTCCAGCTGTGAGGAGTAATGATGGAAAAACGTGGCTGCAGTAAATGGAAATCGGATAAAGCAATGATGGGTGTCTGGAGGGAAAGCTGGGAATGTGGAGATAGTAGAGGTTAACGGCGGTGAAGTAGGAGGGAGATGAGGAGGAAAAACACACTACAAGTCCTCCATAACACCCCATTATCAAGGCAGACTCCAACGGTTGGTATTTGCCCGTCCTCTGCTCTAATGTGTTCCGGGGGATTGAAGAGGAGGGAACGTTTGGACACCATGAGGTCTGCCGCAGGAGCGAGATTCCTCACTGGGCCACCCATGGAGAGCTCACAGACTGAAGTACGTGAAGACAGACCAGGGAGACAAAAGGAGGACTGTGGAGGTTTGGTAACACACCATATCCAGAGCTCCAGCTGCCTTCTGGAAGGCCTCGGCCAGCGCCGCCGCCGCCGCCCGCCCTCCGGTGATCATGCAGGCGGACTCAGACAGCGACTCTGAGGAGAGACGAAGCAGGTTTTGATCTTCTGAACTGCCATGCAACACAAAATGACTCATGTCATGAACTACTGTAGAAAACAAACTAAAAACAAGACACACTTGTCTTTAGAATCAAAGGATAATCAGAGAAAAGTAAAGGTCCAGTATTTAAACCCTTTACCTCCCCCAGCTACAAACAGAAAGGTCACCCACTGGGAGAGGGTGTCTGCTGTAACCTGCCCATCTGAAGATGAAGCACCCAGAAGACCAATGGGGGGGTCAGGCTGATGATTCTGGTCTCAACATGATGCTGAGCATCAGTAGCAGGAGAGGAAGGAGACCACAGTTCAGACCTAAACCCATCCAGAAAACCGGCAGGTCGCAGTGAACACGTAAACAACGCGTAAGGGGAGAGACGAGCGTAGCTTGAGCGGACATCCTCCGTATCACGTGCACACCTCGTGCGTGCAGCATTTGAACGTGGTCAGTAAGAAGCCAGAGCTCACCTTACCGCACACCTTACTAGGCACTAGAGCGCGGCGTAAAGACGCCGTGCGACAGCATCAAACGTCAGAAGTGAGTGGAACTTCCATTAGCCCTACGGATACTTCACGACCCCCTCCCCACACACCACAATGGTGCGCTCCATCTTCATGACGTCCCTGAAGGTGGCTGTAAGAGCCTAAAGGGAACTGCAGACACACCTGCCCTTAAGGTGCAACTGCTCCTTTCTACGAGCCTCCACGGACCGCACCTGCTCGGGTCAACCGCCGCACCGGTGCACGTGACTACACCAGTGTTGTGTTATGCTGCGGCTGTTCTAGACACCAGGTTTTCAGATTCTATAAATACTGTGGATGCCCCATAGTGGGGCTCTATGAAAGGTCCGTGTTATCTACGACCTCAGCGGATGTTAGGTCGTTATTTTCACATCTAAAACACGAGCTCGGTTTTTTTGCTTTAGCTGTGCACGCTCCCACTGAGGACATCTATTCCTCCAAGCAGAGACTCGCAGCAGAAGTTCGGGAGCTGCCGGCAGATGTCAGCGCTGCATGAGAGCTTCAGGTTTAGAGGGCGTGTCTTCGTGGACAGACGAACGAACGACCGACAACCGGACAGGTCGCTAGTCTGTTTGAGAAGAGCTGATGTGTCCAAAGATCTCAAGAGTGATCTGACTTCCACTCATCTGTTCACAAATCCATTCAGGGCCTTTGACTGAGGCAGCTTTGTGTTGCTTTTTAAAAAAATTCAAAACCCTGAAAAGTGTTTGGAGGTATTTTATAAAATTCTTCCCAAACGTCTTGGGATTTAATGTTGCAGCTCAAAACGGCGTTGGTCATCATGGAAACACAAGTGTTCAATTGTTTTAAAGCTAGTTGGTTTAATTCCGTGGGTCTCCGTAGCTTTTACTGCGTTTATGCAACATATTTAGCATAACAGGAAACATTTGGTGATTTTTCATCTGAGAACGGCTCCCATTGATGAACTGCTTCACCCTCTGATACCAAATGAATGAAGAAATCTCTGGAAAGCTTCCTGTGAACCGCAGCAGTTTGCTTTGGCTAAACCAGATGATCCCAAAGAACCACATTTTGTTTGATCTTTCACTGCAGCGGAAAAGGAAAAGGAAGCAGCCGCACACCTTTCTCTACCTTTATTATGAAAGCTCCAAGGCAAACAGCAGAGCGAGTCTGGGTAAACACCATCTTTCTCTGGGCAGAGAACGGCACAGATCAGGGCTTTGTGGAGCCTGAATGGCAGGCCTTAAGCTCCTCAAACACGCTAAAGGTGCAGAAAAGATGCTTCAGTCCTTCCTCAATTATGTCCTTTAGCATAAAAAGAAGTGGCCTTTTCTTTGTTGAAGGAATGAGTTGTGCTTGTGCTGCTTAGAGGCTGACACTCCAGCCAACAGGAGGACAGGCGGACGGCGCCTTCTGGGTTCTCTCTTCTTTAGCTTTTATAATCATTTCTCTTTTATTTGTGTCTTTTTTTGTTGTGTCTTTTATTATGAGGGGCTTATTTTGTTGTTTTATTGCCTATGCGGGACTTGGTGTTTTGCGTTTGTGTTGGTTTTTATGTACAGCACCTTGAGCTGTTCTCTTTTCATGAAAGGTGCTCCAGAAACAAAAGTAATTAGATTTTGATCCATCCAGCTGATAAAGCAGAGCTGGGCTTCGGAGGAAGACAGCCTTCAGCAGGACGGGGGGAGTTGGACGAGCAAATCAAAGCAGCAAGACATTCCTTCCAGAGATAAAACTATACAAGACCGTGCAAGTGAAGCAATAAACTTAACCAAAGACGCAATTTAGAAGAAGAAAAAGGAACAAAGTTGGATGTAAATAACATTAAAACTGAAGAACAAACTGGAAGACAGAAGAAATGCCAAAAGCCAACAATCATGTCATCGCAGACCTCCAACGTCTCGCTTAGGAGAGGACCGCTAACGAATCAGGCGGAGCGTACAAAGGCGAAGCCTGAAGCACGCCGCCGGCCGTTCCTCAAACTGACAGAACTTCCTTCCTCCTCCTTTCTGAAATCACAATGACTTCATTCAGTCTGGAGGCTCTGGAAGTGACGGCGCTGCTCCTCCTGTCACCGTCAAACAGGTACATGTTGGTCCAGGTGGTGAAATGTGGAGCTGCTCCGTTGGTGGTGGTGGTGTCGTCCCTTGTCCTGACTTGCCCCCCCCCACAGACTGCGGTCTCCCGCCCTGTTCATATGAAGGTAAACAAGCCCACAAAGGAATTTCTCCCACGGACAACGGCAAAAGCCTCGCTTCAATGTCGCCTTTTTACTCCCCACAAAGAGGGGCGAAACCTCGCCGGTTCTGGCCGTTTGTTGGCGTTTAAGCCGTCTAAGAATGCGCACAGGCGCACTTTTAAACTTTAAAGACGGGAAAAAATAACTTTGTACAAAGCATGTGGAAAACAATGCAAAGGCAGGAGTATAAGGACTGTAACTCACCTTTGAGGACGGACTCCGCAGCAGCTAAGTCCTTTTTGTAGGTCACCTGGGGGTCAAATCATAGCTTTGTTATTTTTGCGTTTAAGTTCTTTTTCAGGGAGGCTGGATAAAGTCATGAGCCTGATTTGTAAGCAGGAAAATGCAATGCTCAAAGAAGTCAATATAAATCATTACTATGTTACAAAACATAAAAACTATGACAAATTTACCGGCGAGGAGCGCAACAAAAAGCTCCAACAACTACAAGGAGGCTGTGCTGCACAGCAGATGTTCACGAAAACGGCTAAATCCAGTGAAGCAGTGACAGAAGCTAGTAGCTACATGGTGGCTTTGGAAATGGCCCGGCGCAGCAAACCCTTCAGTGACGGGGAGTTTGGAAAAGAATGTATGCTGAAAGTAGCTGACACTGTTTGTCCAGAACAAAAGAAAAAGTTTGAAGAATTAAGTCTGTCAAATGGTACAAATACTAGACAACTCCGACCGCAACTGGGAAAACATGTGGAGGGCCTGGTTAATTGTACAAATGACACTTGGTCATTAAAGGTAGTAAAAACAAACAACTTTTCTGTTTATCCATTTTTTTCCCACTCAAATGTCGAGTTCCTGATTTTGCCCTCATCTACAAAAACTTTGAGAACCCCTAATCTAAACGCTTTCATTTTTGTCTTACTTCTCGGTAGGAAAACGAGCTGCAAAAAGAACTTATTTTTCATTTAAAAAACTGTTTGTGTGCCAAAGGTAACATATTACTATATATATGAATATTGTTTACTTTAAAAGGCTTAAGAAAAGCATGGCACAGGCTCTTTAACAGCCTTAAACCATCTGGAATCCGCCAGCTGTATGGTTACATCCCAATGATCAGAGTTTGGGAGGCAGTGATGCTTCGGATGGATCATGTGACCTCCTCGCTTTCTTTATGTTGGTACTAAAACAAAACCCCAAGTCCAGCTTGAACTGATATAAGGCATAAAAACAAACTAAAAAAGTTTTACAGGCCCACTCCAATGAAAATGGCGCTTTTGCTCCGCCCCTTTCTGATGCATCCACTGTCAGACAAACGGATCCATGAACGTCTTTGTTTTCCTCGTCTGAGCTGGAATCTGGATATAAACTGTACGACTGAGTAGCTTCAACATTGATCGCCTTTTTTGCTGCACCGCTAATGTTAGGTTGGGGGTGTGGGCTGTAAGCTAGCGGGAGAGAGTGTAAACGGATTGATGATGGGAAGTAGGGGCGAGCTCACTCCCACCCAACAATTCAGCCCTTTGAGATTGAAGGAAAGGGAATACTGTAACAAAAAACAATGCAGTTTTGAAACTTTTGTTTTTTTTGTAATTGTGGATACTTTCCTGCGTCGTTTTTGTTTCTTTTTGGTGTTGGAATGAATTATTACTTTTATTTTTTTCCTCTGTAGGTTAAAATATTTCTATTTGGTTTCATATTCTCATAATTGTAATATTTCTGAAGAAAAAACGATCTTTTGTAGCAAAAGCATCCTTTGGTTTTCTTCTATGAAGAGGGTTAAAAAAGGAGAATACCTGTTTCCTCTGTCACTTTCTGGACCTGATCTTCTAGAAACCTTTCTGTCTGGACCAGAAACGGAGCTCAGGAAAGACCTGAGGTGATCCTATCTGAGGATGCATGGATTTAATCCATGTATGGCGGGAATAAAGCTGCTTGTTTTCACGCTTTCCTTGAATCTCCCAGCATGAGTGCATCCATTCGTGGTTGACTCAGCAGCTGTCCGTCTGTGTGTGTGTGTGTGTGTGTGATAAATGAGTGGCAGGTGTACGGACGGATCGATTCCCAAACCCCGATGCGCTCACCTTCCACAGCGTTGGCGGCCCCTCGATGAGCTTTGCGTTGGTGCCACAGTACTGCAGAGCCAGATGGAGACACTCGGTGCCGAACTCAAAGTCGGCCTCGGTGCACTGCGGGGAGGGGGGGACGAAAAGAAGAGGCCGCTCTGGATGTGTGTTGACTACAATGGACTCTCAATACAGTAACTGTAATCCTACTACAGTAATCCCATTATTGAAGCCCTAAGCACACAGTCCTAAAGACAGACGCGAACAGCGGTGGGCAAACTGCGGCCCAGAGGCCCCTAAAGCCAAATGAAAGAAATGACAGTTGTAGTTTCCCTGTATTTCTTGTGTCTCCCCATAGATGATGCTCTACAGAAACACCTTTGCTTCCATGCAGAAAGTTGCTCTGCACCCATGTGGTGTCGGTAGATTTGTTGTTTTTCTGATGTTCATGCGCGTTTTCCCGAGTCAGACGGTCAATTTTCCCATCATTCCAACAGCACATAAACGCAGCATTAAGTCTGTATTTTTTCCTTGAGGGACATTAACCCATAGGAGCACCAAGATGAGAACAAAAGTTTAAGTTTTGAATAAAAACTTCAAAATGTTCCATTTTAAAATAAAAACATGTTTTTTAAAAAAAATCAACATTAAAGCATGTTTTCATGCAGATTCCATGTTATTTCTGTCTCTTATGGGGTAGATTAGCTAGTTTGGCCCTTTTAAAACATTTTAGAACCCTTTGTTGGCCCAGCCCTGGGCTGGAATGACGCTGGATTTTCTAAACGGCTTTGTTGGTTTCAGGACATCTACAGTTCGGCAGGAAGTTTGTCTTGTCCTCCTAAAACACTTCAAGATGCATCTAAAGAAATATCTAAACCTAATAAAAGCATCAAGCTTCCAACAACAAACCCTTATTTTGGAAAACGATTGATTTCCGGTAAAAAGAAAATCACCGACGGTAAATATGGACTCAGTTTCCGTTGGTGGTTTTGGGAAACAAACACCAAAGTCTTCGTCCAGTTAACGGGTGGATCCGGGCCGTCTGCAGCTAAACGATGGTCAAACCCACGCAGGTAACGCCGTTCAGCTGCAGGTTTTTACTGGGATCTCAATGGATGTGAGGATTGCTTCTCTGAGCTTTGGTCAAAGTCCTGCTGAGCAGCAGAGGGTCAGAACACTCCACTGCCAACACCACATTTCAGCACACACTGGTTTCTTTGGCCGATAGAGTGGCAGTCCCATCTTTCTGTGTTAAGACTTCAACATTAGTTTCATGAGATCCATTAGATTCTTTCTTTGTTTTTACAAGGACAGCTTTCACCTGCTGTCTATGCGTGTTTGTTCATTCCATATTCAAACCGTTAGGATGGAGATGGTGGTAACTATCTTCTCTTCCGGTTTGAAAACACTACTGCGCATGTGCGAATGATTTATTCCGACCTTAAGTGTCAGCCATGGGAACGTTTTTTATATTCTGAAAAAGTTTTTCTGGGCCCATGTACACGGTTGGATTCTAATCCGACCATTGATCCCATCAAGATATTTTGTTCATGTAACCGCAGCTTATGGTGTCGACTCGCAGCGTGGCGGGGGTGTGGCATCACGATGCTGCCTCTCCATCGTGATGTCAGTCACCCATCACGATGGACGATGATATCGTCCATCGGCACAACCCTAGTTGCTTGAGCAGATTTTACATCAAATGCCCCCCCCTGACACAACCCTCTGCATTTATCCGGGCTTGGGACCGGCACAATGAGACACTGGGCTTGGACCCCTTCATGGCTACATTACAGTAAAAAAATATAGTAAAAAATAAAGTGGTTCGTGATAAAAATCCCCCAAATCTGGGGAAACTCATTCTTCAATTACAAAATCTACGAGTCTATGATGATGTTTACCTGTAAAAGGAGAAGGCCTCAAGTTTGAACAAGAAAAGATAAAAACCTCCAACAGAAACAGGATTTTGCTTTCCTCGTAACATAAGCTTAAGACCCCCCTGGTGGGGGACAGTGGGTCTGGCCTTTTGTCTTTTGCTCTTCTCCTTTCAATGGACGTCAAACAAAAATGTGACATTTTTACAGCAGTGTGTCCTACGGCCTTTAACTGACAGATCCTCCCTCTGACTTTCTATTCTTCCTGAAGTTGACCGTCCCTCTGTGTTCTTTTTTGAAGCTGCAGCAGAAGCAGGAGCTCATTTTCTGAAGAGGCCAAAGCCAACAGGAGGCTCTCACTGCAGCCTGAAGATCCATGTGTGCCAGGAACTAAAATAGCTGGCACCAGCTGGAGCCGCACCTTTTCTTTCCCCTAAAGCTTTGCCGAGTGCTTCCAGAACCTCTGAGGACCTCGAGGTTGTAGAAACAAAACTTAGATGTCAAAGGTGGATGTCTTAGATGTCCATCATCAATACAGACGTTTGATCCGGATCAGTTGCTGTCTGTCACATGCATCAGCTGTGGCTTTGGAAAACCCAGATCCCACATTCCCAGCAGCCGAGGCCCCCAGAGAGCAGACCTTACCCTCTGGTAGGCCTGGCGAATCACATGGAGGGTGAACCCCTGAGGCATCTCACTGGCTCTGTACTTGGCTCGCTCCAGAGAATGGTCCAGGAAGCCTTCCGATGTGGTGGCTATCACCGTGGAAACGAGAGGTCGGATGGCTCCCGCCGCCTGCGTCAAGAAAACAAACGTGGAAAATGGATTTCAAACTTTTTTTGATTTGGTTTGAGTTTGACAAGCATCTCAGAGGAGATTTGTTTGAAGAAAATTTCTATTTTAAGGGTAAACATTTTAAATGACAAAGCTTATTTATTTATTTTTTTTTAGTTTGAACTTTGAAGCTCAAAATTACAACAGAAAATCAGATCAATGTGTGATCTTTGACTGATGTTTAAGCTATTTCTAATAAGAACCGACTCTGAGCCAAACGATCTGTTGAGTGAAGACAGACGTCCTGACATCAGCGTGGAAGCAGGACTGATAACCGATCCGGTTTGTCCCCCCCATGGACGTCCTCAGTCAGTCGCACCCTTTCAGGCTGTTGGAAGCGTCCAAACCAAGATCCATAAGATCGATTACTCCGCAAACAAAGTGCAGTGTTTGTGGTTTCCTTCAGAGTTCAGGGTTTGTTGTAAACAATAAACCCAAAAACGCAATATTTACTTTTTTGTTTGAAGCAAAAATATTAAACTGAACTTGAACCTGGGGGGGGGGGGTTGGCTTCAACACATTTGTCTGTACATTAAAAGCTTAACAACAGAAAAGACTTCAGAGGCTTTCAAGGCCGCGTCACACAGCCACATTTTGATTTAGGGGGTTTTTGTCCACCGATGTCCGGTGAGGGCCGACAGGTCTTTACGTGAATTTGGTTTTGAGCTGGTTAACGGTTTTGGTTGGTTGATATTATTTGATTAGTCATGTTATTGTATTTTACGTAGTTTATACGCAATTATGTAAATCTTACGCGATTGTGCATGATTTTTGTGCGATGCAAACACAAACTTGTGTCTCTCCACGACCGTTGCACATTCCATTAAAGTTCAGTCTTTGACTTATTTCATTTTTCTAGAACCAGACATCCTAGAGAGGTTAAAAAACACTGTTCAGAGGGAAAACCTACAATCATCATTCCACCAAACATTACAAAGCTGTTAAAGTGCTAAAACTGCATAGTAACTCCAGACCATGAAACTACCACCACCACACTTCACCTAATGAAGATGCTCTTAGTCCAAAATGTTTGACTTTAGATGCAAACGTTCCTAAAAAGTTCCTGGTTTGTTTCATGTTGTGAAGGTTTAGTCCGTGGTAAAGTTCAGCTTTTCTCAGCGAGTCAACACTTCAGCTCCAGTGTTTCCACTCCTTCCACTATCGTAACCAGATCAAAATTCATGCGATTCTATCGGATTCTGCAGGGGAGAACAGCAGCTGTTGTGCAACGCTTTACGTTAGTGGTATTCACAAAAAACCCGCATGAAAATCTGCGTCAGAATTGGCTGTTTCACGTTGAAGGTTCACAGCACGCCATAGATGGGTTTAAATCCCAACTCCAAAAGAACTTCAGCTCTTAGAATCTGACCGAACACCAATCGCTTGTTGCACCCACCCCATGATCTTTGGCGGCCACGGCGATCTCGCGTAGAAAGGCCTCCTCCACAAACGGCCGCACGGCGTCGTGGATGATGACCACCCTGGGTCTGTCCGGCGCCGTTCCCTCCTCGTCCAGCGCCAGAACTCCGTTGCATATGGAGCGGTGACGGGTTGAGCCGCCTGACACCACTAGAACCTTGTGATGTTGAAACCGCTGGATGATGTCCGCCATCAGACCCATGCTCTCTTTGGCGACCACGACCACGACGCGTTGTATCCACGGCACCCTGTGAAGGAGCACAAAGGCAGCGATAGGTCCAATTCGTAACGAGTCAACGTTTCTATGGCAACAACTCTCGCCAATCAGGAGCGGGGTTGTTGGAAAGCCACACCCCTCCCACTTGAGAGTGGACTACACAAAATCTGTCAAATGTTTTGGATGTGGAGGCCAGCAGGCTCCACCTACTTTTATTTAAAGCTTCCGATTGGTCGATTTATAACTTGAATTACAGAAAAAATGTTTTTAAAAAAAGGAGGATCATCAAGAAGACGTTAAGAAAATGTCTCTGATCGTGAACGGTTAAAAAAATAAAATGACCCATACACATAACATGATTTTCTACATGAAACAAATAACGAGTGATTTATGCAGAACTAAACAAAAAAAGGATGGGAAAAGGTTCAAGGGGCCCACTATCAGAAAGTTTGCCCCGCAGGTCTGGTTTTCTGTGAATCCGCCCCTGAACAGAAATTTGTGTGATTTTATTTTTTCCCCCGGTAAAAGCCTGTTACCACACTTTTTTAATCTCCTACCTCTCGAAAGCTTGGATAGTGTAGCTTATGAGCGGCCTGCCAAGCAAAGAGCAGAACTGTTTGGGTGTGTGGAGTCCGGTTCTCTCTCCGGTACCGCCGGCAGGAAGAACCACCGACACCGGGAAGTCGACGGAGGGTTCCCCCGAGCAGGTGTCCCCTTTGCCGGCACGTCCGTCTAGGAAAACCCCGGGATTGGCGGGCCTGCCCGGTTCCTCACATTTGTTCCGGACATTAGGATGCGGAACCTCCATCAGTTTGTGTGTGTGTGGGGGGGGGGGGGGGGGGGTGGCACACCGTACCGTTCAAAAAGAGTTCACGCCGTCGTAATGGGCGGGGCTCTAGAAGTCCCGCAGCTCAGAGTGCAGAACCGACAAATCAGCGCCGACAATGCCAGACCCGCAGAGACGCTACTTCCGGGAGATACTTTCAAAATAAGACATCCCAGCTGTGCTTCAGAGGTTCTTCCGTCTGAACTTAATTCAAATGTACACAAATATAGTTTAATGTTTGATAAGTGATGGCTGACATCGTTTTTTTTTCTAACTTGTCCAACAGCTGAGCAGACAGATGAGAGCAGAAAGCGTCTTGTGTTGGACAGATTTTACTGTTACAACAGTGGTTATGAAACATTTGACTCACTAGGTGTATATTTAAATAAACCTCTTTTATAATTCAGGCTAAACTTTATTCATTTTACTCATATCTGCAACAGTCTTTGTTGGACCGGAAGGAAAAGAAAAGGAGGGAAGAAGAGAGAGGGATGCCCGGGGGGGAGGGGGGGGTCATTAAAGAGGAAGTGAAGCAAAGCAACAAGTTGTTGGATGTTTATAATGAGAACTTTATTTCGGTTAGGTTAAACAAACAAACCTAAAAACATCAACATAACATTGAAATAATAATAATAATAATAATAATAATAATAAATAAATAAAAATAACATAAACATTGAACAACATTAACCGAAAAAGGTGTTGGGTGAAGCCAAGGCTTATTTCCCCAACCCTGAATACAAACATCACATCTACCTACAAATTGTTAGAACCTTAAATCAGAAAAGAAAAAAAAAAAGAGGAAAAAACAAAACAAAAAACAAAACAAACACTTCTCAAAATGACCTCACAACCACCAGAGTCTCTCAGTCCAGAAGGTATTTTTGAAACATTTTAACTTTATACATTTTCTTAAACTGAAATATGGAGTTTGCATTTTTCAGTTCGTCTGGTAATAAATTCCACATGTTGACCCCCTGAACAAAAATACTATTCCTTAATGCATTAGTTCTGACCATTTTCTTTTTAAACATATCTTTACCTCGAAAATCATAATTATCAATCTTTATTTCGAACAAACTCAGTATTTTGGCGGGTACACATTGTTTTTTAACTTTAAACATAAAAATTCCAGTACTAAGATCTACTAAATCAAAAAATTTAATTGCCCTTAATTTAGGAAATATTTGTTTTGTGGATTGATTGTATGAAGAGTGGTTTACAATTCTAATTGCTTTTTTTTGCAGAATAAAAATAGGTTTTGTATTTGACTTATAACTATGCCCCCAGATTTCTAAACAATAGGTCAAATACGGAATTATGAGGGAACAATATAGAATGTACAATGTAGCTGTGTTTAAAAAATATTTGACTTTATGTAGGATGGCTATTGATTTGGACAATTAGAGAGAACATAAGTTATGTGTGGTTTCCATGATAATGTATGGTTTAAAATTACTCCCAGAAATTTTATTTCATTTACTCTTTCAAGAACAACATCCTCAATTTTTAACTCAGAGATGTTTTCCTGTTTTCTATAGCCAAATATAATGTACTTGGTTTTATTTTATTTAAAGACAGTTTGTTTGAATCGAACCATTGTTTGATTATGGATAATTCTTTTGTTATGTCTAAAAGAAGCTTTTCCAGGTTATCTCCTGATAAATACAAAGTAGTGTCGTCAGCATATAAAACACAATTTAACAAATCAGAAACTTTACAAAGGTCGTTTATGTATAAAATAAATAATATGGGACCCAATAGGGACCCCTGGGGTACTCCACATGTAACAGGACACATATCAGATTTTTCGTTATTGAAATAAACATACTGACATCTGTTTATAAGATAACTTTCTAACCAAGAATATGCTATTCCTCTAAAACCATATTTCTGTAATCTACTAAGTAACATAGTGTGATTTAGTGTGTGATTTACAATCATTACAGTCAGGTTTATAAGTAATATACATCCAAAAGGGGCGGGGCCTGTGCACACACACGCCCACAAACATACCTGTGGGTTCCAGAAACGCCCACACACAAAACATGTCAACATGAACACAACACAACTGATGTTCACACACGCACACTTATGCATTTGGACCGACATGTGAAATATTTCATTTATTAACTCAAACTATTTGTGTAAAGGTGAGATGGCACCTGTGCTCCAGTGGATCTTTATGTTCTTCTAAAGTGGATGATGGGATGTAAACAGAAGGAGGGAGAGTGTCCAGCCATCCCCTCAGCCCAGGGGCCCCATTCCCCGAAGCGCCAAGCCCCCAGACCCCACATCCCTCATCCCACACAGAGAGAGAGGAGTCAAGAAAGCCCCGCCCCCCGCGGAGCAAGCCCCGCCCCCAAGCGCCGGCCCTTAGTGTGAGTCTCTTCTTCCTGTCTGAACCGTCTGTTAGAAAAAGTCAACCGATAATTTAATTGGAGTTTGAAACAAACAGACGGCAGATAGAAACCCTTTAAATGAAGTCAGTAAACATTTCCAGCTGCATTTTGTTTGGTGAAAAATGATACAATTTTATGATTTCAACTGGAATCAAGATGATTATTATTTTAATTACATTTGTGATTATGACTGTCCTGAGACAAGTCAGGTCATGAATCAGGTTGTTTAGAGTTTTTTAAGTCCATATAGCATTTGGCAGATTTGTATTTATTTATTTGACTTTAATTTGGTTTAGTTAGATTAAATTTGACTACGATTATCCATGTAACGTAACATGTTGCTACACAATTAAATGGCTTAGATAAAATTAAGCAGGTAATTGCAGTTAACAGATAAATGTCAGACTTTTTTAGTCCTGTAGGGATGTGAAACCTAAAAGACACATTATGATTCAGTCCAAATGTTATAAAATCACTACAACATTTTATTAATGGCCTCATTAGAATTGACAACATCAGGCCTTCTTTATTTCTAACTTAATTTACAACTTTTCTTTTTAATCAGATGTCATAGTCAAGTATTCAATGGAACACTGTGGATTACAAAAGTTGTATTTATTTCATACAAAGTTGTTACAGGAATGATAACTGAACAATTTCTGAGCTGGAACTGAATATCTGATGTGTTTCCTGTGAAAATATATTACATCATACACTATGAATCTTACAAAAGTAAATATTTTTATAAGGTCCGTCTTTAGCATTTAATATATGTACAGGTATTTACACAGGATAGGTTTGGGTGTTTTACAGAAGTTGGTGCCAATCTATGTCAACACCTAGAAGGAATTTATGAAGCTGTCCTTCAGGCGGGACCGTGCAGACGGGACCTTGCAGACGGGACCGTGCAGACGGGACCTTGCAGGTGGGGCCGTGCAGACGGGACCTTGCAGGCGAGACCGTGCAGACGGGACCTTGCAGGGGGGGCCGCGCATGCAGGACTGGGCAGATGGGGGCTGCGCAGATGGGACAGTGCAGACGGGACCGCGCAGGGGGGGCCGCGCAGATGGGGCCGTGCAGTCTGGAGCACGCAGACGGGACCTTGCAGGGGGGGCTGCACAGACGGGGCCGCGCATGCGGGACTAGGCAGATGGGGCCGTGCAGACGGGACCGCGCAGACGGGAGGGTGCAGACGGGACCTTGCAGGGGGGGCCGCGCATGCAGGACTGGGCAGAGGGGGGCTGCGCAGATGGGACCGTGCAGACGGGACCGCGCAGACGGGACCTAGCAGGGGGGGCCGCCCAGATGGGGAAGCGCATGCGGGACTAGGCAGATGGGGCCGTGCAGACGGGGCCGCGCAGACGGGATGGTGCAGACGGGACCTTGTAGGGGGGGCCACACAGACGGGACTAGGCAGATGGGGCCGGGCATCTTCACAAAACTACCGTCTGTAAACGATTTTTCACATTGCTTTAAAACATGGATTTGATTGTCAGAAAGACTTCTTGAGTCAAAGCTTGAACGTGTCTCAGAGATAATCCTCAACTGCAAATGCTGGATTTCCCAGAGACTTCCCTTCAGAGGGTTTGGAGTCTGCCCCCGAGTCCTGCACCTCTCAGGGTTCAGTTTCGTGCCAGTTCTCCCTCATTCGACTCTTGCCCAGCCTTCTTTTGCTCTTGGATTTGTGTTTGTGCAGAAGCTTTGGGGGGAACGCGGCGGCCTCCTCAAACTTGCCGCCCGACTCGTTGTGCTGCCTGGAGTACCTCTTGCACTTGCAGGAGGTGACCACCGTGATTTTGTAGGTTCTGGTGGTGCCGTCCTGGCACTGCAGCTGGATGCGCTGGGTGCGGCTTTTGTCGTTGACGCACCGCCAGTCGTTGTTTCCACTCCGTCGTGCCCAGTACCTCCTCCCGCGGGCTCCCCCGATCCAGTTCTCCAACATCTGGGCAGGTAGACACTCGCCTGCGCAGACCAGCTCCTTGATGGGGTTGATGCTGGTGCAGTGGCCATCAGAGATGTACTTTGTGGATCTCAACTCTCTACAGCCGACGTGGCTCCGCTCTGTGGACAGACAAAGTGTTCAAATGCAGCCAGACAAAAGGCAAAGCCCTCCACTCTCCTATCTAGTTTCTAGCCTTCAGCGAGGCACGAACACTTGAAGCAGAACACCGGGACCTCTTCACAACGGACTTGCAGGAGGGATTAGCAGGAGGACGGTTTGTGTGCAGGCAGCATTTTCCTCCTGCAGGCTACAAACACAGTCGCCTTGCTCTCCCTCCACCACTGTAACCCAAGACTGGCTCCATTCACACGGCTAAAGGCACGTCGGTGACAGCTCTGGATGAATGGGGAGGCAATGGGCTCTGTCTTCCTGTCCCTCCGCCCCCACCTCATCCATCACAGTCAGGTGTGGAGACGCACCGCTCAGGAAAAGGCCTCGTCTGCTTTGTTCTGCAGCCATCGGGGCGTGCAGTCGCTGCTGCCAGGGAAAAGTCTCAGCACTGAGGTCACATTTCTTCTAAATGTCTGCATCTGCGCAGAGATAATGGTGACCATTTAAGGGCTTTGACTGAGTTTTCACAGCAGGAGTCTCGTGATGCTGAGAGGAGGGTGGACGTTTCCACAGATGATGTTCAGCAAGATTCTCTGTTACAACGATTTTATTTTAACAACTAAAACGACAATAACAGAGAAAAGAAAAAGGACCCAAACTTTATGTAAATAACAACAACGTGCACGATTTTCAAAAACACTTTGGAGACACAGCGTATGGTCTTGTACAGAAAACAATTCTATTAAAATCATCTTAAAAAAAATGTGATGAGGAAGGGCTGAAAGGTGTTGGGAGGCTGTCCTAAAGTCCAACAGCTTCACTCCAACCTTTAGGTGAGAGGAAGGAGGAGATGGAGAAGACGGAACGTCACGTTTTAACATGAACTCCTGTTCTGTTCGGGATTTTCAACAGTGTTTGTCACATCACACAAGAGGAAACATCGGAGGAAAGTTATGCGAGAAAAAGAGTCAAATGGAAGTCAGGGGGCCTAACCATGTCTCTGTTAGGGTTAGTTTAAAGTTATAAAAAAAAAACTGAGGCGCACATGTTGGAACGGAAACCCTGGTTGTTGGTAATTCACTGCTGACAGGATTGAACAGGGAGCCGAGAGCTACGGGTCAGAACCTAAAGCTGCTGTTCTGCACACAGAACACCTCCATTTAAGACCTCCCTTTGCTCCTCTGCTCCACCTGAGCTCCACCTGCTCCTGTTTTCTTCACTTTCACTCTCAAAGTGTTTTTTTTTTTGGTTTGATGGCGTTTGGCTAAAAGTTTAACAACAGTGTTCCTGTAAAGTCCCCATTTTCATATGACCGGTCCTTTAAACTGATGAATGATCTGCATCCAAACAGATCATTTTGGGTCAAACTAAGCGGATCCTTTGCTCCATGACGGATCAGAAGAATCCAGCTTACCGGCTCGGTCGTGCGCGGAGCCCCCCGCTCCTCTCCCCCCTGCGCGCGCTCGGTTCATGGACGCATTGCCCTGCAGCACCGGCACCGGCACCGGCGCGCCCGCGTGCGCAAAGAGCCGCTCCGTGGCGTCGTTCTTGTAGGTGTGACAGCTTCTGAGGAGGACGCAGAGGAAGAAGAGGAGGGCCCGGCGGGACTCCCGCGCGCTTAGCTGCATGGCTGCACGTGTGCGGAGGCACGGAGGAGCTTCGGTGTCCCGCGCGGAGATGACCCAGCGCGCGCGCGGAGACCGCTTTAAAGGAGTCGGCCCGCCTCAGCCTGGCGGCTGCTCAGGTGCGTCTCCGTCTGGAGCCTCTGATTGGTCGCTGAAGTGAGAAAACTCCGCCCATTTGACCCGTGAAGCAAAAAAAACGTCATGAGGTTGAAGATGTTTGTTGATTTTCTCAATTTTATGTCATAAATCTCCTGATATTACTAACCAAGCATCATATTCACCAAACCAAATTTAGCAATGAAGCTCCCAATTATTTGGATTCATCCGCACAAATGAGATTTTCCTCTGATTCTCTTCCCCCCAAACATCCACCCTGGCATTTACTTGAAACAATGGATGTACAGTTTATTGTTCTTTGTTTTTTATTGTGTTCTGTATGATCAAATAAAAAAAGATGTTTGGTGATAGAAAATGCAAATCCTTGTTTTTTTCCTGTCGCCTGATTGGCTGAATTCCCCTGAGAGGTTTCCACTAATTCATGGCAGCTTTTTTTTTCTGATTTCTGTTTTTTTTTTAATGTTTTTGTTGTCCATGGTTTTACTCCAACAAATAAGCGTTAATGAATGATCAACAGCAGACCATAATGAGGAAACAAACGGCAACAATATTCAAAAACTTTGAACGTGTTAACATGAAGCAAACTTTTATGCATCCTAACCTTTTCCTGTCTTTGCTTCATTTTTAACATGTTTTCATTATTTTATGTTTGGATTTGTTTGTTTGATTTATTTTGCTTATATTGCAAAAAAAGTTTTTTAGAAAACTTCTTGAAAACAAAGACAACAAGCGCCTGAACATGTAATATCGTGTTTGAAATAAACGAGGTAAAGTAACTAAAATCATATCCGAAAACATTAGTTCAGTTAAGAACCAGTTATTTCCATGTAGCAGACTTAATTTATTTCCTTTTTTTTCCAAACATTTTTGAATAAGAATCGACTCACATGTTGGACCATCATTGATCAAATGTGGAGTTTAGTGCACATGCTACATACATGTTCGAATATGCTGGATTGCTGAGTTAATTTTATAACAAATTCTACTTGAGAGACTTTTATTTTCTAAAAAAAAAGTTTGATGGAATGAATTCCAGCAAACATCACTTCCTGCTGTCTGTCTCCTGATTGGCTCTTTGTTCAAAGCAGCACAACTAAATTCCTGCTTCTTTTTTTTTTCAATTAACCCTTTAAGGAAACTGTTTTATTGAAGCAATTTGACCAGAAGGAAATCATGTTTGTCTTTGCTCTAAAAAAAAGATAAATGTAAAAATAATATCTTCAAACACATCGAATTAGCATCTAGTTTATGTTTTTTCAGCAGACTCCTGGCTCGTAAAACGCATTCTAATTTAAGAATTTGTCAAATGTAAACAACACTGTTCTTCTAAAAATAAATGAACCACAAACACGTAAACCTCCACACTTGTGTTTCCTACAAACAAACTGCATCCACTGCTGTGAAGGAGCAGCAGTCAGTTGTCCTTCACAGCTAAAAACAACGTGTTCTGGAGTGTTTATGAATAAAAAGGTTGTGGCGATGCTTCTGTAAAACAGTCTGTCCAGACCTTCCAGTCTTCTGGTTTGCTGTCTGCTCTGCCAGACTCTCCTACCAGTCCCCATCCCCGTCCCCTTCCCTGTCCACATCCCTGTCCCCATCCCTGTCCCTGTACCAGTCCCCATCCCGGTCCCCATCCATGTCCCCCGTCCCGTCCCTGGATGTTTCACTGTGTCACACAGGTGAGCTGTCAGCCGTTACCTTCACACGGTCTTATTGTTTCCGCTCCTCAAACACAAACGGGAGGGGCTCATTCAGCCACTTGTGAGGGAAAAGAGGGGAAAACTCTGCCATTTCTTCTCAGGGGACTGTTGACACTTCACTCCCCCCCCCCCCCCCCCCCCGGGCTGAATGAATGCTGAAAGCTGAATGACAGGCGCCAGCTTTTGTGTCCTCAGTGTGTGTAAAGAAAGAGACCCCCCCCCCCCCACTAAACTCAGAGACATGGCTTTATTACCACCCTCACCCCCCCACCCCTTCACAGGAAATGAAGGTTGGTTGAGTCAACAGCAGGAGTGGGGGGCAATAATGGAGGGTGTGTTGATGGTGAACAGAGGGCCATCAAAGCTGTACACAACACCTGAAACACAACAACCATAATGTTGCGTTCAAGCGACAAATTTCAACACATTTTCAATGAACAGAGCGTGGCGAGGGCCGGCGGCAGGAGCTGACCATGGTCCTGACGCAACAGGGTTTCTGCCGTGTTTAGATGTGTGTCAAAGTGGAGACGTTCAACGAAGAAATGCGAGTTTGTGTGTTCTTTGTGGTTTCTTCACACTCCTTCCGTGGTTCTCAGAAAGAAGCAGAGCTGGGTTGATCAAATCCATCTGAATCCATTCACAAATCAATAATCTATTATGCCATCAACACATGACAGCAGTAAAGCCAAAGTCCGTTAGCTTGATGCTAACATATAATGGAATTTCCCATAGGACGGCTAATGCTAACACTCAGTCGACCTAAACAAACATGGCTGACTAAAGGAACAGCTTCATTTACTCACAGACAGGAATTCTCCAAACTCTTTTAAGGAAATATTTTTTTAAAGTAACCATTTGTGTCTAAAGCAGTTTTTTACTCAAAGCCTCTTGAATAAAGTGTGGTGTTATAGCGTGAGCGCCACCTAGTGGCCAAATGGAAACGGCTCCAGGAAAGACTGACCATAAAAATGTGAACATTTGTGATGGAGCTTCTCCTTTATGGAAATCATGTAACACCATAATCAGGTGTTAACAGTCTTAAGGAACAGGATTACGGCCACGGAGAAAGAAAAACTAAACGGCAGGATTCTCTCTGGGGACAACCAGGGCAGAAAATGTGGTTCTGCTTGGGGGAACCGATTCGGATCAGCCCTGCGTCAGTCTGGCAGCAGGTTTCAATGGAGGACATCCTGGAGGAGCAGCGGTTGCAGCAGAAGGCCAAACAGGACACGGAGAAAGTCAAAAGGGAAGCTCTGAAGGGCCGAGGCCTAAGATGTATTGAACCTTTACAGGCTTTTAGTTTGTGAACGACATGGATTCCTGTGGAACTGAAGGGTGTCTTTTGTTTTGTGGCTAGAATCATGTGAGGAACAAAACTGCATGGCTTTGGTTTGATTTATTTAGACCAGATTTTGATTCATTGATTTTTGCTTTTAGTTTATTTCAATTTCAGTCATAAAAAAACAAAGGAACAGACATTAAAAATGCAGAAACATGGATGTTTAAAATCTACTGAAGACCTTAATTATAAATGCATTAGAAAATAAAAGAGGATGCCATCTTCTTGACATTATACTCCCTCCTAAACATTCCTATTTGCTCTTTAACATAAAGAACAAACAGGATTGTCCAGTTGTCTAAAAGTTACAGGAGTGACTAAATGGATAAAACTGCCGTTTATTAAAGCTGAATTCTGGTTTTGGTTCTGAAGAACAATCAAAACTATTTCATCAAACATGACCTTTGTTTATTTTTTCTTGTTACAGATTAACGCCTTCAGCTCAGAGGAGATGACTCCAGGTTTCTTTTTCCCTCCAATGGCCCCGCCTGTTCTGACAACACAACTTTTCTGTCGATTCGTCATTTGTTGAAGGCTAAATATAAAGTTTTTTGTTCCCGTGGTTGCTTTAACTTAAAGGTCAACCTGAATTTGCTATCAAAGGTTTGAAACTTTGTGATTTAAACTTTCTATTTGCTGATAAAAATAGATTTACAAGATAAAAATAAAAGTTTCCATCTCACATTTTAGTCAGTGAACCCTGCAGATGTTTAGATGGAGCCTCCTGTGGCACACTGCCCCCTGCTGGACGCAGAAACACCTACAACACCTTTGACTCCACTGAAGGTTTCTGGTTTATCAGCAGACGGAGAGAAAATAATAAACTGAAATGATTCAACAGGAAATGTGGATGAGAGGACGCAGCACATCATGAAATCAGCTTTCATGATCCGGCTGCTCTTTATTCTGACGGACAGCAGCAGCAGGAACGGAGCGGTCCAGATGGTTTCTGCTCCTTCGTGCTGCACGGCGGGGAGCTGCCGTGACGGATTTTCCACAAACATCCCATGAGCTGGACTAGTTCTCTAAAACCTGGTGATGTCATAGAACCCTGCCCTCAGGTGTTTGTGGCATCCAGCGTCTGCCTGGTTCCCCCCTGCAGGTTGCTACGGTTTTAAGGCAGAGTTGGACTCCATCTTCAGCGTGAGGATGTCCCACAAACACAAATGAGGGGATCATTTGGAGAGAAGGTGCTCGGCGCGTGGACGCCTCCTGGAGACCCTCCACATCCTCCTCAGTGGTCGGCGGCTGTGACGGAGGCGGGGTCTAATGTTTCTGCGGCCTCTGCGCCGCTTTCTACGGAGAGCTGCTGCATGGCGTCCTGCATGGCGTCCTGAACGGCTCCACTCTCCTCTGAAACACAAACGGGCATCTGGGTCAAACCTCCCACAGGAGCTCAGTTCTGTTTTTCAACTCGTCCAGCAGCTGAGCAGACAGACGGAGCTGAAGGCGTCTGATGTGGGACATATTTTACCGTCACACCAGGCGGTTCTGGATCTTCTGACTCACTAGGAGAATATTTGCATAAACCCCTTTAGTAATTTAGGCTAAACCTTAATCATATTGATTACATTTGTAATTTCTGTTTATTGTTGGACCGAATGGAAAAGAAGAAGAGGACAGAAGGGGGGGGGTTGGAGAAAGGGGGTAAGGACGTCTGGAGGATCATCATCATCACTGTCTGGTGGAAATGTTGGTCAAAATGGGGCGGGGCCGGTCCACACATGTTCGTAAGTGTTCAAATCTTCACAACACAACTGCAGTTCACACACACACACACACACACACGTGAAGGTGAGCTGACGCCTGAGCTCAGGTGGGTGTTTCTGTTCTGCTGAGGTGGAGGATGGAATGCAGAGAGAGGGAGGGAGCCCGGCCGTCCCCCCACACCAAGACCGCCGCTAAAGCGGTGGTGGTAGCCAGGACCCCCCCCCTCCCCCCCTGACAGCAGGTAGAGGGAATCCACTCTCCCTCCCGCTTCCAGGCTCACCTTTGCTCTGCTGCGCCCTCAGTCTGGCCGCCTCTGCTTCCTGCTTCTCTCTTTGCTGCTGGAGCTTCTTACAGACCTTCTTGTGGGTGAACCAGTGCATCTTCTGGCAGGTTTGGTCGCAGTAGATCACCTGGAGAAAATAAAAAAACAACAGCAGTGTTTTCAGCTTCCTGTTGTCGTCTCCGGATGGGTTTGGCGAGGTGGACTCACGCACCGTCTTGCAGATGGAGCACCTCTTCTGGGCTCCCTTCTCGCCGCAGGTGGTGCAGAACTCTGCGTCCATGAAGCCGACCTGGCCCGTGATGGCCTGGGTCAGCACCGACAGAGCCGTGGGCTCGTTTCCCTTCAAGGAAAGTTCAGATTCAGGGATGCCCTCACACCGGGAGCTGCTCCAACAAAAGGGGAAAATTCTCCCTTTGCCACTAAACGGCCACCAAGCCGGACCCCCCCGTGGCCGTCCCCTTAATTTGGTTTTCTTGGTGCATTTTGAAACATTTTTGGAGTTTCATTTCTGACAGTTTCTCCCGCTGTGCTGTCATCATTTTTGAGAACTGGAGGTTCTGCCTCTGTGGCGGGCTCACATTTCTGCTCAGTGAAAGAAGAAACAACCTGGCGCTTTGCTCCAGGACGGAACACCCACACCCCCCCAGACTCAGACTCAAGGCCCGTACACAGCGGGACGAATTTCACGCGCGATATTCGCCGACGTTTAACGCCTCCTGACTAAACAAAGGGCACCAATGTGAGTGTGCTCACCAACGCAAAAAACGCCACGCGTCAAAGCGTCACTTTTTAAAAAACGCCTCGGGGTTTGTTTGTTTTTTTTGGTTTGACGCCTCGCGTCGAAATCTATTCGACCAATGATAATGGCGCTTTTGCACACGTGTCTGGAGCTTCTGAAGTTACAGTAAAACACAACTTGGGGGCGCTCAAACACAACACTGCCTTTCTGAGCACACATACCAGCAAAGAAGATAGACGCCAAGTAGCGTCTACACTGCTGCAAAGAAATAATGACGGACATTCTAAAATATCCCCGAAAACGCTCATGAGACATTTTCAGCTCTTGTACCAGTGGATAAAACTCACCATGTTCTTCTCTTCTCGTAACTATGGGATGTACCCAAAATCGGCGTCTTTTCCGGCGTCTTTCATCATCAACAGAACAATAATTTCTTCATCATTGGAACTGGAGCTGGAGCTACTGGTGCTTGAAATATTCATGTTTTCTTTGTATGATTCTGACAAGCGTGTAAATACTGGCTCTCTTCTTCTGCGTGAAAACCACCTTGTGTACAGGAGTATTTCTGTTTGACATTAAGCGCCATCTAATGTCAGGGAATGAAATTGCATGTTGGCTCGGCTCATCGTCAGTGAAAATCGCCTGGGTGTGAACACAAAAGACGTGGAGAAAAACGCTGGAGAATATTCGTCCCGGTGTGTACGGGCCTTCAGTGTGAGGGCGTTGGAGGCGGAGCCAGCTGTACCTCTGATCTGCACGGCAGTGTGATGGGACGGTCAGAGAGAGAGAGACTCACGATCTCCACGGGCGCGATGCTCCTCACCAGCTGCTGCAGCAGGGTGGCGTCGCAGTACGGAAACTTCCGGATGCACTCCCGCACAAACTTCTCCTGGTAGAGGGGGAAGCCGTCGCCGTCCTGACCTTTCAGCAGACTGAAGGGGGAGACCGGCGGTTAGGTTTGCGGGGCGGCGGCGAGGCGTGGCCGGAGCCGCACGCTGACCTCTTCACGAGCGCGTCCAGCCCGTCCTGGCGCTCCTTCAGGAAGGAGGCGCACTTCCCCAGCACGCAGCCGATGAAGTGCATCTTCATGGCCAGGACCTCGTTCATGTCCTGCTGCTTGATGCACTTCTCACTGATGAGCTCCATCACCCGCCGGCACTTCTCCAGAGGCTCCGCCTCCGCCAGCAACGGGTTGTCCTTCACCAGCAGGACCATCTGGAGGACACAGGAACCTTTTATTCTGAAACGGAGAGGGAGGGGCTCCCGGTCCCTTCAGCGGCTCTTACCCTGACGGGGTTCAGGTTGGTGCTCATGATGATCTTGTGGAGCGGTCCGGCCAGTTTGGGCGGCAGCTTGGGCTCCTTCTCCAAACCCTGGGCTTTGGTGTAGTAGTCCAACCGGGCGCGCGAGAAGAAGTTGTTGATGACGGTGACGCAGTCGTGTTGGCCTGAGGAGGAAACGGGAGCAGCTGGTTTCACACGGGACCACGTTCAAGAGGAGGCCGAGCGGCGGGACGCTCCTCCATGGAGGGGGGGGGGGCAAAAACGTCATTAAACTCTGAAGTCATGAAGGTCAAAAACCTTCTCCAGACGCTGCTTCAGATTCAGCAGCAGTTTCACTAAAATAACCATCAAATGATCTTCATCACTGCTCTAGAACATCTTCATCTTCCACTAATGTGGTCTTTTTTCAGTTTAATGTCAGACAAAAAAATGTTTTTAAAAATTCTCACGGTTATTTTTCGGACCCTTTTTAGAAGATTTCTGGTTGGTTTGGACTCCAATAATCCAGATGAGATGTAACTAAAAACATGAAAATACTTTAATTTGTGAAGCGGATTACACTAGCAGGAGGTTTTTCAAAATAAAATACAAGGGGCAGGTTCAGGAGGAGGAAGGAAAGCCTCAGATGGGGTCCAGTCGACCGACCGGAGGAGTGAAAGCTCCGCCCACCCGTCACATGATCTCCTGCTCAGACTCAGAATCACAGGAGGAGATCTTTCTAAGCGGTCAGAAAACATCCCAACGCACCGACAAAAGCTGCCATCTGCGCCGCCGTGCGCCCCACGGAGTTGGTCACGTCTGTTTCGGCGCCGGCGTCCAGCATCATCCAGGTGATGTCGGTCTTCCCTGCGGACGCAGAGCAGCCGCCCATGTCAGACGCTGGGGGGCGGGGTCAAAGCGGAGGCGCGGCGTTATTTCCACCCGTGAACCGACCTGACAGGCCGGCGAACATCAGCGCCGTGTAGCCGTGCTCGTGCTGGTTGCAGTTGACGTCGGCGCCGTGCTGCAGCAGCAGCCTGCACATGTCTGCTTTGCCTTTGTACGCGGCGTGCATGAGGGGGGTCATGCCATACTGCGGAGGAGAGGACAGCTCAGCAGGAGACGCAAACATGGAGGTCATTTTCACTGTTACAGAGTTTTAGGCCACGCCCTCTTATTCTGTTGCATAAGAAACACAGATTATTCTGTGTTCAGGCATAAATACATGAATCCAGCTTTACAACATTATTACAAGATGATAATAAATGTTTACATTGTAATTCAACTTATGTCACAGCTGGATTTAGCTGCAAATGAATATATTTCAGAATAAAAGCCTTGAGTTCTCATGAATTACATTAAAGATTTTATTTTTTGGAACAGAAAAACACATTTCTGCTCTTTGTTGACTCCAAGTTTTAGGGATTCCTCCTTAGTTTTCAGCTGGAAAAGCTGCAGGTTTTGGTTATAAAAGGAGAGATTTTACAAAACCGGTATTTTAATCTGAAAAAAGGGTTCGTCTTGTTGCTAAAATTATGAATTTTGAAGCAGGAACGAACCGAAAACCTTTTTCTAGAGATGCAGACAAATAAATGTAGGCTTTTCTGTCAGTTATGATGACGAGAACAGAAGACAAAGCTCCACTAAAATGCTGATCTTTGGGTCCAGATGCTTCTCTAAAAAGGTCAAAGGTGAACAGACCATAAGCAGGAAACCAGACGTCCTCTGGAGACACCTTCCACCAAGGTGAAGACGCCGTAAGCTCTCAGAGTTTTGAGACTGATTTTATTTTTTCATCCAAATAGAAACAGGAAAGAAGGATTTTTTCCCGTTACCTCATCCAGACAGTTGACCCGGACGTCCTTACAGCCCAGCAGCCTGGAGGCCTCCTGAACGTTTCCTGAAAGACACCAAGAGTTTTGATCCGGTCGTTGGGCCTAAAGGAAGGTCAGGGGGTCAACCACAGAGAGGAGACCCTTTCTGAGGAGTCACCACGTCCTCCTTGGTGCTGGGAGTGAACTTTACCACAGAGGAAGAAACCAGAAGACAGCTTAGAAACAGATCAGAACCGTTTTCATCTGGAACTTTGTCCACTGTAGGTCTCAGGACCAGATTTAGACCATGATGTCTGCAGATGCAGGTGGAGCCAAAGTTTGGGGGCTTTCAGTCCTCAGGAGGAGCTGCTCATTGAAGGTGGAGGGGATCAGAAGCTTTAGGAGGATGGATGAATGATGGATGGATGCTATAGTGAAGCTCCAACAGCAGTGACGGTTAAAGGAGGTGCAGCAGAGTTTTGTCCAGACTGAAAGTCAAACCGCCTCCACAGCCTTGAAGGTGACGTTTTTGCATCTCACAGGGCTCACCTGCCCACCAGGTGGACCCAGAAGATCTGCAGCTAAGCAGAGCCTGGAACCATCTGAGCTCCTCTGATCCCCACAGACTGAAACGCTACGCAGATCCAAGCATGTTGATGACGTCAGCAAAGCAAACCCACAGTTGCTGCGTGGTCTTTGCATTTCAAAATAAAAGAGAAATGATAGAGCCTTCCAGATCTTCTTAAACGTTTCAAGTAATGTTTAAAATAAGACACAGACGCTGAAGACAAACATCTGGACGAAGACAAACGACATTAGTTGTTGGTCAGACACGATTAAGGACACGTTCTGGTGAATTTCAGAGCCATAGCAGCGACTTTCTTCTCCTATCATCAGGTTTTTATCCAGGAAGAAGAAGCTAACCGGGATTAGCTCAAGAAGCTTACCTGCGCTAATGACCTCAAACAGCTCCTTTTCGCTCGCAGAAAGGTCTCCTTTCTTAGGAGCAGACATGGCGGCTCTTCCGGGAGTCCAAGTAATATCTGGCACCGAAATGTAACTCCCCTGTTTTCAGTTAAAGCCGTTAATTCTGCAATCCTGTCGGGTATGATGGACGGGATGCTAATTCGGACTCTTCTTCACTCGAACCAAAAGGGGATGTGAGTCAACATGCGGTTCAGTAGCGCCCCCTAGTGTCCGGGAACCGAAAAACCCCAGAGAGCACAGGGGTCAACGTGATTAAATTAAATTAAATTAAATTTAATTTAATTTAATTAAATTTAATTTAATTAAATTATTTATTTATTTGAATCTTTTTTTGTTGCTGTTAATGGCTGCTAACCAAGAAGATAAATAATAATAATATAAAATAACAAATTTACGTGAAAAAGCTGAAAAATCCCAGAGACAAATAGTTCTTTGTTTATTCTGGGTTACATTAGAGATCAAATAACAAATAAATCTCAGAATAGAATATTTATAGAAATGTTGCTTCTCGCAGAAGGAAAATCATTACGGCATCATACAAATCAATATGATTTCTAAAAACAAGAAGAGAATTCAATTATGGTTTCGTTGAAATATGACAAATAAAAGAGCCCAAACTGAATTTAAATGTTTGATTCTATTATCGTGCTTTGATTTAATCCTCAGCATCATAATTTTGTAATATTACGAGAAAGTATTCAGATTGCTCAAATAAAATGTTCTTAGTTTTAAACTAATTGAACTCGTTTTTTGTTACAAAATGAAGGCAATATTATGTGTATAAAACAAATAATGCTTGAGGTAATTCAAAATGGAGAAAAATTCTATTAGAAGACAGAAAGAGAAACATTGAAATCTCCCTAACAGTTTGACACAAGTTACATTTCCAAACCGCTTCATCCTGGGTTTGAACGTCATCGTCACGAGTTGCAGAGACGCTTTGTGTGGAACAACATGTCAGAGATGTTGTTAAAAATACTAGTCGTCATCCAGCTCCACCAGCATGTCAGAGATGTTGTTTGGTCCTAAAGCGTGGCGCCGTCTGAGGACAAGCAGAGCTGTTTCAGTGAAGAAACAGATGGTAAAAGTTTAACATGTCTGCTCCCTTATCCTTTAATAAAATGACATAAACAAACACATGAAGCCTGATGCTGAAGACATCCAGGAGTCCCTTCAGTGTTTGTGAGTGACAGACTTAAAGAAATGTTGCATTCGTATGTTTTTATTACATTATGTTTTTATTTATGTATTTTTTTTTAAATATATTACATTCATTTTAAATGTAAAAAAATTCAGATCCAGATGAGATTTTAGATGAAAAAGAAGCACATGCCAAAAAAGATATTTGCACCCCCAGGCATGCAGAAAGGGGATTTGAAAATTCTGCATTAGTCTCTTTTAAATGTAAAAGAACTGAACTTATTTTAAGCAAATTTGGTGTTGACTTAAGGCAGGCTTTTCATATGGTTTACATACAGAGGAGGATAAAGTCAGAAACGGAAAGGGATGAGTCAAATCTGCAGGAATCCTGAGACTCTCTTCATTCTCAAGCCTTTTATTGACAAAAGAAACAATAATTTTGCTTTAGTTTGAGGCACTTTTAAGAAAAATATTACAACAATGGAAATGAGAAAGACTCTGATGCTCCTAACAGGTCAGTCAGCATTTATTCTGAATATGTCAAAAATGAATATAATTATAGGTTGTTATTTATGTCTGGAAACATGAATCATTTGTCTGAATTCTAGGTGGATTTTTTGGAGTCACAAACTGGAAACTGTTTGATCTTTGCAAAGATTTAGTTTTTAGACATTTAAGATGTTTTATCCGCTTTTCCATGGTTTTGACTTTGCTCCAAGCTGGTCTCTAAATCAGTACAATCCATTTTTAGAGCTATAAATAAGGAAATTAATGTTAAAATTATCCAAAAAATTGTTTTTTATGTTAAGGTTGTTTTTCAAAGTTCACTTAAGTGTAGACTGGCATTTCTTGTCGTTATTTTGGAAATAAAAATGAAGATTTATGTTCTTAGAAAAAGTGTTGGTTCTAGATTTGATGAGGATTTATTAGGACGGGCCAACTTGTACTAAGATTGTCATTTTGTGGCATTTCTGCGCCCACAGGGCTGTGCTGTGCGTCTGTGTGTGAGTCCCAGCGCCATTACATCCTCATCCGGTCTCCTAAAAGCTGGGCCGCAGCGCAGATCTTCTGCAGGGAGACCTTCACAGACCTGGCCTCCTTCGCCGACATGGAGGAGATGCAGGGAGCTCTGGCAGCCGTCCAGGGCGGAGACGGCCAGGAGGTGTGGATCGGACTGTCGAAGGGGTCCACGCCGAGGTGGCACTGGTCCCTGACCGGCACAGACCTCTACAGGGAGGGGGAGGAGAACCATTTCATTTGGGGCACAGTGTCGGACAGTAACTGCGCCGTTTTCAAAGACGGGAAACTGCATATGAGGTCGTGTGAAGACCCCCGAGGGGCCGTTTGCTTTGACGGTAAGGACTTGACTAAAGTCCTACAGACTCCGATAAATGGACTCTAGCGTGGAGGTGAAGGGGTAAATACTTAAAGGGTGGTGCGTACATGTTGTATCCCTTGTGCTGTCTTGTGGGGTCCAGATGAACCCACTCCCATCATTAATGTGTCTGAGGCACGTTAATGATGGGAGTGGGGTCATCTGGACCCCACAAGACAAGACGGCACAAGGGGGTACATAGAGTCAAAGGAATACTTCTACTCGTGGCGCATGACAAAGTCGGCTTTCCGTTTCAGGAACCAAACAGGGAGCGGATCGGTACGTCCTGATTCCACAGCAAACCAACTGGATAGCCGCTCAGTATTTCTGCCGAGAGCAGCACACAGACCTGACCAGCCTGAGGAACGACGCCGAGTACCAGATGGTGGAGCGGGTCTCCAAAGGCCAAGGCGTCTACGTCGGCCTCGTCAGAGACCCCTGGGAGTGGTCGGACCGGACCGACTCCTCGGTGAGGTTCTGGAGGCCGACCCAAACGATCAACACGGCGTACGCTGAGACGTGTGTGGCGATGCTGAGCGGGGAGTCCGGTCATTGGCGAGACATGGGCTGCACCGCGGAAAGGCCGTTCCTGTGTTCCTACAGTGAGTAAAGATGAAGATGCAGCGACGACCCTCAAACCACCTCCAACCTTCTTTTTTTGTTGTTTTTTCCTTAACAGCCATGAAGGCTCTGCATTTCACCAAGGTAAAGGTCAGAGTTCAGGACGCCACGCTGGATCTGAACGACCCGACCGTGCAGGAGAGCCTCCTGGAGCAGGTCCGCCTCAGACGGTGAGGAAGATGGTCGTTTGTCCCGCTGAGCGAACACAAACGTCTCCCACGTCTCACTCCACAGATGAAGACGGAGCTGAGGAAGACCACGGGCGGCCACTTCCAACTGAGGTGGAAAACAGGGTCCGACGGAAAAGTGTTCACGAAGCAAAGCCGAGAGAATCCTGGAAATGTCTGAAAAACACACAAACGTTGACGTGTGTGAGCGCACAAACACTATAAAAGAACACAATTGTAGTTGTTAGAAGGTGACTGGGTTTGCTGTTCTTCAGAGGAACTTTTGTATATTTAGATAATTCACCTACACATTTTCTGCTCCTCAAAGAAAACTGGACACACTTTGAGGCCACGCCCACATCACATGTCCTCCACCTGACGTTTGGCTCGTTTGGCTCGTTTGAGGCGTAGAAAGTCACCGTGTGGTCGTGGAATCGTGAATTTGTCATGTCCCGCAGTGATCCTTTGTAAAGCTAAACAAAGCTGTCCAGGTTTTGTTTAATCACCCCCCCGGGCACTGAGATGCAAAGGTGAGGGCCGGTTTGCATGAACAGGAAGAGTTGGAGTCGGCTACTTTCCATTCGGGCGGCGTGCTGCTTTGAAGAGATGACCTCCAACCCTCCGGTGTGTCCGTGTCACAGCGGCGGGAAACGAGATCCAGGGGACAAACGACAGGAAAGACCCAAAGGTTGAACAGAACAAGAGAAAAACCCCCACAGGTCTGGAAGAAAACTCCAGAAACTGAACAACAAACGGCTAAAAGCGTCCCCGAATCAGAACAAATCCAGAGAAAACTCACAGAACAGGCCGACGTTGAGGACGACAGACGGCTTCTCAGAGACCCACTGATGAAAACAATGTTTTTGACGTCTTCTTGTTGCATTTTTCTGACAATGGAGGACATGGATCAAAGAAAATTCAGCTCAAAACTGCAGTTCTGAATATTTCTTCATTCAAATCGTGGTGAAAACTCATGTGTGAAAAAGATCCTATTTGTGACGTAGAAAATATACTGAGCAGGTCCAGTTTTTGGCAATGGGAAGAGGGGCGGGGCTGCCAACAGTCCCACCCACCCACAACTCAGAGGTGAATTTCCAATGAACTCCTGCTGCTCTGCAGAGACTATGTCCTAGAAAACGAGACAGGTTTTGCTTTATTTTGTCTAAAAACGGCATTATCATATTTAAATGAAAAATAGATCAAAAGATGTTCAGAGTGAAACTTTACCTCTAAATCAATGACCTGAGCTACAGTCTTATTCTGATGATGTATTTATTTTTATCTTTACATATTTGCAGTTTATGCTCCTCTGTGAATCTTCTTTAGTCCTCCATAGATTTTCATTTTATACACTTGTTATCTTAAAACATGTTATAAAGTCACTAGTTATCATCATTACCAGGCAAAGGAACAACAAAATCCTCTTCATCTTCCTCATCCCTGTATTGTTTATCATTGAATAACATTTTAACAGTCAAAACTATGGGACATAGCAGTAGAAGTAGTATCTCTTCCCTCCAGTGGCTCTGTACTTTTCTGTTTGATCAGATTTTTTATGTCGGCTCTCCTGAATTGAAACCGGCTTTTCATGTATTTTTTTTTCTTCTTTTGTTTTATTTAATGCAAGGACAAAAGGGAGAAATAAACAACTGTGCTTCAATTTTCTCCTGTAAACTCTGTTCGAATAAAAAGTTGTTTTTCCATTTAAATATTTTGTATATTTCCCTGAAAACAGTTTGAAATTACTTGTATTTAAATAAAAATAAAATGTTTGTCATTTACTTGAAAAATTGTTTCATTAAAATAATCAGTTATTATATTAAAAATTAGGATTATTGTGAATTAAGACAATCAGTAAACATCCTCCTGACCGTTAGGGGGCAGTAGTGTCCATTCGGTTTGTAATTTACAGCCTGTTTCTTTAAATTCCTCAGACTTGTTGGGTTTTTTTTTTTTACTTCCGGGTTTCGCACCTTCCTCTGGCTGGACTCTGAAAACGCGTCTTCCATCTGAAGATGCTGTGATCCGCGTCTCGTCTGTCCCTCGTGTCCGTGGGGGTGGAGATGACCCCGGAGCAGCGGGACTTCATCCTGCAGGCGTGCGCAGCCTCCTCCCTGTGCGCAGGCGCGACGATCCAGAGCCTGTGGAGCGGCTACGGGGAGATTGTGCGCGTGCACCTGCAGGGCTGCCGCCGGCCCTCCGTCATCCTCAAGCACGTGAAGTTCCCGGAGGAGGCGGGGCGCCCCGGCGGCGGCGGCCGGAACACGGACCGGTCCCACAGACGGAAGGTCCGGTCCTACCAGGTGGAGACGAACTGGTACCGGAACTTCTCCACCGATGACAGCTGCCGCATCCCCGCCTGCCTGGCGGCCTGTTCCCATGGCGACGAGATGCTGATAGTGCTGGAGGATCTGGATGTGGCGGGATTTGATGGGAGACGGTACGATGACATGAATTTAAGTTTGTTCAAATAATTACAGAACATGAGATGTTTATGTAGTTTCAGTTGATTTTTAGTAACTTTAACTTAATTTTTAACATTTACACTCAAATTTGCTTGTGAATTAGAAAAGTGTACATTAAGCCCATTGAGACGACTGTTGTTGTGATTTTGGGGTATACAGATAAATAAAAAATCATTTTCTGATTTAAACTACAAAATGTGATCCTATATTCTGGACACATGTTTCCTCTGAAGTCTTATTTTTCAAACTAAAGTTTGAAACCAGGTTTGGCCTTTGAGGAGGCATCTGCGCCACATTTGAGCCCAGCTTTAGCCAGCAGGTGGTGCCGGCGTTTCGTCAAACGTCTTTCTTTTTGCAGCACCAGCGTGAAGGAGAAGGAGGTCAGAGCTTGCTTGGCTTGGCTCGCCCACTTCCACGCTCTCTTCCTGGGCGTCGAACCGGAGGGTTTGTGGCCTGTGGGCACCTACTGGCACCTGGACACCAGGCCGGACGAGCTGGAGGCCATGGACGACGCCCAGCTCAAAGCCGCAGCCGCCGACATCGACAGGACGCTCAGCCAGTGCCGCTTCAAGACCATCGTCCACGGAGACGCCAAGCTGGCAAACTTCTGCTTCTCCCCCAGCGGACAGGAGGTGGCGGCTGTGGACTTCCAGTACGTAGGAGGCGGCTGCGGCATGAAAGACGTGGCATATTTCCTCGGAAGCTGCTTGGACGAGAGGGAGTGTGAAAGGAGAGTCCCGGGACTGCTGGAGCACTACTTCTCAGAGCTGAGGGGGTCGGTGAGGCAGGATGTGGACGGCGACGCTCTGGAGACGGAGTGGAGGGAGATGTTCGCGTTTGCGTGGACAGACTTCCACCGCTTCCTGCTGGGATGGATGCCAGGACACTGGAAGATCAACCGATACAGCAAACGGTTAACCAGGGAGGTTCTGTGCAAGATCCAGAACCAAAAACAGGCATCATCAAGCCCAAGAACCACATCCTCTACAGATAAATGAGCCTTTTTCTTTTGCGTTTTGGTGCCAGACCAATAAAAACCTGTCCCTGATCTGTGGTGGTTCTTATGGTAAACATTTTGGAGGGCATTCAGTCCAACTTTATGTATAAGTGAAGTGATGGGGGACCAGAAATGAGCAGAATTTTTTTCATCTGTTAAAGGATGAGAGGTCGCAAAAGTTCAGGACAAAAGCAACAACTATCAAATGCATCTGTTTTCTAATCAAAGTTAGGAATTACAGGATGTATTTGGCATGTACTCATTTTTAAAAGTAACTGATTTCTTTTCTCAAATTAGTGTTAAATATGTAAATTATACAACACTTTGCAAAATAATTGAAATATATTTAGCGATGAAATGGGTACACCTGAAGGTTATTTTACTGAGCACACTTCAGTACAGACCTGGGGGGTGTTCCAGAAAGCAGGTTCTGCTAGCTCCCACGGTAAGTTTGAGGCTAAGGAAGTGGATAACCTCAGCTTTCAGTTCCAGAAATGGAGGTATGTTTCAGGGTAGGTCAAGTTGCCATAGCAACTCATGCTCTGAACATAACCTGGTCTGGAGCAGGTTTAGTTGAAGGTTAGTTTGTTGTCAGAGAGGTGCAGCAGCATGGCGTGTCCATTTGAAGATGATTTAGTGGATGAAGAAGCTCAGATAATACTTTTTCCACCGTGAGAGGCTGATAAGACCATATATGGATGTTGGAAAGATAAACTTTTTACTTTGATCTAACTTCATTATTTGCTTCAGTTAAGATAAATCACTTTTTTAGTTCAGTCAACTTAAAAATAACACGTAGTTGTCAGACATTTCTTTTACTTTCATTCAAATTAATTCTATTAAGTAGGTGTAACTTTGGTGCTGCTGTTAGATCGGCACTTCAAGGGATTGTGGGATACCATTCCCTTTGCCTGTCTGGACAGATTTGGGTTAAAGTGTGAGTTAATGACCAAATGTGTTAAGTTGTTTAGCTGTTTTACTGTGTTTTGCTGAGTTATTTTGTCCTACTAGTTTCTGCACCACAAGTGAGAGGGAAGGAGAGGAGGATGAGTTTATATAGCACCCCTACCACAGTATGTTGTGATGGTGGTGGTGATGGAAAATTTCTAAATCAATTCATGCACTCTGTGAAAAGTTTTTCGTTCTTTTAATTGTTATACAAATGAGAATATCTGCCAGCTCAAACTTGGACATATGAGAGTTCAAGAAAAATAATTACGATGGAAAAAGTATTAATTGAATTGGAGTAATATGACATTTAGTTAGATAAATATGTAAATCTGAGTTGTACAAACAATTATTGAGTTTTACAGACGTAAGAAATTAGGTTAAATAAATTTAACTCAATTACTTGTTACCAATAGAAGTAATTCATTTAAGTTGGCAAATGTGATAAGTTATATATATATAAAAAAAAAAAAAAAACGCCTCTCTCACCCTCCGCGGGTGGTTTCTCCTCCAAGCTCGGGTCCTCTACCAGAGGCCTGGGAGCTTGAGGGTCCTGCGCAGTATCTTAGCTGTTCCTAGCACTGCACTTTTCTGGACTGAGAGGTCTGAGGTCTTTCCAGGTATCTGTTGTAGCCACTCCTCCAGCTTGGGGGTTACTGCCCCGAGTGCTCCAATTACCACAGGCACCACCGTCACCTTCACTTTCCAGGCTTTCTCCAGTTCTTCTCTGAGTCCCTGGTATTTCTCCAGTTTCTCATGTTCCTTCTTCCTGATGTTCCCATCGCTTGGCACTGCCACATCCACCACAACGGCTTTCCTCTGTTCTTTATCCACCACTACGATGTCTGGTTGGTTCGCCATTACCATCCTATCAGTCTGGATCTGGAAGTCCCACAGGATCTTTGCCTTCTCATTCTCTACCACCTTCGGAGGTGTTTCCCATTTTGACCTTGGGGTTTCCAGTCCATACTCTGCACACATGTTCCTGTATATTATTCCAGCCACTTGATTGTGCCGCTCCATGTATGCTTTACCTGCCAGCATCTTACATCCTGCAGTTATGTGCTGGATTGTTTCAGGCGCCTCTTTGCACAGCCTACACCTTGGGTCTTGTCTGGTGTGGTAGATCTGAGCCTCTATCGCTCTGGTGCTCAGGGCTTGTTCCTGAGCTGCCAGGATGAGCGCTTCAGTGCTGTCTTGTAGGCCAGCCCTTTCTAGCCATTGGTAGGACTTCTTGATATCAGCCACTTCAGTTATGGTCCGGTGGTACATCCCATGGAGGGGTTTGTCCTCCCATGAGGATCTGTCTTCCAGCACTGTATCCTCTGCTCTCCATTGCCTGAGACATTCACTGAGCACACTGTCAGTTGGGGCCTTGAGCTTGATGTATTCATGCATCTTGGATGTTTCATCCTGGATAGTGGCTTCTACGCTCACTAGTCCTCGGCCTCCTTCCTTGCGGCTAGCATACAGTCTCAGAGTGCTGGATTTCGGATGGAACCCTCCATGCATGGTGAGGAGCTTTCGTGTTTTAACATCCATGGTCTGTATCTCTTCCTTTGGCCATCTTATTATTCCTGCAGGGTATCTGATAACTGGCAGTGCATAGCTGTTTATTGCCCGGGTCTTGTTCTTGCCATTGAGCTGGCTTTTCAGGACTTGCCTTACTCGTTGAAGGTACTTAGCTGTTGCAGCTTTCCTTGTTGCCTGCTCCAGGTTGCCATTTGCCTGGGGAATTCCTAGGTACTTGTAACTGTCCTCAATGTCTGCTATTGTTCCTTCTGGGAGTGAGACCCCCCCTGTGTGGACTACCTTGCCTCTCTTTGTCACCATCCGGCTGCATTTCTCGAGCCCGAATGACATCCCAATGTCATTACTGTAGATCCTGGTGGTGTGGATCAGGGAGTCAATGTCACGCTCATTCTTAGCATATAGCTTGATGTCATCCATGTAGAGGAGGTGACTGATGTTGGCCCCATTTCTGAGTCGGTATCCATAGCCAGTCTTGTTGATTATTTGGCTGAGGGGGTTCAGACCTATGCAGAACAGCAGTGGGGACAGAGCATCACCTTGGTATATCCCACATTTGATGGACACTTGTGCAAGTGGTTTCCCATTGGCTTCAAGGGTGGTTTTCCACAGCTTCATTGAGTTTCTTATGAAGGCTCTTAGAGTCCTGTTGATGTTGTACAGCTCCAAGCATTCAGTGATCCATGTGTGTGGCATTGAGTCATAGGCCTTCTTGTAATCAATCCAGGCTGTGCACAGGTTGGTGTGTCGTGACCTGCAGTCTTGGGCGACTGTTCTGTCGACCAGGAGTTGGTGTTTGGCTCCTCTGGAGTCTCTACCAATGCCCTTCTGTGTGTTGCTCATGTATTGATCCATGTGCCTATTTATCTTGGTTGCAATGATGCCTGACATGAGCTTCCATGTTGTGGAGAGACAGGTTATTGGCCGGTAGTTGAATGGGACTGCACCCTTTGAGGGATCCTTCTGGATCAGGATCGTTCGCCCTTCCGTTAGCCATTCGGGATGAGTCCCATCTCTTAGCAGCTGGTTCATTTGTGCTGCCAGGCGTTCGTGGAGTGTGGTAAGCTTCTTTAGCCAGTAGGCATGTATCATGTCAGGGCCCGGTGCTGTCCAGTTCTTCATACCTGAGACTCTTTCTTGGATGTCTGCCACTGTGATGGTTACTGGATTCTGTTCAGGGAGGTTGCTGATCGCACTGATCGACAAGAAACTGGAGGGAAACAACCCGCAGGGCAGCAACCAGGGGGTGAAGATAACAGAACAGCCCAAGAAGAGCAGTTTCTTTCGCTGCGTCCTCCTGTAAGCGGACAGGAGCGCGAGCATCCACCGCCGCCTTAACTCCGCCCCCCGCTGGACGGAACTGGACAGAGCCCGCTCTGATTGGTCTCTGGCTTCTCCTCTTCCTCCCGCCGATCGTTTGTCCTGTGATTATGTAGGAAACGACAGTGTTTTCTCTCTGGGTTCGCCTCTCACCCTGTGGATTTTGACCCGCTGTGGGTTCGGTCACGGACCCGCCGCCTCGACTTGAATCTTTGACGTTTTATTCGTTTTTAGCCGTGGCCTCCCGGTGGCGAGCGGAGAGCGATCAAACGTTTTCTACCTGCACCCTCAAGCCTTTGTTTGCCTCGTCTTTCTATATATATATATATATATATATATATATATATATATATATATATATATATATATATATATATATATATATATATATATATATATATATATATATATACATATATATATATATATATATATATGTATATATACACATATTCGGTCACAAGGAAAATAGAAATAAGATCAGAAACTCGTGCGTTTACTTTGTTCTTCTACTACAAGCAGAAACTCTTTTTTTTTGGATGATGCAGTCGTGTTACTTTTCTGATGGTCTTATAATCTTCATACGCCGTCATTTAAATCTCAGACTCCGTCTCTCTGAAGTGTAGCATCTCTTTTTTTCTCCACGCGTTTCCATGGTGACTCTGGAAATCGGCGATCCATTGACAATGTCTTTATGTACTTAACGTGCACGTGCGTTAACCCAGGGTTACCAAGTGGAGCGTCATTACGCTAACTCATATCCGGTCTTCTGGAACCGACATACCCAGAGTAAGCAAGTTCAGGCGGATTTCAGCCAGAGTTCAGGCTTAAAGTCAGGGAGGTTTAAACATGCTTCCTGGAATGCCCCCCAGGGGTGTCAAATTCCAGGCCTCAAGGGCCAGAGTCCTCTATGTTTTCCAATCAACCTGCCGTTGAAGCTCCTTATTGGCTAAACACACCTGATCCAGGTAATCAACAGCAGATGAGGCAGAGTTTCTGGAAAACAAGCAGGTTGCCGGCCCTTGAGGCCTGGATTTGGACCCCCCGGGATAGAGAACCATGTACACGTAGTGTAAGATGTATGGAAACTGAATAGTTCTTCACACTAAATTTAAGTTTACAATATATGGACAAAACATAAAAAGCAAATTTCAGCTACCTTACTGTTAGTATAGACTAAGTATACTTGTAGTACACTTAAATGCTAAGCGAAATCCTATCTTGTATTGTTTATTTCCAAATCATAAAAAGCTGTATTAGTTTTTTTTTAAGAGACTCCTGATCCTCCAGTTTGTCAAAGGAGTCAAACTAACCGAAACCCCTAAAAACTAGTTATGAAGGAGGAGATGTTTATGAAACAGAGAAGTACTGTAACATATGGATAATCGGTTTTCTTATTTGTAATACATTTTTTAATATGGCTTTAACATTTCCGTTTTTTTTCTTTTCTTTAATTTGAATAATTCTGTTAAAAAAAACTCAATACGTGTCAATTTTTTGAAGAAAAAAACTGTCACTTTAGTCCAAACATTTTAAATAAGTAAGTAAAAATATATTTATCAGTAAATACTTATAGTTGTATATATTTCACAAAAGTTCTATCATTTTAAAACCTTTACAAACTGCAGGAAATGACCTCTATAAAAATGTTTTGGTCTTGCTGTTTTGTTTTGTTTCCTTGACCCCGCCCCTCGCGTCAGCTGTTGGCACCGACTCGGTCACGTGATTTCCGCTCGCGGGCCGACATTCCAACAACCAGAGCGCAGCTCGGAGGAGCGGCGGGGGCGCGAGGAGACGGTCAAAGGAGCGAACAGGTACGGGGGGGTTCTGGACGGGGAGGAAAGGCTGCTTTCAACACGACAGACAGTTTGACCCGAACTCCCCGCGGTCCGGTGCCGCCCAGACCGCCGCGGAGCTAGCTGTGCTATGCTAACCGAGCTGTAAATAAAAGTCAAGCTTTATTTAAACCCAGCCGCTCTGACAACAAGTCTGTGTGTGACGTCAGTCCCATTTAGTTTATAGCCCAACATTACAACCATAGCCGTCTCAATGGGCTTCGTACCGGGAATTATGACGACAAACATGAAGAACTCGAAGAATTCCATAAACGGCCCGCAGATCCTCCTCCTCGGTAAGGAACCGCACTTTCACTGCACCGGGCGGGAGGCGCGTGAGCGCGGGGCGGCGCGCCGCAGCAGTCCGGTAAGAGTTCAGGAAAGGTGACACGACGCGGCAGGTGCAGGAAGTGAACCGAGGCTCGCGACCCCCCCGGTAATGTCACACAAACAAAATCTGTTTAGATCAAATCTGTGACTTAAACGTTAAAAATGACGTCATTCTGGTTTTTTTTTACAGCCTCCTGTTGTTTATTTTTCATAATAAATGATTTTATGTGAAATAATTGGTTTTTAAATGTCCAATGACGCTCGGTTATTAGATTAATTTACCGGAAGCACGTTTAGAAACCGGAAGGAGCTGCTTAATGCAGTTAATTAAATATTATAGAACTTTTCACGGTGAAATAAAACTCACATCTCTGAAATCTGTTGCTTTGCTGGCTCCTCTGACTAAGGAGGCTGATATTGTATTGATTTCAATGCGCGTAATAATACACTCAAGGTAATCTGGATTAAGTAATATTTTAAGGACTGCACATCTATTTGGAACTTTATTCCACATTTTGTATTTGGAACTGTGTTTTATTCTTGGAGTGTTCTCAGTATTCTAGTTTTTCAAATGGATTTTGCAAATGTTGGATAAAATTCCAGGAGGTGCTTGCGTTGGTCATCAGCTGCATCAGTGGCTCATGGTGACGTCTGGCTGCTGTAAAGTTATGCGGGGGGGTTGTGTTCATGTGTTTCTGCAAACCGCCCCGCCCACTAAAGAAAACAACAACCTGGGCTCCGGCCTGCAGTTTGAAGCCGGACGGTCTGAAGGTGGACGCTGCTCTCTGATGCCAGCTCCTTCTGTCACAGGGATCCGGCCGTCAGCAGGAGCCAGGACAGGAACCCTCCGACCCCCCCAGCCATGTTTTAGTGCAGCATAGGAGCGTTTGTCCTCCGAGGATCTGCAGAGTCGGCTTTTCTTCTAACATGAGCCATGGACTCGGGGGGAGTTGATAGTCCTGTGACCCTGATCATAAAGGCCCCCGACCAGAGGTACGCAGACCAGACCATCAACTGCTTCCTGAACTGGACTGTGGAGAGGCTGAAGAGCCACATCTCCAGCGTGTACCCCAGCAGACCGGTGAGTGACCGAGACGCCGCCGGACTTCCTCTTCCTGGCTGTGAGCTGCAGCTTCCTGTTTGGGGCTCAGGTTGGAGCTGCAGCAGCTGCTGTCAGAGGGGATAGTTCGGAAGACCTGCAGTACTGGAAACAGAGGCTTTCTTTGTGAAGCCGACCCTTTTGTGTTGCAGCTCTGCAGGGACCAGCGGCTGGTGTACTCGGGACGCCTCCTGCAGGACCACCTGCAGCTCAGAGACGTGCTCAGAAAGGTAGGAGTCTGGAAAAGCAAAGGTTAGAGCTCCCGCTCTTCAGAGGAGGAACCCTTTCTGTCTGCTGTTCTATCGAGAACCTAAGGAACCTTTTCCTTTAATACAGCTGGATGCTGCACAGTTTAAATCCACTCAAAACAAGTAGAACATTTTTATTAGGTTTAGATTTTTTTAATAGAAACTATAGGGCAACTCGATTTTAATGATCAAGAATTTGTTTTCTAAGGAAAAATCATGTTTGTTTTTTGACGCTGGTCCTGTATGTGGTTGGACAGAAACAGTGATTTCCTCCACAGAGCGTTATGTCGTTTGTTTCTCATCTCTTGTTTTTTTTTTGTCCAACGTCTTCATTTGCTCCTTGTGCCCCCCCCTCCCGTAGCAGGATGAATACCACATGATGCATCTGGTCTGCGCCTCCCACAGTCCTCCAGCGTCTCCGGAGCCTCGGACTCCTTCCAGCTCCTCCGACTCCAGCGTGAGCAAAAGCTTTCCTCCTCTAACTGTTCCTTTCATGTCTCTCGTGTTCAGCCAGTCAGGCTGGTTTGGGCTCTCCACTCCATCAAACTTCATCCTTGGTATGCGGTATGTCCCAGTGGGAGGGGTCCTGACCATGTGGGAGGGGTCCTGACCATGTGGGAGGGGTCCTGACCGGGACGTTGGGGAAGATGCCTCCTGGCTCTCCCAGGAGTGCCTCCTCCTGTTTTCTCCTGCAGGAGCGGCTGCCTGTACCCCCAGAACAGCTGATGGATGTGTGGAGGACCTAACCGTCGGTTTCTTTTGGGTTTCCTGTCTGTTTCTGCTGCTGAGTGACTGTTTCCTCGTGTTTCAGAGTTCAGACGATTCACCGATTACGGAGAACCTCCCGGCCCCCTCCTCCTCTGTCCCAGGAAGTCATGAAGGGCTGAGGTACCGCCTCCCCCCGTATGCTCAGCGGTAAGCAGAGCCGCCATGACGGGGGCTTTTGTGAAGTCTTCATTCTCATTTAGTGGATCTGAGGCTTCAGATGGGGGGCTTTTCTTTACACAGGCCAGCTGCAGCGCAGGTCCCTCTACAAGGCGGCCTGCCCCCCAACGTACCCTTTCACCCCGCGTACGTGCCCCTGCAGATGCTGTGGTGGCAGCAGATGTACGCGCGCCACTACTACCTACAGTAGTAAGTGTGACCGCCTTCAGGCCGCTGGGACGTCCCGTTGCCCGTTTTCATTTTTCTGCTTCTCTGGTTTTCAGCCATGCAGCAGTGGCCTCCGCCCAGCCCGCCGCCCCGCCAGTCCCTGCCCCCTCCCCCTCGCCCATGGCCCCTGCTCAGCCCAATGAGGCCGTGCAGCCGCTCGGCCCCGCCCACAACCCCCTGCCAGAGGACCAGCCGGCCAACCCCATCCAGATGAACGCACAGGGCGGGCCCGTGCTGAACGATGACGAGCTGAACCGCGACTGGCTGGACTGGCTGTACACGGTGTCCCGCGCCGGCGTCCTGCTCAGCATCGTCTACTTCTACTCCTCCTTCAGCCGCTTTGTCATGGTGGCTGGTGCCATGTTGCTAGTCTACCTGTAAGTCGCACCTTTTAGTCGCAGCTGTCAGTCCCAGCTGTCAGTCCCAGCTGTCAGTCACACCTGTCAGTCCCAGCTGTCAGTCACAGCTGTCAGTCCCAGCTGTCAGTCCCAGCTGTCAGTCCCAGCTGTCAGTCACAGCTGTCAGTCCCAGCTGTCAGTCACACCTGTCAGTCCCAGCTGTCAGTCACAGCTGTCAGTCACACCTGTCAGTCCCAGCTGTCAGTCACAGCTGTCAGTCACAGCTGTCAGTCACAGCTGTCAGTCACACCTGTCAGTCCCAGCTGTCAGTCACACCTGTCAGTCCCAGCTGTCAGTCACAGCTGTCAGTCACACCTGTCAGTCCCAGCTGTCAGTCACAGCTGTCAGTCACAGCTGTCAGTCGCATCTGTCAGTCACAGCTGTCAGTCACAGCAAATTTTTTTACTGTTCTAAAGAAAACCTGTTTTTATTTTTTAAAGTTTAGTTTTCTAGAGTTAGATCAACAAACTTCAGAATAAGTTTGTTTCAGAATAAAAGTCATCCTACATTTGTATTTGTCTCTGTTGGTTTGGTAAGTGGTGAAAAACGTTTGGTGTTTGCAGGTACCAGGCGGGGTGGGCGATCTTCAGACCGGAGCAGCAGAACTTCAGAGGAGTGGATCGGGTCGGTGCTCCACAAGGAGAGGCGGAGCGACGGCAGGACATCCAGGAAATGGTGAGGCTCCGCCTTCTGCTGCAGTCCTTGGCCTTCGGTCAGCCTGCAGCCAGAGCACAGAAACCGGTTCCAGACTGAAGCTCAGCTTCACCAAACCGTGTCTGCACAGGAGCGCCTGATGGATGAGGGGATGGAGGATGAGGAAAGTGCTGAGGAGGGTGGGGGAGGTCCGGAGGACCGGGCCCTCGCCGCGGCTCAGCCAGAACCCAGCTTACTGACCACAGCGTGGTCCTTCATCAGCACCTTCTTCACTTCACTCCTCCCTGAGAGACCCCCCCATATGGCTAACTAACCCCCCCCCCACACACACACACACACATGGACCTGTTCACTCCAGAGTGACCAGAACCAGTCAGAACTTCTGTCTGCTGCCAACATTTGAAGTGGTTCAGAGAGACGGGCAGAGAACGTGGTGGTTGAAGGTTTGACGGTGACGGTTGGAACCGATGGAGGAGCCGTCCTCCCGCCTGAACGGTGTGGAGGTTCTGAAGCTCGTATGGAGAAACTGGACTCAGAGTTGAAACGAGGGAGGGCGTAGACCTTCAGACGTAGATGTGGGTGCAGCAGTTACTAAAGCACATTTTATGTATTTAACACATGTAAGTATATGCATCTTTGATTCTTGATGATGTGCTTTTTGAATAAAAAACTTTGCTGAACTTTGAATGGATTTGGACTTCCTGTGCTTTACCCTCACGGTCCTGTAGGGGCAGCATCCGCCTTCAGTGACCTGATTTACTCTCATTGTTTTATACACACAATGAAATGACTTAACCCTTTTATTTATTCGGAGAGGCGGGACTCGGGACCACGCCCTCCTCGTTGCAAATCAGAGAAAAAATGTTTTGAGAATAAGAAAATTTGTATTTATCAAGTGACTTTCTAGAATTTTTCTAGAGGCTTTAATCTGTTGAAAAAGGAAAATGGAGTCTCTAAAGATATATTTTTTAAGTTTTACTGTAGATTTTTTAACAAATTGTAGTAGAAATTATACTTATTTATAAAATTAAAGAAAATTGTTTTATAACCCAAGCTGCAGATGTTAAAGACAGAAGAGCCTGTGCTGCTTTTAAAGTGAAAATATTTGAGTGAATATTCCATGAAAAGCTGCAGCGTTCAGCATTTAGTGGATCTTCAGAACCATAAACATCTTATCCTGTTAAAGCAGAGGTTTGAAATCGTCGCTTGCTTTGATGTTTTTATGACAGATTTTCCCTTTGACATGATTTATGTGAAAATGTCAAAGGTTTTGTCTCTAAAATCCTTAAAGGAATGCAATAACTTTGACACATTTCTCTATATTTGTGTTTTTATTCATAACTGGGAAAAGGTTTTTGTTTTAGGTGCATACATTTATTTTTGTCAAAGCTTTTTATAAATAAAGTTTGATTTGATAAAAATCAGTAGAATCAGAGCAAACTGCTTTCTAACTGTCCGTGGCTGCGTCTGCGTCCCCCCCCCCAACTACTAAAAAACCATGTAGTGACCTGAATCTGAAGAGCAATTCGGACGCTACGCTTACTACTTATTTTTATTTAAACGGTGGATACGATGTAATCGATTACACAAAGTTAAAATCTCATTGATATGAGCGTTTTGAGACGATTATTTATGAGTCCACTGCCTTCTGAAGACAAAAACGTTGATGGTTTATTAAAAAAATACATTTAACCCTTGTTCTATCCTAGGCACTTTACCGTTGGGAGTAGGGTCATCTAGACCCACTAGACAGAGCTCTGAACCTTTTTTTTTTTCAATGATTTGTGATCTTCATTGGTGTTCATGGATTACATGAAATTTGTCCACCTTTATCCACCTTTGTCATGGTAGGAAGAACACGTCAAAAGTAAGGGCGGGGTCATCCAAGACAGCACAAGGGTTAAATACATTTTTTTGGCAAAAATAGTTCAGACGCAATGCATTGTGGTCTATATTGGCTGATGTAGTGAACGTCGATGCGCACTGGTTTTTCGCAGAGACTTCTGGGAAATTTCCAGGGCACGGGTTTTTCCGTGTCAGGGTGATTGGTTCATCCGGGTTGGGAAGACTGGGGTGGGGCAACACCCGCCCTGATAGCGTCCTCGCTTGGGGGTGAGGGTGGGGGGGCCGGGTCAGGGAAGCAGCTCAGACTGATGCACTCCAGAGCCCCCCCCCCTAATCAAATGACCATGGATTCCTGTGTAGACGCTCATAGAAGGTCCAAGTACTGACCGACTCCTGATGCGGCTACACGATCCACCCAATCTGGTTGGGACCCCCCCACAGCTGTGTGTTCGGGGTTAGAGGGGTGGAGGGAGGACATTCCATCATCATCATCATCATCATCATCATGACGCCTTCAGGCCTCGTGCGCTGAGACAGGAGGGGATGGCGGTGACACCCGTGATGCCTTCACTGTCAGTAGACTAGAGGCGTCACCATCAGTGCAGAAGCTTATAGGTTACACGCATGATGAAAGGTATGCTGCAGATAAAAAGCCATGTATGTCCATGTCATTAAAAGTTCAACTAGGTTAGAAAAATGTGAAATATTAAATGTTTTAGAGTTATAGAGTAGATTTAGAATGAAATATAAATGTACAAAAGCACAAACTGAGTGACTTAATGTGTGATTTTTCTTTAAAAGAGAAAATGTTTAGCTTGAAGTAAAATATTTCAGTTCTAGAATTTCGATTTTCAGATTTAAAGACCCTCTTGAATGAAAATGGTTTTTTTTCCTGATGATGGAGGAACTTAATAAAGAAACTTAAAATTAAAACTGCATTTTCTCAGGAGCAAACGAGAAAGCGCCCTTAAAAAAAAGATTGTTGTGACGTAGAAAATCTGCTGGGCGGAGCCACAAACTCCCAGCTCCGCCCCTTTCTGATCATCCACCGTCAGACAAACGTCTTTGCTTTCCTGGTCTGAGTTGGAATCTGGATCTGAACTGGATAGAGGACATTGCTGAAGCACTAATATTATGGTATGTCTTTGGCTGAAAACGGCATCACTGTGGGTCAAAGACAAACACTTTGGAAATAGATCAGAAGTTGATCTTTAATGAAATGAAATCCCTAAAGAGTTGGGTTTAAACTTTTGTAATCTTTTGAAACCTCCACAAACAATACATTTCTTGTCACTTTTTCGTTTAATTTTTCTTTCCAAATGACCTCTGACACCCCCCCGACCCCCTCAGATGGGAGCCCTTTAGCTTTGCTGGTGTCCATCGCTGCATTAGAGAGGAAGGGAATCAGAAGAAACTGCAGTCGCCTCGGCGTCAGGCCCAGTTTAGGCTCAGAACCTCAAAGTCCGGCGTTTGAGGAGAGCGCCACTGTTTTTCTGCAGGAAGTGAAATGAGTTTGGGCTCTGCCAGGAAGTCCTGTCGCCCCCGTTTGTCCTCAGACAGCTTTGTTCCCTCCCTTCAACGATTTTCTGCCGTTTGCCAACGGGCCCCACATTTCAGCACAAGCCGCTCGGCGTGTCGGTGTCCTTTGTCCTGCCCGAAGCATTTGCTGGCCTGTTTGTTAAAAGCGCTTTATCACTAAATTTGACTTGGCACGTCTCGTCAGAGGAGATTGCGGCTCCCGGCTTCCAGATAAAACATCCATTAAGCGGCTTGTCTGGGCGGATTCGGAGCTCTTGGCCCATTAGCATGCGGTGTGCTGCCGCAGGATGGCGTTCTGCAGCCCGTCACATGACGAAGCCCCTCTCGCTGTCGCCGTGCAGAACCTCGTCTGTGACACGGTAATGCTCGCTGACCGTCCCCCACCTCAAAAGCCCGCCAAAAGCCCGCGGGAGCGGGAAAAAAAGGCCAAAATGCAAAATTGATGGAAATGAGATTAGATTCAGCTCCTGCTCCTCACTGTGTAAATTAGGCCCCAAAATGGACTCTCCAGCCCAACTGTTGGCTCCAATTTGTTGGGCCATACCTCACGGCGGCTCGTCCTGCCCTCCCTCCCCCCCTGTAATCCGATCAGGGCCACGCTGGATGTTATTTATTTGTTTATTTATTTATTTTCAAAGGATGTAAGCGATTCTTATCGGGACAGAAGTAGAGCCTCCTTCCTGGTGAAACGGTGACTAACGTCCAGCCATCGATCCGTCAGTTGGTCTGCGGTGGCGGCTGATGCTCCTGCTGATAGACGGCCGCGCGTGCGTCCATGAGCGCCGCAGTCGCTGAGGCTCTACTGCATTTGTCAGGATCTGAACCTCGTCTGCTCGTCCTGCGTCAGCCCCAAGACTGATGCCAGAGCCCCTTCTACTTTGGTGGAAGACACGAAGCTTTGGACTGTGGCAGCTCAGATGATTGATTGATGGAACGTCCTGCAGCTCAGAAGCTAAACTGGGTGTAGATGTTGGTTTGGAGGAGCCAGAATCCCTTAAAACTCTTTCTGTTTTTGTAGGTTTTATGTCTTCCATGTTGCTTTCTCTCAAACATGAATGTTCATCAAAAGAAGATCCACTGACCAGAAAACAACAAACAGCTCTGGCAAAACACAAACCAGACGTGGTTGGATCGGCCGCATTATCCAGCATCACCTGGAATCCCTGAAGGAGGACGAGGAAGACCAAGGAGCACGTGGAGAGGAGACCTGGAGGCCAAGCAGGCCGCTCCCATCTGGAGGAGCTGGAAAGGATCTGTTATCGGCCAGGAAGGCCCAGCTGTGGCGCCTCGTCCTGCAAACCGCCAGGTTCTCAGATGGAGAAGCATCCTTCCAGAGAACGCCGCCCTCTCCCATCATCCTCTGATCCATTCTCAAATCCTGCCCAGTGGTTTTCTGGGAAATGGTTTCTGCAGAGCGGCAGGAGCCCGTTAGAAATTCACCTTTGAGTTGTGGAGGAAGTAAGCCTCCGCTGATGTCCAATCACCCCTTTGTTCACGCCTTCTCCTGCTAGCTTACAGCCCCTCATAACCTCAAGCTAACATTAGCGGTGCAACATCGGAGCTGTCCAGCCGTCCGGTTCTGATCCAAATTCCAGGACAACAAAGATGTTCACGGGTCTGTTTGTCTGCAGGTGGATGCATCAGACAGCAAGGGGCGGAGCTAGGAGCTGGTGGCCACCGGCTGTCAGCTACGTTACCGCTACAACGCCATTTTTTTCATCTGCTCCAGATTCACAAAGATTTGAATAAAGAAATCCTCAGAAATGTCATTTTGACCTTTGACCATTTTCTTCACACGTGTCCTCCATCATTGCAAATATTATAAATAGTAAAAAGGACATATTTAATGAAAAATTAAGGCTTAAAGAAGTAAAAAGTTAACACCTTATTAAGGTCTTAATCATCTTTGAGTTTTAAAATATATATTTATCAAAAACAGATTTCATTTAAATAGGAAACACATTTTTTCCAGAATGTTCAATTTGTGCTTTTAATTTGTAAACCTACAACCTACTTCCATAGAAGTTTCTGTATCAATATTGAGTGTCTGCCGTTTTGAGTGTTTAGATTTTATTTCCTTTTTCTAATCATGTTTCCTCTCTTTGTATAATCGTGGTTTTAGTGACACGTTTCTGTTTGGGAGAACTTACTTCTGAGATGGAAGCATTCTTGACTGGCGTGATCCCACAGCGACCTTCAGTGACCTTCAGCGACCTTCAGCGTGCAGCTGGACCTGTCTGATCAGCTGCAACTGAAGCTTCATTATTGTTCTTTAGCAGGATGAGGTCCTACAAACGCAGAAACAGAACTTACCGTGGAGTTAACTCCTCCCAGAACCGCCATCAGAGGTCATTTGAGAAAATCTGGATTGAGCTTCAGTGCAAACATCCCCTTCTTATCCACACGCGGTTCTTGGATTAGTCTTCATCCTGTCACACACACATTTCTTCTCAAGTCTTCCTCTGTGGCGTTTCTACACTTCAGACCCAGACGGTTCAGGACTCCGCCTCCTCTCTGTCTGCCATCGGATCTGCAGGACGGCCTCAAACCTTCGTCTGACGAAGGCCGGACGTCCGCCTCTGGAACCGGTACAGGTGGAGACTCCAGGATCTAAAGTTGGGTTCTTTGAAGAGGAAACTCTTGACCGTTTCATATTTTTTCCTGTTGCAGCCTGAAGCAGAAATCTGCCAAATGAAGTTTGGTTTGAACCTCCAACAGATTTCTCTGTTTGCTGCATAAATGACATCAATGCCAACATTTCCTGAAGGTTCATTAAACTCCTCAGAAACAGGACATTTTCCAAGACTTGAACTTCAACACAAAGACTTCAGACTTGAAAAGGAGAACTGTGAGCTGAATGATGGAGCCCAAGCTGACCTACAGGACAGACTGCCCACCAGGGGGCGCTGTGGAGCGCTGAAACACAACATTCCAAAAACCCATCATTACATCCAGGAGTCACCGCAGTTTCTGTTGCTGTTTTTGTGTGTGTGATTCAGCAACAACATGAATGTGCAGCACAAACAATAAAGAAGTGGCTCCAGAGAGTTGGTGGTGATATTTTTATATATATTTCTCACGGTTTACAAATAACGTCTTAAATGCCGCGTAGTGTTACAGTGCAATGATTCCAGAGAGCAAAATAAATATATTGCACTTAAAAACCCTCAAAGCACAACGTGTGTGTTTGAACTGAGACATGGGAAAAGGACGACCCGACCGGGTCCAGACGGTCCAGACAAGACCATGGGCTGCGGCTCCACGCCACATCAACACGTCCAGATGATGCAGCTCACGGTTCACAGAAACGGGTCAGAACCAAGCTGACAGCTGAGCAGAGTCTCCATGCTCTCTGTGTGAACGCCAGAGGTCACGACCTCAGTTCCCATGTTTCCTGTGTGTGTGTGAGGGTTGAACGCGGCGGCCTCGAACCCTCGCGGGCGTCCTGTTGATGCGGCCACCTGCTGTCGGTGAGGGAGCGGGCCGGGCCCACCCTGATCACTCCAGAATGAGACTGTCACCTGCAGACGGATGGAGCTGCGCAGCCGCAGCCGCAGCTGCTGTGAGGCTGCAGACTGGCGTGTTGCTTCTTAAATAGTCAGAGTTTCGTCTGCTTTCACTGTGAAATAACTACTTCTGTGGAATGACAGTTGTGGCGTGAGCGGCCCTTCAAAGTAAAAGTCCTTCCTGTTGAGGTAAAGGTGTGTCAGCATGCGTCCTATGGGGTTACGTCAGTCTACGGTGAGCATACGCTGGGATCAAACCTCCGTGTTTCTGTACATGTGAACGCTTCCCACGCCGCCGGAGCTCCGCCTGCAGAGGGGCGCCCTCCACGCGGCAGCAGACGCGGTTGCCGGTAGCAACCGGTTCCCGTCAGCAGGGGGGAGAGGGGTGTGTTCTTAACATGCTAGGCACTCAGTTTCACAGTTTGTACCGAGGTCGAGTCCCCCCCCCCCCCCCGTCATGTCGGCGGCGCCGTCACTCGCTGCAGAGAAACTATTTACACAAAGCGGAGCGGTGGGCGGAGCCTCTCCTCACAGTCATACGAACGGGGTCATGACCGTGGAAGAGTGGCGCAGTCCCTGGATGGCGGCGTACGGCCCCTGCTGGAAGTAATGGTGGTAGCGTGGCATGTGGAAGGCGGGGAAGGACGGCCCGCTGCCCTGCATGGTCCCCGCCAGCGCGCCGGGCGCCAGCGGCATGCCCAGGCGACTGTAGGGGGGCAGGGATCCCTGGATGGGGTGGGGGAGGGAGGCGGCGCCGGCGCCCATGGCGGACAGAGACTGGGGGTGCTGGAAGCCCGAGAAGCCGGAGGTGGTGGTGACCCAGGAGCTCAGCGAGAGGTTATCCGAGGCGGTGAAGGCGGAGCCTGCGGGCAGACCGGCGTGTAAACGAGAGGAAGCAGGAAGTGACGGGTTTCACTGCAACATCCCGCCGTTCAAAGAAGACAGAAAATCTGGACCATCGTTCAGGAGATCCCAAAACGTGTTCGGGGGGGGGGGGGATCAGAGAATCCACCCATACAATCATTTAAAATCATTTCAATATGTGATGAATGGATTATATTAATAGGAAAATAACAATCAGATTGGTGCTTCGGTACTTTAGATCTGCATTTATGATAACCTAAAGATGTTCATTTCCCGCTCTGATCCTCTTTTGATCTATGATCAAAGCGTCCCCAGTGGCCTTTAATTATGATGATGTCATTTTAGTTCAAGTTTTTACCCAGAATTCAAATTCAATGTGCAGTTAGAAAACACTTTTTCCATTTTAGAATTTCATATGAGAAAATTACAATTTAATCCAACATTTCTAAAAACAAAGTTTTAAATAATCATGACATTTTTGGTGCCATAATGGGCTGAATGCTATAAAGTCATCATCGTTTTCCTGTTTCTCTTTCTTTATTCTAGTCTCTTCCTCCGTTTTTTGCTGCTTAGCTCCTTCTACAGTTTTTCATCTATTTCAACCATTAAATTATTCAAATGTTCAGCTCTTTCAGCTTTTTCTAGCTATGACTTTAGCTTCCTCAAATCCTTGAACTTTTCCAGATATTCCAGGATTTCTGCCTCCATTTAAACACATGGGATCCTTGGTGCAGAAGTCGCTGGTTCGATTCTCTGGCATTTTTCACAAACGTATCTTTTTGTTATTGTGCTGTTTTCACTTTATTTATGCTCAACTTTGATCATTTCTTTCTTTATTTTGCCAATTATTAACCTTAAAGTTTCATTTCCATTCAGAAATATGGCATCAACCCACATTTTCTCCTGGAAAAGCATCAAACTGCAGCTCGGCTTTGTTCTCGCAGAAAGTTTTACAGTGAATCCGAACCAGGAGGAGGGGGGAGAACTGGACTGGAACCAGGTCAAATCTCAATGATTTAGTGTTAAGAACCGGTTCCTGGTTGGTTAACCCCCCCTCCCTCTGGAACAGCGGAGGTCGGCTCTCACCTCTGCTGTGGGCGGAGTGTCCGTCCTCGCCGAGGCTCTCCTCGTCGCCGCCGTAGGTCCGGATGGGCGAGCGCGCGTACGAGTGCTTGTGGATCAGATTCTCAACACTTTCCCTGCAGCAAAAGCCAGAGACAGAGCCCCAAAATAAATCTCTTTGCTTCCTGGGGGAGGCGCCACAAACGGAACCGTTTCCTCAGAAACCACAGAAAAACCGACCAAAGCCACAGACGGGAAGGCGTTCAGCGTCAGGAGGAACCGCTCCTCAGCGGTGATGATGGAGTCAGAGGGCGGGGCAGAAAAGCGTGGGACACCTGCGCGGCGTCATCGGCGCCTTCAAAGCGCATTAGCTGGTTTGAGGCTTGTCAGACAGCACTTTGCAAACACAGTGACACAAATTGTAAAAGGAGGGGGGGGGCACTGTGTGAGTGGACAGGCCTGCATCATGAGAACCATGCGCCCGCATTAGCAGCCCCCCCCCCCCTCCAATTAGGTTAGGATAGTGCAATATCTGTCAGCAGACGAGTACAAATGTGTGTGTTTTTATCAGCGTCGGACCCCCCCCCAGGCGGCGCAGAGATCCCCCACAATGCACGGCGGGGGAGGGAGCGAGGTGAGGAGTGGGGGGGCGGGGGAGGAGCGTGCTGGCTTCAATCAGTCACTGCGGCGGATTGAATTAGAGTGTGTTTTAGTGCAGTGGGCGACTCCAGACTAATGTGATTTCTGCAGCTCTCTGAGATCAATTGATCAGGTCTAATTCACAGCCCTCAAAGAGACGGACAGGAGGGGGGGGGGTGCTGGGGGGCCGCCTAGCTGTGCTGCAGCAGCCGCTTTTGGGGGGGTTCTGATTGAGGGAAAGGGTTGGAGCTGCTCGGCCGGTTTGGGGAGCGTCCTTGGAAATCCGCCGAAGGAAACGGAGGAAAAGATCCAACATGGGGGGGGGGGGGGGTGCACAAAGAAATGGAAAAATTATTAGAGAATCCAGAGATTTAATCACCAAAAACAGGAGCGTCTGAATTCCCTACGTTTCTACAATCTACATTCCTAAAATCCAGAGCCCTGGACATTTCCCAGAAGTCTCTGTGGTGAATAACCAGAATGCATTGTGACTGAACCTATGGGCATTTAGAAATAACTGTATGCAAATGTATTTTTTTGTATTTATCCTCCAGGTTTCTGTCATCAGCGCACAGAGGATTCATGACCGGTCTTTGGGAAACATTTATCCGGTTTTTACTTTTATTTCAGCGATGATGTCGTCTTTGGCGTGAGATAAGAACGTAGAACGAGTGCGAACGCCGTTTACATCCAGAGGAGTCTCCATTCTACAGTCTTTTAGAGGGGAGGGGGAATGGTGAGGGGATTCAGACAAGACAAAAACGGGTGAAAAAAAAAGTTTTTTAAGAAAGAAATAAGCAATAATTATAACAGAAACTATACTAGAATATAAAAGACAATTTAAAATGAAACAAAGAATGTAAAGACTGAATAAAAAACGCATTGGGGGGAGAACAAACAGACAAATATAGAAAACAAAGCGTCTGTTCGCGGGTCATTCTCCAAATAGGTGGGGGCCATCCCTGAACTGCTAGACGTTATGATTAGAGTTACGTTTAGGGGTCACATGTGATTTCACACACGGAGACGCATGACGGATGATGAGACTTTTGTTTTACATACGTGTGGGACACGCAGAAAGCTGCACGTATGACGTGAACTTCCTTCACTTTTTGTGCTGGTTGCACTAAAAACATGTGAATAACATCCGTCTATAGAGGAAAAAACGCACGAGAGACTGAAGATGGAAGGAGAAACAACCGGCAGAAAAATAAGCTGTAGATCTGTCCCCCCCCCGTGTGTCCGTGCAGGACCCAGAATCCCCTGTACCTCTCCATGTCGGTCAGCCGAGACGAGTCCCGGAAGCCTTTGGCGAAAGGGTTGCTGTCGATCTTCAGCTTGGTGATCTGAAAGAGGAGGAGGAGGAGGAGGACAGACGGGAGTCTTCATCAGCTTCTGCTCTAGCAAACGTCCCACCAACGGCGCCGAAGCTCCAGCAGCTCTGAATGAGCATGAAAAACCCCAAGAACTGATTTGGTTGGAGGATTTCCTCCATCCGGATCCAGACTGTCTGTCACGTCAAACACAAAGCTATGAAGCTCACGATCGCTCCAGTGGATTCAAACCACCAACCCTGGACCTAATTGATGAGCTGTGGGGGGGCAGTCTGAGCCCACCAGGGGGCGCCGCATGGATATCCAGTCATTGTCTTTCTATAAACACATAACTAGCCTTCATGGTAAAAGAGTCAGACTGATTCTGAGCAAAATAAAAGCCTGAAACTCGGATCTTTTCCGCTGAATTACTTTGAATGTGACGTCATTTTAAACTGGATTGAACATAAGTCATAATGAGAACCCGCTTGGGTTCTGGTGAACTGGATCAGAGTCTGTCTGTTCAGAATTCTTACGGCACACCCCCTGGGTTCTGATCAGGCGCTGTGGGGGCTAAACTGAACTACATTTACCACGATGATGTCATAACATTTCCATCTTCAGAGCCCACTCTGGAGGAGGACGTGCAGCAGAACTCACCAGCTGGTTCTGGTACGCCGTGACGGCGGTGAAGACCGTCTCCACAAAGACGAAGGTGCGAAACTCCTCGGATTTGAGATTGAGCAGCGCCGCGGTGTGGTCCTTCTTCTTGATGATGTGGACCCGCGGCTGGTACTTGTGCATGGAGTTGAGGATGATCTACAGACCATGAACGACAGGCGGCTGCGTTAAACCCGGCTCTGACCCAAAAGCACCTGGAAAAGCTCCCCCACCACGTTTTCCCAGAACCGCCACGAGTACAACACAGTGTGTGCGTTTCCAGCTGGATCCCACAGACTGCTGGTCACTGATCCACAGCAGCAGCTGACAAAGTCCTTCATCAACGTGTTTGACTAACACTCTTCCTCCTGCAAGCAGCAGTTTCTACAAACAGACCCATTTATTCCAGAAAAAGCCCTTTTTTAGAAGGATCCACGGATCCATGGGTTCAGGATTCTGCCCGGTTCTAATGGAAAGATCTGCTTCTGTCGGCATCTGGATGTTTACAAAAACAAAAGGACTTATTTCCCCCAAATATGACATCTGACAGCTAAACCAAAATAAAAATGTGAGAAAAGGCTTCAAACCGCAGAAACCAAAAGTGGTTCTAGTCTAAACAGACAAACATGTCCCTCCTAAAACTGATTTCTATAAACCAATTCTAATAAATGTATTCGTGTTAGGATGTATTTTTGGGTTACAAAAGAATTTTTTAAAAACATTTTTAAACATTTTTTCCCAAATTAAAATAAGACAGAAAAAAGTTCACCTCTGTCGGTTTTTATTCCATCCACCAATTCTAGACAAATATGACTTTATATGTTGACAGAAACACAAGAAACGCTTTTCTTTTATTTTTAATTTATAATAGCTTTAGTTGTGAATAGTTTTCAGCCTTTTTTTTTTTTTTTTTTACTAATGAGGATTTTTTTTCTACACTCAACTATGAAAATATTTCACTTATATTTATAGTAGTTAAAAAAAAAAGATAAACAGCAAAAACTGATTCTTAAAAAAGAATTATAGGCTACCAACTAATAAAAAAACTATTAAAATAAAAAAAATCCTGATTCATTTCTCTGAAACAATATTCTAAAGACCGTGTTCTCTAACGCTGACATCTTTCTTTTTCGTTTTTTTCATGTGTGCCCCAAAAACAACAAATACAAATGTAACACAACATTTTCCCGCCTTGGAAAACAAACAAACAAACAAACAAACAAACAAACAAACAAACACCCTCGTTATAATTTGCGAACCTCCTAATTATCTTTGCTGTTTTGTCGACAGATTGCTAAAGTTTAAGCTAGTCTTTGGTCCTCCTGAGATGAAAAAACCCGGAAGAAGAATGGTTTGTTTGTTTGTTTGTTTGTTTTTGATTCGGTCCGGTTCTGGAGCAGCAGCGGCGGGAGGTTCTCACGTGTCCGTGCTGGTCCAGTTCGTTGTTGGTCAGCTTGACTTTCTCAAACGACACCATCTGCTTCTTCAGCTGCTCCCCGGTGAACGGCGAGTCCGGATGCACGTACAGCCTGTCGGACAGAAGGCGACACCGCTGATTGGTCCACAAGTGTTGGCTTCGGACCAATCGGCGTTCAGCATTCGACCGCACGAGGCTGGCAACATTTCGGAACACTTAGCAACAGTTTTCAAAATTAAACCCATCTCTAAAATCTCAATTATTAATTTCGGGTTTTTTTGTGTACTATTTTTTTTGTCGCCAAATAAAAAAGTATAATTTTGCGTCTGATTAAAAAAAAAAAAAAAAAAAAAACAACCAAAAACGTTATTAATTTCTTTCACAAAAACACAAACAGAACTTTGATTTTTTTAAAGAGGCGGTTGTCAGCCTGTGACGTCATCGACCCAAAGAAATATTTGATAAATGTGTGTTTACTTGATAAAAAGAAAAATGATAAATATAGATTAAAATTCATTGTGATGGTGATAAATATTCCAGTATTTTTCTTTTTTTTTTTTTTAAATAGGATACGGGTCTCATCACAGGAAAATCCAACATTTCTGGAGCTCCCTCATTAAAGCTCATTGCAAAAATAAAGATCGTTTCCTGGAGGGAATCTTCAGGATATTCTAATTTCCTTTTACTCTTCTTCACTTTGGAAATTTCTCCTGAACATTTTTCTTCCTTGTTGTCGTTCTTTAATCCGTTTCCTGTCTCGTGCGTTTACCTGGCGGGCAGAGGCGGGTCGGCTTTCCCTGCGACCAGCCACGAGGAGCGGTGGTAGGCATACCGGTACCGCTTGTTGTCCACCGGGACGATGTCCATCAAGACGATGTACTTCGAGTCCTGGTCCACCCCGGAGAAGGAGACCCGGATGGTTGGAAACATTCTCCTGAAATTCACCATATTATTATCATTATTATTATTATTATTATTATTATTATTATTATTATTATTATTATTATTATTATTATTATTATTATTATTATTATTATTATTATTATTATTGCTATTATTACTATTATTATTATTGTTATTATAGTTTTAGTAAAGTTCAAAAGTAGTGGATAAAGGCCATTAATTGACATTTTTTTTAAATTAAGGAGAAATAAAGCTTCTAGGTTTAACAATGAAAAATATAAATAGCCTAAAAATATGTATCACGTATTTTTCTGATGTTCAATTATGTATTTCATTTGTTTCTTCTTTCATGTTTTCGGACAGAAATAAAATAGGAGTTGATTTCTTCTCCCTGCTCCTTTCCAGTCATGCTGGTGTTGTTTTTGGTGATCTTCATGAAATGAACAAATAAACAAAACAAGAACAAACTATTTTAAATAAAAAGCAGCTTATAATCGCTATTACTAAATAATGTTAATCATTTTTATAATAATTCTGAAGTGGACATCTATTAATTTCTTGAAATTATCGCGTAATTTATGAGACTTAAATTTGCAGAACTTTATATATTTTTTACTTTATTCATAGAAGTTTCTTATAATGTACCTAAAGCCAGGTCGCACTGACATTCCTTATTTAAACTTTTTTTTAAAGTAACCGTTAGTAACCGTTTTACTGTGGCCTCCAAAGTAAAGAGCGGCTAAAACCGGCAGACGGTTCCGGACTCTGGATTCGGTTGGTTCCCGCCGCTCACCGGCCAGACTTGGTGATGATCATCTCCGTCCCCAGCTCGTGGAACTTGTCCCACAGCTCCTTGGTCTCCAGGCTGCAGGAGATCTTGGCCATCTCCTCGCTGGGGAGGCCGGGGTTGGTGGGGATGAGCGGCTCCGTGCACACCGCGGGCGCGCTCCCGCTGAAGTCGCCGTGCGCGTCCAGGGTGGACAGGTCTGCCAGAGGCTGCGGGTTGCAGGAGGATTTCTCCACGAACTGCTCTGTGGCCGCGGAGCAGAACAGCACAAACACGCGTCTGTTGCGTTTATTCCGTTACAACAAGCGACGCTTTTCACGACAAAAACACTATTTTACTAAATAATTCTGTTGTTTGCAGTTTCTTTTTTTAAACAAAAAATAAACACGAGGAAAAATATATAAATTTCAACATTTACAGCAAAATAAAATGTGTGTTTTTGATCCTTCAAACGTCCAAATCAGTTCTAAAATCAATCAGACAGAAACAAGCAAAGCTTGGATCAAATATCGCTCATCGTTTTCAAAAAGTCAGTAAAGAATTTTCCTTTACCTTCCGATTCATTATAATTCATAATTGAATAATTATTCGCTGCTTTTTGCTGCTAAAATAACCCGCCGATCACCGGGAGGTTTTCCTTAACTCTCCCGTTTTCAGGTTTACCGTAAACCTGATGGTTTACCGGTCAGTCTGGGATTGTTTTTGAAAGTCGTTCCCTCTCTCGGTGTGACTGTGTTGGAGCCCCGGTCCGGTCCGGTCCGGTCCGGTCCGGTCCGGTCCGGTCCCGTCCGGTCTTACCGAGCGGTCTGATGGTGTTCTCCTCCGCCTCCTTGTCCTTGTTGGGCTTCCCGCTGGACATCAGCGCGGCGATGGAGAAGGCGTTCGCCCGCGAGGACAGCTGCGGTTTGGGGGACGCCGTGAACTCCATGTCGGTCTGGACTCAGAACCCCCCCACGAAGATCAAATCCTCCAGAAAGACGCGCGACCAAAGCTGGCGTGAACTCTTGCGGGAGGTGTCCAGATTTGGGGCCCCTGCGCGCAGACTCGGTGCGTCACGGCTGGACGTGCGCTCGCGCTGGACTCATGGCGCGCGGGTAGAGTCTGACTCCGGAGTCCTGCAGAGCGGCTGTCAGATGAGGGGGGGGGGAGGTTGCACTCCCGTTTTAATTCCAGCCCCCCCTCCAATCACGGCCCCGGGTCCACGTCACGCTCTCCCGTCCAGCGGAGGCCCTGAGCGCGCGAGCAGCCACGGAAGAAGCCCGCGCGGGAGGAGTTTAACCACCGAGGAGCCAAAACCCCCCAGATGAGTTTCTGTGAGTCTGACAGGAAATCCTCTTTATTCACACTTCTAAGAAATAATTCGATTTTAACTCTATTTTGTTAGCAAAAGTTACAGATTTTTGCATAAAATTTAAATATTTTGTCAAAATAAACTCAGAAAAATCTGAACGTTTTTGAATGTTGTTCCCATAAAACGCATGAATGAACCTTATGAATCTGACATTAATACAAGACAACCTCATTTTTAATTGAAGTGTTTCGTTTCAGACATGAAACACTGTAGGAATAGCGCCACCTGTTGACATTTTTATCACTTTTAATCATTTTCTATTTGGTTTATCTCAAAATTTACGTTTTAATTCTTGGTAGCTAATACACCGAGCGCAGTTACATTTATTCTCACTTTAAAATATTTTGTTTTTGATTTATTAAAACATTTGATAATTTTTAGTCACTTTTTGAGTCATTTTATAACAAAATACGGATACAACATTTTCCTGAATCAAAATGATCCATTAGTTCACAGCAGAAAATATTGTTTTTACAGGATTCCTTTATATACTTTAGATTATATTTAATACATATATAACATTTATGGCTATTTTTATGAGCAGCAGATGAAATCATTTCTAAAACATATTTAGAAAACAATAAAATAATTTCAAAACATCATTTGACCGTCTGATATAAACAGAAGTCCTCACATAAATCTATCATTTCATGCTTTACATGATTATTTATTAATTTAAGGTTTTTCCTCACAAATATTTCTGTCCTAAAATATTTGCTGAAAATTTGGAGTTAATGAAGTTTCTGCTACAACAGAGCAATCCAAAATTTCAATACAGAACCTCAAAAAGTCTTTCTGGAAATATGAATATTTTCTTGAATCTGATTAGACGGAAATTCTGAACCTTTCATGAGTTTAGGTTCCATCCATCTATGGAGGTCTTTACACAGCCCACATGGAGATGAAAAAGACCAAAACGCTAAATCTTTTTCTCCTGCTTTTATTCTGAAGTGGCTGGAATTGGAACCAGCAACCTTCTAAAAGGAAGGAAGATTTAAACTCCACGGAAGACGTCAAAGGACTGGGATGACCACAGCATTCACCGCATGCTGGAATGTGACCGTTAGAACTGATCGGGACTTACAGTCAGAGAGCTAAGAAGCAGACAAAAGCTGTACAAAAATTCAAATATTCAAGTTCCTATAACCAGTTTTAATGGATGCTAATGGATGTAACACATTTCCTCAATGAATGAAGGCTGGATTTAGGTGCAAAAGCAAATGTATCACTAGTTTTCCTGTCTTTAAGTGATGCTGCTGACATTGACAGAAAACTCTTTTTCTGGATAAACCAGAAAAGAGTTGCAACGAGGAGAAAGTGGTTTGTCCCATTCCCCGCAGTGGAACCGGCAGAAAACCCTTCAGCTGCTCCATGATGGGCCACAAACACAGAGGAGTCCAGAGAGGGAAGGAGTTAATCTCCCCAAACACACAGCACGCCTCCTTTTCCCCGGATCCACGCACGCAGCACCGTCTGGCTGTTCCAGGGCCAATCAGGCCGCCCAAGCTTTCAAGGAGCTCCTGGCACGGCCCCCAGCCAAGCGCTGACTTCTATATTTTCTAAAGGTGCCTGTTTGTGGGTCTCCGTCTGTGTCCTCAATGTCACTTCCTGTCCTCCCCGGGAGGAGGGCCCCCCCACATACACACCGAGCCGGAGGTCTGCCCACCGGCTAAACCTGTTAGGAGACTCCTGAATGCAAATCCTCTGCTGCAGATATTTAATAGGAGACCTGCACTGGAAAATGAGATTACCCTGCAATTGCCAGCGGATAATGTGCTAAAAGCTTTCCCACTTAAGCGCCGCTCCTTACTGAATATTATTCACACTTTGGAGGCCGCGCCGCCTTAAAGCCACAGACGGCGTGGAGATGAAACACAGATGCAGCGCAGAGCTGATGCTTCACAAAACACATCAATGAGTTTTTAGTTTTTGATTCTTCTTTGGGGGGTTCTGGCTGAACTCAAACATAAAGATTACAAGCTGCAAAATGATTTTCTTTATCAACATTTCTAATAATAATAGTAATAATACATTTTATTTATAAGGCGCCTTTCTGGGCATTTAACTGAAATAAAGTGATGTTTCACATCTTTAGATTAGCAGGCATTATTGGCCATATTCTGCTGATTCTAGTTTAATTAGACTGAGAAAAAATCTCTGTGACCACCAGATTACTTAATAAAGCTTGAAAAAAAAAAACTAGGGCACAAATGCAGCTCAGATCTTCGTTAAGCTCTTTGTGCTTCTTAGTTTCATGGAGCCTGGTTAAATAAAGGTCATCGGGTGTTTTCTGAAAATTCTCACCCTTCTATTTCTTTTCACAATTAAGTTTTAGAATTTTGCTTGTATTAAATACACATATTTTAATGCTGGTGATGACCATAAAAAGTCTCTTCATTTGGAAGGGTTCTATAAGAAAAATAAATGTATATATATTGCAGATTATGATGCAAAAGGATGTTTAGATATGATTAAAAAAAGATAAAATCACTTTAATGATCATTTTAAAATCAAATGTTCTTAAAACCTGTCACAGAAAGTATAGAGGAAATTGTTTTAAGCATCTGGATGAGTCGACAGCTTGATGCCGAGATAACGGGATGTGAGACAGCACGCCGCAGCGAGCGCGTGCAGCACTCAGGGATATGACGAGGAAACCGCCTGAACAATTATTCGGCGGATAAATGGCCGCGGTGTGAAAAGGTCAGCAGCAAACGGCGGCCAATTCCCTGCAGAGTGAGACTTAAGGAAAAATAATCGCCCTGTGATGAATTGAATCGGC